>CAJQUN010000172.1:516725-1116725 GCA_907163345.1 Haberlea rhodopensis | reverse complement strand
ACAAAGATAAATTCTTTTTTCATGTAAATACACCAACCAGTTCATTTTCCATGTCATTAGAAGCATCACCAAATACTTTCCTGTGGCCAGGCTGACTTCCACAAAACACACAAATCTTCTTGAATTTTCTTCCCTTAGTTTCCATTCAATCCAAAATTCGTCACATACGTCATAATAAATGAATGAAAAGATAAAAGAGACGAAAAAATTAACATAAAGACAATCTAGAGGATTCTCCCATGGAATCGACGTCATCTACTCCACATATCACAGATCCGCAAACCCCAACCACATACCTCCCCACTACCGACTACCACCAATGTTTCTGTTTCTTATCCTAACCCACGATCTCAAGAATCCACCCCTCAGGGGTGCTTATTAGCCTGAGCCGGTCCGGTCCGGACCGGAACCGGCCGGTTCCGGGGCCGTTAAGGTCGGAACCGGTCCGGTCAGGTAAGTCCATATCATCCATATATATAATATCAGGACCAGAAATTTTATCCACTGGCCCAACTCCTGGACTCATCAGTCCGCATCAACCACATATATAACATCATCTAGCCAATCGGCAATTCATATATACCATATCATTATTCTATCTCAACTCATCAATTCATCACATATTTAATGCTATTCAATCAGTATGTTTACTCAATGATAATTTATTGTTCATATTAAGACAGAACGTACCTGAATAGTAGAATAAAAAGATTACAGTAGTCGATTTCCCACCTGACTTCTATTGCTACAATCTGATCATGCCATCTGCAAATAAAATATTGTCAAACATCAATCCTATACTCATTAATCCACTATTGATGTTCTAATTTATTAAATTTGCTATACAATTCATATAATCAATTCCTTTAAATTTTTCCATTGATTCAATTTCAATAGTACTACATTTTCCATTGAGCAATGATAGTGTATTATTATCTTGTATCTCATTATGCTTTCAACAATTACTTAATAATGAATTTCTCCCAAAAGAAGTTAATAGTGCAAACATTAAACTAAGCAGCACATGGTTTTAATTGATGTACTTCCAATTACTTATTTTAATTTAATTCTCTATTTCCCTTAGGCTCAATGTTACCATCAAAAATCCATCTGCAAAATATGATGAAGAATCGACAACAACAACATAGAGCTAAATCATGGAAAAATTGAGATATTCATCGATGTCTACTAAGGTTTTGTTTATAAAAAAAACTAAACAATTAATATTTTCTTCTTTAAGATAACCGAACCCAAGTGAAAGGTTTAGGACAATATCTTAATCAAATTAAGAATATATTGTGTAAGAACAAAAAGTAAGGAGATTTACCTCTTACTGAACCTTCAGCACAAAGAGGAACACAATTCCCAGAATAAGTCAAGAAGTAGATGAACTCTTACCTTTTGGTTTTGTTTTGTGACCCTAATTCGAAAGCTGAAAAATGGCTAACACCAAATAGAGACCGACAAAGAATGTTAATATACCACCTCTTGCAACGTGTCTAAACTGGTCCCACAATGTGCATGTAGACCACGTTTTCTTTCTTCTTCTTTTTTTTGTTGTTTAACTTTAATCAATGTCTAATGGCCGTAAGTCAATTCAACTTTTTTTTAAATTTTATTTTACTAGCTATGTAATAATCTCAATGCTTAATTACTTGTCTTAAGCTTTTCTTAATTACCTTTCTAAATCTTTACGGATGTTACAGTATTGTAGTCAATTGAATAATATAGGGAGTTGAAAATAACTTTTCTCTCAGATAGGGAGTGCGGACTTCATCTTTTTTCATTAGGGACTGAACTTTAAAAGCAAATTGGCTTTGGGGATTTTTGGGTAAGTATCCCTTAAGTTTTAACATTTGACCAAAAAGTATTAATTCGAATGCTAAAAAAAAGTTTTAATTTGGGTAAGAAATTGAAAGGATAAGGGCAATGTAATAAAATCGAATTTTGAAGAATTAAGAAGCTTTAGTTCTTAAGTCTTGACCTTGAAACATCTAAAGCGAGATTTGTAAATTATAAATCGCAGCTTAGTAATATTAAAGTTGTGCACTATAAAAATTAATGTCGTGAATTACTAATCTTAAGTCGCGAATTAAGAAAACCTAAGATGTATTAATGCATCGTTGTCGGAGTGTCAATTCTTGAAGGTGGGTATGAGGATTATCTACTTAAGAAATGTACATGTTAGAGTTATAAATAAAATAACATTAAAATAATATAATTAGTTATATTTTTTTTTTTAGCGGTAGCTGCCCTTACCATTTCAAGTACATTCAGAACGATACCTATTAAGCCTTTTAGGGGTAATATGATATGATATTTAAAAATTATAGTTGTCTCCCCTATAAAATAACTTTATTACAACTTTTGACATCAACTTGAAAATTAACGAATGGACCTCCTAAAGAATAGTTGTATTAGAATTCATCTCATATAGTTTGTAACGGATGGTTAGAAAATTACATTTGTTTCCCGTATAATCTGGCATAAAAATACATAGAAGTGGTTATAGACATTATTGTTTAACTTGATGAAAAAATTCGTAATATATGTAATTTAACCTATTATTTATGCTTCATCTCAATACTTGAAGGCTCATTATTTTAAAATAAACATTATTTGAAAGTTATTTATAAGTTTCTTGTAATATAAGTTTTGTTTCTATTTAATATTTTTATCACATTGCATGTAAATATTCCTATTCCATCTTATTTCGAAGTTATGTTGTAATCCTCCACTTCAGCTCACTACATAATTTTACAGGGGCAAGAGGACAGCAAAAGAAATATACTAATAGATTAAATTGTCTCATTTTTATATATACTTGTAAAGAAAATATCTAGTGTCCACGAGACAAGAGTAAATTAAAAATAATAATTAAACTCATATAAATGAATTTTGAATTTGAAGTCGCATTCTTTTACAAAACCAAACGTGTTTGATTTATATAATGTCAAACGTAGCGGTCGTGTTAAGAGTTGTTGTCCTACATTAGAACTTGAAAGCTATATATACTCCTTATAAAAGATTTTGGGTTACTCCCCTCATAAACAATTGGTTATGAGTTGGAACCCCATGAATTCTTAACAGTATAAATCTTTCTCATGTTCCAATACACTTTGAGTATTTAAAATATCAAAAGTGGATCATATTTTCATGAGAATTTAGGTTGATGGTCTCAAGAAAATAGAGAAGAACCAAACTTAAAATTAAAGTATATAGAATAACTCCGACGCCTCTGAAAACAACAGACTAAAAATTTAAGCCATAAATTAAAACTGAAATAACTTCATACAATGGCATAAAGCTCCGGCTTGAAGGAAAACCACTCGAATCCACAGCTCCATTTCTCAGGCAATGAAGGGCATTTACGCAGCCAATGCCAAGTCCCCCGACTCAACTTGTAATACAACATCTCAGGCCAAGTATAGCAACACAAACAAATCAATCCCTGATGCCAAAAACAATACAAATGCTCATAATTATGATAGCAAATCAATACAAACTTTCTACACACCATTTCAGGCAAAGTTTCGACCTCCGCCCAATAATCTCCACCATGATCTTTTCCCAATTCCCATATCTTTATACTCCTCGAAATCCCATTTGTCCCGACACCTCCTATCAGATATAGCTTTTGGTATCCATCGCTCGCCACTCGAATGAAAGTCAAGTCCCTTGGTAACCCAACCATTGAGATCTCCCATTTCCCACTCTCCAAATGGAAGTACACAACATGAAAAGGCTCAAGGGTGGTAAAAAACAAGCATCCATTATAAAATACACCCTTCTGATGGCAACTCTCGTTTAAAATCGGAGTTGATGCCTCGAAATGTCTCCAAGAACGGAACATAGAGTTGTAAACTAGGGTCTGATTAGATGACCCTGAGGAGGATAACACGAAGATCTTATATCCATTATTTGTGGAAACCAGAGTGAGGGATTCATGCTCAAACAGGCTCGTAGGGAAGTTGACACGGCGGAAGGACTTAGCCAATAGATTATATACTATGAAACAAGATGATCTTGGGATGGAAAAACAAAGGAGGCCATTGGAGGATGAGAGGAGATTGGAAGAAAGTGGAGATGAGAGAACACGGGGCAAAGAAAGTGACTCATCACACCAGGAATTTTTGCGAATATTGAAAAGAAAGCATTTTTGGATGGATTGAGGGTGTGAAAGGATGATAAAAGAAGAGAAAGATGAAGAAGAGAGGGAGTGCTTTGACCTGAAATAAGGGGTGAATAACAGGGAGTTGAAGTGTTTGCAGGTTGATCTTAGATCGAGGAACGTTTTCAATGGCAAGAATGAAAGAATTCTTTCGAGAAGATGATTCGGTAGACGGCTCCATATTCTTGGATCCATATATCCATTTAAGGATTTGTTATCATACCTCTGTGTTCAAGATCGATGAAACACTTTTAAGAAAATTCATATCGGGGGTTTTTACACGGGATTCATCGCCAGGATGAAAAGGATGGATTCGAAAATTTTGAGAATATCTTAAATTTTTTGGAGAATATCACAATTTTAATTCATTTTTCAGTTTCGGGATGACCATCGGTGGAACAAATTTGGTGGAGCTACTTGTTTAGTTTACTGGTAAATTAGTCTACAAGTTGGACTATTTTATCATGAGAATTTTGACTCAGAAGTTGGAAGGCGAGATAGATCAGATAATCTTGGACGTTGATTTTTAAGTTCGTTTTTTAAAAAATTTGAGTCATTTTTATTTTTAAGATCTATTTGAAATTAATTATTTAATCCTAATTGAATGATTATTTATTGGTTTTAAAAACTTAATTATTGTTGTTGTTATGTTATTAAATCATTGTCTGAAGACAACCAGATAAGTGACCTAATAATTTGATATATTTTCCTTCGATTCAAATTCGTGTCCCCTTCGTGTAGATAGGTTGCTACAAAAAGTCGTCTTCGAAATTGTACAAAATTTAATAAAATTAAATATAAGTTTCTAGATTTTTAGCGCAGCTTATTTTGATTTTTCTCTCTTTTAAGTTAGTTTTCGTTTTGAAAGCGTCAAATAGAATTGGTTACTTCATGCACGGAAAATAAAATAAAATTCTCTTGTAAAATGGTGGTTGAAGAATTTGAATTTCACATTCGTACTCCCAAAAAGAGTGATAATTCTAAGTATCAATAAGAAGTTAGACTATCTCTAGTTATCATCTTCAATGGACCAGATAGCAAAGGATATATCCTAAAAATGACCTGTTAAGATCTGAAAATGTGGCGTCTCAAACGTCACCACGTAAATAGACACAAATATGACGTCGTTTGTACAAATTTTTTGACATAATCTTCCCGTAATTGGACCTCCCAACAATACCACAGAAAACGTATGTATATGCACATATACATACCAATAAATACAAATGATATCTCCCCAAGTAAATATGGCAATAACAAAATCATAGAGTAATGCATGCCATATACAAATATAAAACAACTCACAAGCGAGCCACAACTAGTTTAAACATATGTATTATTCTATGACAACTCATTTTAAGTGATAAGGGCTTATACAACTAAAACTCAACGGCTCCTAGTCCTGTCTCCAACTCTAATGGGTGAACACACGCATCAAACATAACATCATAATCATAAATATATATATATAGTATCAACAGTATAAAATACTGAAACGTAACAGAAATACTCCCTGAAATCAATCACAATAATACTATAATTCCCTGACTATTTTTGTAACTCAATCTTCCAACATCAAATCGAAATCCATCAATCATCACCTCAACCATATTACAGCTGATGTGTAAATCGATATAGTGGCAACATCGAGCCAACTATACCTCATCGTCGCATCATCATTACGACACATCGTATATAATTGATATAGTGGCAATACCAAGCCTACTATACACCATTGTCGCATCATCATTGCGACCCATCGTATATAATCGATATAGTGACATCATCAGGCCTACTATACCCTATCGTCGCTCCCCTACTACTGCGACACAATCAACAACAATAATAACAACACGTCGCTCATTCCAGCGACTCTCAACATCATCGTACATTTACAATCATCGATATATCATAATCAACATCAATATGAATATCAATACATGCTCATACATCAACATGTACCTGATAGTCGATAATCAAAATTAGGCTATTCCTGACGTCCCGAGGCTTGTGAAGTATCTATATTAACTTAATAATTCAATATTAGCTCATGACAATAACATCAACATATAGATATAGCCTATAATCACCTTTTAAATAGCCTTGATTCATAATAAATTCATCTAAATTATGAAACTGCATCAGTTACACTTTTCACCTGGAATTACGTATGCCAATATAAGTACTACACAACAATAATTCATTTGGAATTATTTCCCCCAAATATCAAAAAATCTGCTAATTATCCAACAATTCAAAACCTAATTATTTAGTCGTTTCGACTACAACTAAGCGTGCCAACGTATTAAGCATTCGATAACAATCAGTAATACACCATTTTAACCACCACTATATAAATTGGCTAAATAACTAACACCAAAATATGAAATATTAAGTCAGACTGTAGCTCTTACCTCGCCAATTCTGAATATATGATTTATTTTCTCAAAACCTGACTAAATCAACCATAACAATTTTTTTAAAAAAAAAACCGAAAGATGTTCCCTGTTTGAAAAATCTGAATTTGACTCAATTTTGAACATTTATATATTGCAGTATTATAATATTAAGGGATGATACATGTCATCTTAGGAACTCGCCACATGTCACAAATTTCTAGGCCATTTTCTAAATTTTTGGATCATATTTTGAAAATACTTTCAACATCAAAGTTTTAGATCTCATTTTTATCTTCGCTTGGACAGCTAATTCGCCTAATTTTGACATTTTATGTGAAAGTTATGACCAAAATACTAACATGTATTGCAATAAACAATTTATTCTGGGCACATGATTTAGGTATTTTCAGCACAATTCTACCCATCTTTAACAAATTTCGATCGCAAAATTCAACCCAGCAATATATGTAAATGAAACATAAATACACATACCATCAAAATAAGTCGGAGTATAGTTCCCTCATATGTCGCTCCGTCTCCCAAGTTGTCTCCTCGACACCTCGTCTTTCCCACTAAACTTTTACCATCGGTATTACTTTACTACGAAGTTTTCGTTCTGCTGGATCTAGAATAGAAATAGGACGTTCATCATAAGACAAATCAGAATCAAATTATACCTCTGATGGTTGTAATACATGTGAAGGATCTGGCTCATACTTCCACAACATAGATACATGAAATAAATCATGAGTACCAGATAAAGATGGAGGTAGAACTAATCGATAAGTCATACTACCAATCCGATGTAATATCTCATATGGACAAACGTATCTCGGTGATAGTTTTCCCCGCATACCAAATCGCACTGTTCCACGAAAATGCAATACTTTCATAAACACATGATCACTAACCTGAAAATTCCAAGGGTCGACGTCATTTGTTTGCATACGCAACCTGTCTATCATGAGCTTCTTTCAATCGTGTTGGATTAATTTTACTTTATCTTCCATTTCCTGAATCATCTCAAGTCCACCAACAGCTACCCTGTCAGTATCGTCCCAACACAATGGAGACCTACAATGTCGCCCATATAATGCCTCAAATGGGGCCATCTGAATACTTGTCTGGTAACTGTTATTATATGAAAACTCCACTAATGGTATGGAATCAGGACAAGTAGTTTCAAAATTCATAACATGTGCACGCAATATATCCTCCAAAGTGTGTATGGTACGTTCAGTCTGACCATCAGTCTGTGGATGATATGGTGTACTCAGTCTCACCTCTGTCCCCATCGCGGTCTGTAATCCTTCCAAAAATGTGAAGTAAATCTTGGATCTCGGTCAGAGATGATAGATATAGGAATTCCATGTAATATTACAACTTCCCTAACATACAATTGTGCCATCTTCACATATGTGTAATGCATACTATAGGGCATAAAATGAGCACACTTTTGTTAATCGACCGATAGCAACCCAAATAACAACATACCCTGGGGCAGTTCTTGGCAAATGGGTAACAAAATCCATCAAAATATGTTCTCATTTCCAAGTCGGTACCTCTATATTCCTCAACTCACCTCCTGGTCTTCTTCTTTTAGCTTTCATTTGCTGGCAATTCAGCCATTTTTGCACAAAATCGGTCACATCTCGTTTCAACCTTTTCCACCAGAACTGTGGACGTAAATCCATGTGCATCTTTTTGCCACCAAGATTAACTACAATGAGCACGTTGTAGCAATCATTGGCCCAATCCAGGTGTATTAGGTACTATCCATCGATCGTGTAATCGCAAACTATCATCATCTGCTATCCTGAAACGAGACTCCTGCACTTGTAAAACTAGTCTTTTGCACCATTGAACCTCCTCATCCATTCCCTGCGCTTCACGAATACAACCAAAAATATCAAGTTCATCTAAAAGTGTCTATACCTGAACTGGAGATGTAGATACATCAAAATCATAGCCCAAATAACAATAAGACATCAGCAAGGATGACAAGTGGCCTATATCCTCGGCAGTACAACTCACTTTACGACTCAAAGCATCGGTTGTGAGATTGGCTCGACCAGGATGATACTCAATCTCACAATCATAATCCTTCAGCAAATCTAACCATCTCCATTGCCTCATATTTACTCAGTTTGTGTAAACAAGAATTTCAAACTTTTGTGATCAGTAAATATAGTGAACGAAGTACCACATAAATAGTGACGACATATCTTCAATGCAAAGATAATGGCTGTCAGCTCCAAGTCATGTACTAGATACCTCGTCTCATGAGATTTCAATTGTCTCGAGGCATACACCACTACATATCGATCCTGCATCAATACACAACCTAAACTCTGTAATGATGCATCAGTATATACTGCAAACCTTTCATTTTTTTTTGGAATTGTCAACACTGGAGCAGTCGTCAATCGGTGTTTCAATTCCTGGAAACTCTGTTCACATGCTTCAGACCACTGAAATCGCACACCTTTTTGAGTCAATTGTGTCAATGGTAGCAATCTGTGAAAATCCCTCAATAAATCACCGATAATAACCTGCTAAACCTAGAAAACTTCTAATCTCAGGTACTGAGGTAGGCGCAGACCATTGTACTACTGCCTCTACCTTCTTTGGATCAACTGATATTCCATTTTTTTATATCACGGGACCAAGAAATGCCACTCTATCCAGCCAGAACTCACATTTACTGAGTTTAGCATACAATTGCTTATCTCAAAGAATTTGTAACACGACATGTAGATGTCTTACGTGCTCATCTTCATTCTTCGAATATAAGAATATCATCAATAAACACAATTACAAACTGATCAAGATAAGGCTAGAATACCCGGTTCATCAAACTCATAAAGATAGCTGGAGCATTCGTCAATCCAAACGGCATGAACAAAAACTCATAATGTCCGTATCTGGATCGAAATGCTGTCTTTTGTATATCCTCCTCCCTAACCCGTATCTGATGTTATCCAGACCTTAAATCTATCTTTAATAAATCGAGGTCCCCTGCAACTGATCAAATAAATCATCAATACGTGGGAGTGGATATTTATTCTTTATTGTTACCTTATTCAGCTGCCTGTAGTCAATATACAATCGCATCGAGCCATCTTTCTTTCTAACAAATAAGACCGGAGAACCCCAATACGATAAACTAGGATGTATGTATCCCTTTTCAAGAAGATTTGAGCTCCCTCAATTCTGTTGATGCCATCATGCATGGTGTACGAGAAATAGGGGACGTACTTGGCAACAACTCGATTCCAAACTCCACCTCACGAACCTGTGGAAAGCCTGGAATCTCATCAGGAAATACATCAGTAAACTCACCAATCACAGGTATATCATCTATTCCCACTTCCTCCTTCTTTTCAGTAACATCAATTGCATAAATAAGGTATCCATTGTTTCCCCGCTCCAACAACCTTAACATTCTGATAGCAAATACTAACGGAATCTGTGGACGAGAACCCTGCCCATAGAATGTCCACCGCTCTCCCTGCTCAGACTCAAAGTGCACTGTCCGCTGATAACAATCAATAGTAGCCCTATATTCCGCAGAATATCAATACCCACAATTCCGTCAAAATCAAGTATATCAAGAATAATCAAATCAGCCTGTTTTCATTGCCATCGGATGAGATAATACAGTTTGATACCATTGATGTATCTAGCATATATTTCCTAGTGGGTGTCGAGACAGATAGAGGTGTCGGCAAGGGAGACGAGCTCATATGATGCAGCATAACATCTCTCGATGAAGTAAAGGAGGGGGAAGCATAAAAGCAGGGTAAGCACATAAATAACACTTACCCAGTATCACATCATCTCGTGATTCCTCTGCTTGCTCCCTCGTTAATGCATATACCTGCCCCTGAGTGGTCCAGACCCCCGTCTTCGTGTCTGTCCTACAGGTGGTCAAGGTGCAAACCACTGTTACTGAACTGTCCTCTCCAAAGAACTATCTCTACCGGATCTAGAATCCTGCTTCAAATTTTCAAATTCTTTCTATTTTCTCTGCTAGCAGCCATAGAGAAATATCGGTCTAGAAAACGTGTCCGGAATGGATCCCGATCCACAGTATACCCCCGAGCTATCACTACATCCTCAGTCTTCTTCCACCATAGATATATTTTTCTAGTGAAATTCTGCCAAACGGAGCCAAACTGATTTAGCGCACGGAGTTGTAACAAGAATCTGTTCAATCCGTTCAAACCATTCTTCTGCTTGTCCCCAGATTCTGTCACCTCAAACATCGGCAGATGATAACTGCTAAAATGTGCCAAACTCAACTCACCCGGCAATAATAGATGTTATGCTGGTACTTGAGCCATAAGAGGTGGTGGTGGCAAAGGATTCACCTGCCCAGCTGTAATACTAACACTGGCCGTGTCCCCGATTTATTTTCCTTGTTGTCCTGATCCCTAGCTGCAATACTGGAAATTCAATTGTTAACCATAACATTTAATAATTATAATCCAGTATTAAATCAATCACATTCGCAACAACACACATGCATCTAGTGGTCAATCAACCATATCAATATAACATTGAGACACACCAATGCATAGACATGCGCAAGTAATTATCACCATAAAACTCCCATGACCCAATCTCAAACTCATAACCATCCCAGACAGCTAACCACTGCTCTGATACCAACAAATGTGGTGCCCCAAACATCACCACGTAAACAGACAAAATATGACGTCGTTTGTATAATTTTTTTGGCATAATCTCCCCGTAATTGGACCTCCCAACCATACCACAGACAACATATGTATATACACATATACATATCCATAAATACAAATGACGTCTCCCCAACTAAATATGACATCAGTCACATGCACCAACACATAATAACAAAATCATAGAGTAATGCATACCATATACAAATATAAACCAGCTCACAAGCGAGCCACAACTAGAGTAATGCTAATTCGCCTAATTCCGACATCGTATGTGAAAGTTACTAACATGTGTTACAATAAACAATTTGTTCTGTGCACATGATTTAGGCTTTTTCAGGCATCATAGAAACAGAATATTAGAAGGGTCCTGGAACATTGTTTCGACGGGTCCCCTCCGACGCTCAAGTAATGTTATAGGAATATGGAGAAAATCTGTAAAGGAATAGCTATTATATGTAAGTGTATATAGGAAAAATGCATACCTGAAATCTTGAATTAGCTTGCTATTTATAGATGTTACTGTTAGTAATCCTTAGAGCATACAACGCAGCGGAATAAAAATTTGGATTACTAGACACCGGATCTATACATAGGGATTCATATCGGATAAATGAATACGAAGGTCTCACCCTTGTAGCGTGTTTGAGCAGATTCCACGGAGCAGCACCACGTCCAACGCCTCCTCGGAGTCACTAGCAAAACTTAACAAGTTTTGCCTCAACGGTATCCACACGATCAAATCGGGTGAAGGGATAGTTTAAGAACAAGTCGCTAGACAAGGTCTTAAACCAATACATGAAGCACACTCGATTCACAATCGAATGATGGCACAATACCACCAAGAACCACACGGCTATGATAGAAGCCGAGAGTTCAAGTTGGTGCGGCCGAGAGCTTCTAAGATTTTGGGTTGAATGATTGAATTGTGTTAATCTCATTAATCACCATGCAATCCCATTATATATGATTTAATTAAAGGCTTTCATAAAGCCTCATGGGCTTAAGCCCATGATTTAATTTAATCCTTATGATTATTAATTAAGACTCCTCTTAATTATTTAATTCATCCCATGAATTTAATTTCCCTTCTCGATTTAATCTTTTGTGCGACCTGATAGGATCTTGTAATGTTGGCAGTGACATAAAATCTCATTTTACGTTACAAGCAAAGAGCGGTGTCTGGCAACACATCAAGGCTACCCAAATTACAAGAATGTCAATGACTCGACATAACCTTTAGAACTTGTGATAATATTAACCATGTAACTTAATCCCTTTGTCCTTTGTGTTTAGATTGAACACGAGTCATGGAATAGTCATACTCGTATATTCAATCTTTATTTCTTGATCCCCAAGTAGAACTAGAATAAACGAATAAGCTCGATATCTCATATCGACTCATTCGAGCATGGCCATGCATTTTAGTTCTCACTTGATCAAGGGCCAAACACATCTCCTGTTATATAGGAGGGACAAATCCTATCTCGACCAGTCAACATCCCTCTACATAATTCGTAGTGTATCCAATAGTCGCCTTTATAGTTTACCCTGTTACGGGTAACGTTTGACAATATCAAGATACATAACTCCTTATGTTGGGATCTCTGATGATCACAAGTCGTAAGGATTACATACATTATTATCACTATGAGAATTGCATATGACAATCATATAACTATCCATATTGCATTCTCATGGTGGGTCTGTCCAGTATATCGTTCTCTAACATGTACCCATGTGTTGATTTGATATCTCATATCAATGAACAGTTCATCAATCAACGCATACTAGTCTCTACGTATTATCATTATCCCTATTCATGATAATACTTGACTAGGGACATCTTTAAGAATAATACAATATTATTCTAAGGACATTAACATATATATTAATTCACATTGCACAGTTAAAAGAATAATATATAATAATGAATTGCCATTCATAAAATCATAAACATTGTATGTCAAAACAATCATCTAATGACTTGTCTTAGGGCATATCCCAACAAATCTCCCACTTGCACTAAGACCACTCAGACATATACCTAATGCCTAGAGATCTAGTATGACGATCATGCTTCTGCTGTGACAGTGGCTTCGTCAATGGGTCAGATACGTTATCATCTGTTGGTACTTTGCATATTTTAACATCTCCCCTTTCAACGATTTCTCGAATGAAATGGAAACGCCTAAGTATGTGCTTGGATCTTTGGTGAGATCTTGGTTCCTTAGCCAATGCGATCGCTCCATTGTTGTCACAATAGAGTTCTATCGGATCTTTAATGCTAGGCACCACTCCAAGTTCAGAAATGAACTTCCTCATCCAAACCGCTTCCTTTGCTGCATCCGAGGCAGCAATATACTCAGCTTCCGTTGTAGAATCGGCTACTGTTTCTTGCTTTGAACTCTTCCAGCTCACAGCACCTCCATTTAGGCAATACACATATCCAGATTACGATCGAAAATCATCTTTGTCAGTTTGAAAGCTTGCATCAATGTAACCCATTACATTAAGCTCTTCCTCACCTCCATAAATCAAGAATGTACCTTAGTTCTTCTCAAGTACTTCAGGATATTCTTGACAGCAATCCAGTGACCTTCACCTGGATCAACTTGATATCTGCTCGTCATGCTCAAAGCATACGATACATCGGGACGAGTACATATCATGGCATACATGATGGATCCAATAGCTGACGCATATGGAATCTTACTCATGCGTTGTCTCTCATCTGGTGTTGAGGACACTGTTCCTTCGAGAGATAAATGCCATGCGTCATAGGCACGAATCCTTTCTTTGATTCTTGCATGCTAAACCTTTTAAGCACTTTGTCTATGTATGTACTTTGACTTAAGCCGAGAAGTCTTCTTGATCTATCTCTATAGATCTTGATTCCTAATACATAGGTGGCTTCTCCCAAGTTTTACATCGAAAAGCAATTCCCTAGCCAAATCTTTATAGATTGTAAGGCAGGGATATCATTTCCAATGAGAAGTATGTCATCTACATACAACACTAGGAAAATGATTATGCTCCCACTGACCTTCTTGTAGACACAAGGTTCATCTTCGTTTTTTATAAAACCAAACTCTTTGATTGCATCATCAAAACGAAGATTCCAACTCCGAGAAGCTTGCTTCAATCCATAAATGGATCGTTGTAGCTTGCATATCTTTCCAGCATCCTTTGGATCGACAAAACCCTCGGGATGTGTCATGTACACATCCTCGAGCAGATTTCCATTAAGGAAAGCTGTTTTGACATCCATCTGCCAGATTTCATAATCATGAAATGCAGCTATTGCAAGTAAGATCCTTATGGATTTAACCATGGCCACTGGTGAAAAGGTTTCATCATAGTCAATACCATGAATTTGTTTGAATCCTTTTGCAACCAGCAGACCTTTATAGGTTTGTACATTACCATTCATATCGGTCTTTTTCTTGAAAATCCATTTGCACCCTATGGGTCGCACCCCTTCAGGTGGATCAACCAAAGTCCATACTTGGTTTGCATACATGGATTCCATCTCAGATTTCATGGCCTCTTGCCATTTCTCAGAATCAGTTCCCATTATAGCTTGTTTATAAGATGACGGCTCATCTTCATCAATAAGTAGTAAGTCACCTTGTTGAGTCACAAGAAATCCATATCTCTGTGGCTCCCGGTGTTCTCTTACAGACCTACGTTGGGCTTGTGTCTCTTGACCAGGTACTTCTTCCACAACAGATTGCGGTGCCTGCTCTGTTTCCATCTCAATCTCAGGTTCAGTGTTTTCTTGTGGTTGAACTTCACTAAGTTCTATTTTTCTCCCACTGGTTTTTCTAGAAATAAATTCTCTTTCAAGAAATACACCAGTCCGAGCAACAACTACTTTGTTCTCGGTGGGATAATAGAAATAGTATCCTTTCGTTTCCTTAGGATACCCCACAAATAAACACTTATCAGATTTGGGTCCAAGTTTGTTAGTGGCGTGACGTCTAACGAAAGCCTCACAACCCCAAATCTTCATAAAAGACATACTAGGACGCTTCCTAGTTCATATCTCATATGGTGTCTTTTCCACTGATTTAGATGGAACACGGTTCAGTAAGAAAATCGTTGTTTCTAGAGCGTGTCCCCAAAACGATATCGGAAGATCTGCATGATTCATCATTGATCTAACCATGTCCAACAAGGTTCAATTTCTCCTCTCGGATACACCATTCCATTGTGGAGTATACGGAGGAGTGAGTTGTGGGACTATCCCACATTCCTTTAGATAGTCATGAAACTCTTGGCTTAAGTATTCACCTCCTCGATCTGATCGAAGGATTTTGATACTTTTGCCAAGTTGGTTTTGTACTTCATTCTTGAAATCTTTGAACTTTTCAAAGGTTTCATGCTTATGCTTCATTAGGTACACATACCCATATCTACTGAGGTCATCAGTAAATGTAACGAAGTATTGAAAACCACCTCTAGCTTGTGTACTTATTGGTCCACATACATCACTATGTATTAGTCCCAATAAAACATTTGCCCTTTCAACATGTCCCTTGAAAGGGGCTTTAGTCATCTTGCCCATTAAACAAGATTCGCATGTTTCATATGATTCAAAATCAAATGAATCTAATACTCCATCCTTATGAAGTTTTGATATGCGGTTCTCGTTTATGTGGCCCAAGCGACAATGCCAGAGATAAGTCGGATTACAATCATTATTTTTAATCCTTTTTGTATTTATGTTATAGATAGGCATATCAAGATTTAATAAATAAAGACCATTCACCATTTGTGCACTAGCATAAAACATATCATTTAAATAAATAGAACAACAGTTGTCCTTTATTATAAATAAAAAATTATACTTGTCTAAACAAGAAATAGAAATTATGTTTTTAGTAATAGATGGCACAAAATAACAGTCTTTTAAAATCAACAATAAACCAGAAGGTAAAGCTAAACAATAATCTCCTATAGCTAATGCAGCAACTCTTGCTCCATTTCCAACTCGGAGATCAACTTCACCTTTCGCCAACGTCCTACTCCTTTTTAGATCCTGCACATTTACACAAATGTGAGATCCACATCCAGTATCTAATACCCATGATGGCCATCCCCCGGTAGGTGTTTTCATCCGGTAGACGTCTTCATCCGGTAGGTGTCTTCATCCGGTAGATGCCTTCATCCGGTAGGTGTTTATCATCCGGTAGGAGTCTTTATCCAGTTGGTCTTTGACATACGGTAGGAGTCTTTATCCAGTTGGTCTTTGACATCCGGTAGGACTCTAGCATCCAGTAGGTGTTTGTAATCACAAAAACTTAGAAATCGTTTTCCCAACAATTTTCCCCTTTTTGGTGATGACAAAACTAAGCAATAATCGATTTCCTACTCGAGTAAATAAGATGAGAATCCTGAAAATACTTGAAGACATAAAGAAATTTTCATTTGTTATAAATATAAGCAGATTACAAGTTGTAATCAAACTGGACAATTGAGAGAGATTCATCTTTATTTAAGATGAATTCTAATAACTTGAATAGAATCTAAGACAAATCTAGTTTTACACAATATAGCTGATACATGACAAATTTTTTTTAAACAAGCACTGTAGACCCGTCGAGCTTCGATCCACCTAATGTCAGAGAGGAAGAGCTCGATCCGCCTTATTTCAGAGAGGAAGAGCTCGATCCACCTTGTTTCAGAGATGATGTCGGGAAGAGTCATATGTATATTCATCTGGCCTCCATGATTTATGGATTTACCTAATGAAAATACTCTATCTCTGCCGGTCTACCTTGTTTCAGAGAGGAAGTCGGGAAGAGTCATATGTATATTCATCAGGCAGCTTCCATGGTTCATGGATTCACCTATCAGAATACTCTATCTCTGTCTTCCCCCTTTTTGTCATCAGCACCCATATAACTCCTGATTGCAGTTCCTGACTGATGATGAGCATCAGAGCAGGGATCCAAACGCTGAAGCTTAACGGAGCTGGGTTAGATAAGTAATCAACCCATAAGGGGTTGATTTAGATAAGTAATAAACCCATGAAGCGGAAAAAAATAACTAACAGAAAACCAAGGAATTTTTAAAGGCTTGAAAAGAATCATGGTTCGTGAATGTGTGTTATGTGAGCAAGCAAGAGTCGCTATTTATAGAACAAAAAAAGGTTTCAATTAGTGTGAATGCATTTATGTTGATCAGTAAATACAAAGAAAAAATCATAAATTGACTTCTATAACAAAAATACCTGAAGTGGAAGTCACACTTCCTTTCTTTAGATCCTCCAGATATACTTTGCAGTTTCTTTTCCAATGGCGGTCTCACCGCAATGGAAACAGTTCCCTTCCTTCGCTATCCCTCCTTTTGGTTTCAGTGCATAAGACTTTGGCTTAGATTTAACAAAGACCTTCTTTGCTTTCTTATTGCCTTTAGCTTTGGCCTTTCCTTTGCCCTTATTCACAATAAGAACATTTGTGGCCTTAGTCTTCTTTGTATTTGCTTCATATGTTCTCAACATACCAAGCAATTGTGGTAGAGTCTTTTCCATGTCAGTCATATTGTAATTTACTACAAATTGACTGAAGCTCTCAGGCAACGATTGCAAGATCACATCGGTGGCCAACTCTTGGTCCAATGGAAAACCTAGCTTGTCCAGATTCTCAATGTACCCAATCATCTTGAGCACATGAGTTCCAACTAGGCTTCCCTCTACCATCCTGCACTGAAATAACGCCTTAGAGATGTCATACCTCTCTTGTCTTGCTTGCTGTTGGTACAATTGCTTTAAGTATTCGATCATATCGAACGCCTCCATTTCCTCATGTTGCTTCTGAAGCTCAGAGTTCATGGTGGCAAGCATAAGGCACCCAACATCAAGTGCGTCACTTTGATGCTTCTTGTAAGCATCTTTATCAGCTCTTGTAGCTGTTAGGGGAGGTTCCTCAGCGGGCAAGGGTTCCTCTAGGACATATTGTTTCTTTTCTTGTTTGAGGACATCCTCAAGTTCCTATGCCAGTCTAGGAAGTTTGTCCCATTTAATTTGTCCTTCTCAAGGACCGATCGCAGTGATAAAGTGCTTGTTACGTTGTTAGTTGCCATGGATATCTACAATATAAATATGCAAAATAAGTTTATGATTTAATCATTTAACATGGTCTTACATTAAATGATGCTCCCACTATTTTGTTTAAAAATATCAACCCTCAAAACCTTTAGTGGGCCAAGATCCATATTTCCCCTAATCTTGAGTTAGCTTTGGCTAATCGCCCAAGACTCGGTTGTTTAGGTAGACAACACTTTGTCAATTATATCACATATAATTCTTGGATAGTTGGACGAACAACACTTTGTTCAATTCATCAAATGAATTATAATCCAACCCATGCCTCTAAGTTCCCAATCCTATTGAGATAACTTAGTTAAGTCGTACCCAATTTTAAGTATAACGGATATCACATTTATCCTTTCGCGCCTTACTAAGATTGCCACGGTGCTTTGCTTTGGCAAACCCACACATGTACAATCGAAGTTTTTGACGAGTACTTTTAATTTTGGAAGGCATCTAAAACTTAACATTTTAGAGGGATTTATTGATCTCATGATTAGTTTGATAATTTAAAATATGTCCACTACATATAGTTGTATACATATCTACATATATGTGAAATACTATTATCAATCTAAAACATAAGATAAATCATGCATCAACATACATAATTAAACGTGACATGGTTATAGCCCCTACTAATGATTTTCTCAAGCCAATGAGAAAATCCTAAGAGTCAACCTAAGGTAACTTCACAAGCACCTTCCTTTGGCTCCAATTTGTGAATGGCCTCCTCATCCCGGCACGATGCTCCATCTTCATTGATCACCATCAATAAAATAAACTACACTATTTACAAGATATAGAATTCCTCGATTCACATTCGAGGGGAACATAGGGGAGGGATTACATTTAGAATGAAATAGAGAAGGCACGACACGCAGGTCGTATTATAAATTACAAACATCCACAAATCCTATCTAATAGGTCAAAGGGCTATAACCACGCACCATGCTCAAACAACACATAAAGCATGCATTAACATTTAATTAATTAAATTCTAAACATTTTAAATTTAATTCTAATTAAAACTGTAAAATAGAATTTTGAAAAATTATCGTACGCTCGGGACATCACATGCCACGAACTAATTTTGACTTAGCTACGAACCACCATGGTTCGAACCAACCATGCTCCATGGCTGGACCATGGCATGGGCCTAGGGTTCGAAACCCTAGCCCATGGCCGAGCCTTGTGCTAGCGGCGGCGGCGCTAGGGTTCCAAACCCTAGCCGCCGTGCACCACTTCTTGGTCTTCATCAAGCCAACTTGTTCGAAAACGCCGGAATTCTTGAGCCACGAATCATGGTCAGTTCATGCACGGTGGTGGCTCAACCATCTCGAGCCAAGGGTTCGAAAAACCCTAGCTCTCATGTGGTGAAGCCACTTATCCATGCATGCTTGAACCATTATCTAGCCAAAGAGTTCAAAACCTTAGCAAAGAGGCAACGATGGCCGAGCCCATGCACGGCTACTAGGGTTCGAAACCCTAGCCGTCATGAGCTAGCCGTCACGAGCCATTGGGTTCTAAACCCTAATCAAGTTTCGACACTTCCATGCACAATTATTAGCCACAACGACTAAGCCATCTCGAGCCAAGGGTTCGAAAACCCTAGCCCTCATGTGGTTAGCCGTGTGTCATTTGTGATGGTGATGGCCGAACACTTGTGATGTATGGTTCGATTTTTCGCCAATTTATATCAAATATAATTTTACGATGATTTTCACAAATTCGATATTAACATATCATATATGCTCATACAGTTTTAAATAGCATGCAATATTAATCTAAATATGATTAAACTATTTAACCACATAAATCCGATATGAGCCTTGTACACGGCTCTGATACCACTGTTAGGGATCCTTAGAGCATACAACGTAGCGGAATAAAAATTTGGATTACTAGACACCGGATCTATACATAGGGATTCATATCGGATAAAGGAATACGAAGGTCTCACCCTTGTAGCGTGTTTGAGAAGATTCCACGGAGCAGCACCACGTCCAACGCCTCCACGGAGTCACTAGCAAAACTTAACAAGTTTTGCCTCAACGGTATCCACACGATCAAATCGGGTGAAGGGATAGTTTAAGAACAAGTTGCTAGACAAGTTCTTAAACCAATACACGAAGCACACTCGATTCACAATCGAATGATGGCACAATACCACCAAGAACCACACGGCTATGATAGAAGCCGAGAGTTCAAGTTGGTGCGGCCGAGAGCTTCTAAGATTTTAGGTTGAATGATTGAATTGTGTTAATCTCATTAATCACCATGCAATCCCATTATATATGATTTAATTAAAGGCTTTCATAAAGCCTCATGGGCTTAAGCCCATGATTTAATTTAATCCTTATGATTATTAATTAAGACTCCTCTTAATTATTTAATTCATCCCATGAATTTAATTTCCCTTCTCGATTTAATCTTTTGGGCGACCCGATAGGATCTTGTAATGTTGGCAGTGACATAAAATATCATTTTACGTTACAAGCAAAGAGCGGTGTCTAGCAACACATCAAGGCTACCCAAATTACAAGAATGTCTATGACTCGACATAACCTTTAGAACTTGTGATAATATTAACCATGTAACTTAATCCCATTGTCCTTTGTGTTTAGATTGAACACGAGTCATGGAATAGTCATACTTGTATATTCAATCTTTATTTCTTGATCCCCAAGTAGAACTAGAATAAACGAATAAGCTCGATATCTCATATCGACTCATTCGAGCATGGCCATGCATTTTAGTTCTCACTTGATCAAGGGCCAAACACATCTCCTGTTATATAGGAGGGACAAATCCTATCTCGATCAGTCAACATCCCTCTACATAATTCGTAGTGTATCCAATAGTCGCCTTTATAGTTTACCCTGTTACGGGTAACGTTTGACAATATCAAGATACATAACTCCTTATGTTGGGATCTCTGATGATCACAAGTCGTAAGGATTACATACATTATTATCACTATGAGAATTGCATATGACAATCATATAACTATCCATGTTGCATTCTCATGGTGGGTCTGTCCAGTACATCGTTCTCTAACATGTACCCATGTGTTGATTTGATATCTCATATCAATGAACAATTCATCAATCAACGCATACTAGTCTCTACGTATTATCATTATCCCTATTCATGATAATACTTGACTAGGGACATCTTTAAGAATAATATAATATTATTCTAAGGACATTAACATATATATTAATTCACATTGCACAGTTAAAAGAATAATATATAATAATGAATTGCCATTCATAAAATCATAAACATTGTATGTCAAAATAATCATCTAATGACTTGTCTTAGGGCATATCCCAACAGTTACCTTCCGATGTGCAGCTTGGACTAGCAAGGCCATGTTCTACATGACTTCTGAAATCTCGGAAGACGTCGACTGACTGGCAAGGCCACGATTTGCCTCCTTCCCTGAAATCTTGGGGCGTGTCAGTTCAACCTGGATTTGGTCAAAAGGCTTAGACCTGGTCAAAGAACTTCTAGAGATATGAAGTCTTGAAGTTATTTTGACCTCATTAGGTCGGGAGGTCGGTGAACAGATCATATACTTGGAGTCAGTGCAGGTGCTTTTACCTCAATAGGTCGGGAGGTCGGTGAACAGATCATACACTTGGAGTCAAGGCAGGTGCTTTTACCTCATTAGGTTGGCCTCATTAGGTTGGGCGTATATTTATCGCTGATGTTAATGTTCTGATCACATGAGGTCCGGAGGTCAACCATACATAATATGATAAGTCAATGTCTTTCTCCCGTAGTGTATCATACATCATTGCATATTTTATAGAGTGCGTGTATTAACTTCTTTTATGAATCTAAATCAAAATTTTGGTTCTTAAGATAATTGTTTTAAGTTATGCTTTAGCCTTTAGTATATTTTTATTTTATGAGTATATTCAAAATTCAGAAAGGAGACCTCAAAGATGCGGTCTTCATCAAGTTGAACTAGTTCCGGCGTAGACAAAGACAAGTTTCCGGCACGTGCAACCTGGGATTTATATTTATTTCTTTAATATTAAAGGTAAAACATAATTTTTTAAAAAAATATATCTATAAAAAAAATTGAGGATGCGCCACCCACACTCACCTCCCTCCGTCGTAAACTTTGTTCCAGCTGAGGGCAGCGCTCTTATGGACAGCATGCATACACAACTTATTTATCTTTTATCAAAGCATAGATAGAAAATATGGAAAAAACAAGCCGAGACAATTATTGCTATCTCTGCTTTGTTTATATGATTGAACACTTTTTTTCTTTTTTTTCAGAATTACACTTTTAGTTATTCATCAAGGGTTATTTGTACTGAGATAGTGAATTCCGTTCCAATATTCTATAAAAAAAAAATTATGTATATTAAATTTGTATTTTTGAGAAAGAAAACTTTTCGAATTTGTGATAATTAAAAAATGTTTCTAGAAAAAGACAGTTAAGACTAAAGAGTGTGAAAGCTTTCAAATAGTTTTACTGGAAAATGACAAAATAAAGCAATAATTTGGAGCCAACTTTTCAAATCTGTAAAAAGGGTTAAAAAAATGTCTCTAGAAACTGATAATTGAAAGTGAAAGGATTTTAATTAGTTGCGTTGGCTGATTAGAGAGAGAATTTCGTTCGATTAAGGGAGAATTGGCTTATGTTGCATTTGGATCGGATGACTTCACTATGATAATGGATTTGAAAATTTAGATTTGAAATGACTTCAATAGTTAGGAATTTAAAATACTTTGTTATTGTTAAAAAATGCCTTAAAATTGAAGATGGTGGATTTGAAATCTATGGGTTTCAAAATTAGTCAAACAATTTGAGGTTGTGTTTAGATTGATGGATTTGATTTAAATGAAGAAATTTGATTTGATGAATGAATTTCAAATGACACCCATCTCGGGTGTATTTGAAATCCACCACAATTACTACTAAATTGTTTAACTTGAGATATAGTCGATTTGAAATTCAGTTGAATTTTGTACATCCAAACAAGTCAAGAAATTTGAAATCATGGATTTAAAATTCATCATTTCAATTTCATCAATCCAAACACAACCTAAATATATTTATATTAAGAATGTGAAATCCAAATCCATAGAATTTTCCATACAAGGAGCATTACTTCTACTTTGAATGAATCAGTATACTTTGTCGTCATTATACACTACGAATACAAACTGTGGTACCTCAAAGAACCTTAATGAATTGACTTGTCGTCATAGCTGACAATTTCGGCTAAGCTGAGAATATTAGTCAATTCCAAAAAATTAGTATAAACTAAAATTAGGAGAGAAAAAATGTACATGTTGGCTTACCAGTCTTTGTGGTACCAGATAAGGGATAAATTAATATGTTCGGAAACTTGTACGTCCGGCGGCTTTCTGAGAAAACGATCAACGTGAATATATACTATAACATATTTTAAACAACTTTAAGTTTGTACCTAAGACTTAAAACGAAAAATAACGGGTTTATACTTATCCACGCAGATTTTTTAATTTTTTATTTGGTAATTATGATGCTTTAATCATACGCTGGGCTTAGCTAGATTTTTCAAAGATGAATTGAGGAACATTCAATATATGATTTCTAGAATGAGATTTTTTCACTTTGGATGTCATATCATGTCAAACTATTTTTTATTTTAAAAATCAAGAATATAATAAATCATATTAGAATATAATAAAATAGCCTTTGGGATTATGAAACGTAAAAATATAAAATAATAATTATATATCGGGAAAAAAAATTTTAAGAAAAAATAATACGTACGCGCTTGTTTCTTATTTAGGGAAAGAAAAATATTTCCCGAACATAAAGACATTGGCTTCTGTTTTCATGACATGCTCATTTTTTAATTGTTCTTCAAATTATTAAAAAAAAAACAATAAAACTTTGTTTCTAACATATATAAATGTAAAAAAGATTGTGTTTTTCAAAAAGAACTCTTGGCAAAATAATTGTCTTAATAAACCACTTATCCTAGCCAAGGATTTCTGTATCAACAAGTTCTACATAACATCTCTTTGTACAAAAGTTAGTACAACAGATTCTGAAGTTAAATTAAAACATGCAACATTACTGTCGGCAAGCGTTTCATTAATCTCTACGCCAAACCTAACCGAATTTTACAAAAGGCGACACCAAAGACCTTTTCATACTCTATGTACAAGTAGAAAGGAGATAATAAACACCAATAAACAAATAAACCTCAGTCACTCCAGTTATCCTGATCAACTGCAGCAGATGTTTTTTGCCCTTTCCTCCATTCATCCTTCATTTTCAACCAAAATAAGGTTAGAGGTGCAATACCGCTCGATATAGCACCGTAAAACAAAGTTTCAATTTCAGAAAACATACCATTTCATCATAACTGAATTTTGATGGAGACCAGACGAGGATTTGTCTATCGTTACCACCAGTATATAACTCCTATGACAAGACAGAGAGAGACTAATTAATTTCATTTTCGATGACTAAATGAGATGTATCCAGGGAAAAAAATAATACATTGCAAAACAATGCTCCTCCTCACAGCATAATATAAATTCATTGATCGTGTATAAACTCTCTCAAGCATGAATGAAATTCTACCCGTCAAACTCCTGTACTACGATAACCCCGGAGAAAAGATGATCTTTCAGATAGGATATCGGTAAGCTTTAGTTTGGGGACTCATCAATTAATAGCTAAGTGGATATCCACAAGATTTTGTCAAAGATCATATCAGAATAATTCATGTGAATATTCTTTCATATAACTTGGCATTATCACGGTTCTACCAAATGAAAAACCACAATTGCTTCCCACAAAAAGTAAAAAAGAGGCAAGCATGCGCAAAAAATGGGATTCAATTTGCAACACTATACTTTCAAATTCATCCACTTAATGTTAAGATTGTCAATCATAATTTCTAAGAAAATAAGACAAAATGATATACTTAATCACTTTTCTCAAGAAAACAAATATATATATTAATTCTAACATCTCTGTCACGAAGTTAGCTATTCTCTTCAAATATCTTTGGAGCTGTGCATGTTGCACAACCCAATGTTCTGATTTGAGCCATTATGTAATCTCAATAGCTATGCTCGAGAATATGAAATATAGATCATGAAGATTACTCATTTGCTTGAAGAATTTAAAGGACCAGTCATGGACAAATTATTATATCCGCAAACCTCCCCCCACCAAAACAAAAAAAAAAACCACCCCATTGACAAAACGAGGGCTGAAGTCATCATGCTGACAAATATTTGCAGCTAGCCATCACCTAGAATCAACTCGGAGAGAGAGAGAGAGAGAGAGAGAGAGAGAGAGAGAGAGAGAGAGAGAGAGAGAGAGAGAGATGAACCTGATCTAGTGCATTGTACCAACAGCAGTTCACATTTTCATAATGGCCACGGAAAATCCACTTTGTTTGACCAGACCATATATCGAAGGCCTAAGAAATTGAGAGCATATATTATAAGAAAAAGCATATATTTTAAAATGTGATACTGTCACAGTAAAATGTAAGAAGAAGATGTATACTTTCACAGTGGTCATGCATGGAATAAAAGCGAGAGTTGAATCATGAGATACAGCCATCTGTATAGCTTTGGTGCTTTGTAACCGTTTAGTATCAAAGTTTATAAGTGTATTACATCCAGATTCTATATCCCATAACTTCAGCCGTGAATCAGAACCTGAAAGTCAAAAGTGAGCTACAGAATTATCGTCCATGATAAAACATTTACTTTTTTTTTTTTTAATTTGGCACCTCGCACTGGATATCCAAAATAAAACTTCATTGACTAATAAGAACCATGTGCAAAAGTTTAAGACAATCCAAATTAATAAGGAAAGGAAGATGCAACCATGCATTACCCTCAGCCTAAGGTCGTGCTACTTTCTCCATATCAAAATTGGTCAGAAAGCAAGGTATAGGAGTAGGCCTCGTGAAAATGGGCTTTTGAAAAGAATCTAACTAGAATAGATTAAGCCTTCTCATGTCCACAACACATATTGAGAAAATAACATGAAAGATGAACCACGAAGTTAGCACGATGTTCTTTATTCTTTAAGTTCTAATGCAATATAGAACCGAGAGGCCTTTCCAGCTACTATGCAAAAAAATAAAAATAAAAATAAAAAATTAAAGAAGTGAAAGTTGCAAATAAAAATAATGAATCATATTAAAAAATATATATAAAAGAGAATGCATGATGAACTCAACTTCAATAAATAGCAAATTCAACCTGCACTTAGAAGATACATGCCATCGTCGGTCCCCTTTATTCCAGTTACAACACCATAATGGCCTGTGGCACGATCATGACTTGATAGCATTCCAGGATGTAATCGCTGTTTTGTGGTTTTTACATGACTTGAAGTCCTCCCAGTTGAATAGGGCTTCAAAACATTTGCAGTGGGTACTTTCCTCTGAGTTGCTCGGACTTTTGCATTTGAACCTTGTCCTGCCGATGAAGATTTCTGCTGAAGAGCAAAAAGATAACGGGTAAATAAAAGTTCACACTTACGAGACTCACCATATCTGTGGGTGTTAAAAAGAATATACTGCATGTAATGATTTTGACAAGACAGTATTTTGATACCTAAGACAGTATGGGAACCAGAAAGATTTGGAAAAGCTCTGTTTCATTCCGGTATGAAATTCTAACTTGATGATCACGGTCAAGCAAAAGACCATCCTATATGTGAAATTTCACTAATTTCCTTCGCCATGAAGACTTTTCAGTTAAAAATTAGAGATACTTATGTTGCACTTCCCAACAAAATAAACTTCAGGATGTCATAGTTAAAACAATAGCATAAATCTAGAATCATGAAATAGATAACAATGTCAACCATCTTATTCTTAAGGTTAAAATTATATACCCTATAACACACATATCAATTGATTTGCATATATGTACTAGAGTTTAGAAAATAAGAAACCTTATTAGTCGTTAGACGCGCTAGCAGGGGTGGGCGTCTTCCAAGCTGAGAATGGGATTGATCTAAAATACGAAAGCATCCAGCACGCCTGATGTCCCAAAATCGTATAGCACCATCACATCCTCCAGTTACCAAAACCCACTCACTAGAAGTAGACCACTCCAATGACATTACACCATCTATCATAACAACCAAAATATAATGAACAAAGATCCATCACGTCTTATAAAATGCAAGAATTTCCTACAGCATCTAACACCAAATTGGTATTGTCAGCAAACTAAACTGATTTTCTATTTACTACAATATTGAAGGAAGAGCAAAACAGATCCAGTTGATAGCAGAAATAAAGAAAGTGAAACACAATTATCATTATTACAATTAATAAATCAATTATGAAGGAAAGATAACTTGACACCGAAAAAAAGTAGCTTCTTATAGGGGGAACGAAACAGAATACTCATAATGTCAGATTGTTGAATGGAGTTATATATACTAACTTGAGCCTACTAATAAGTATTTAATTCCAAATGATTGGGATATGCTACATGAACCATAGAAGGAATTAAGTCGGTTCGCGCACATAAACGAACAATATCTATGCTTTACTCTTCCATCGAACTCTAAAGTCAGTGCCAGAAAGATACTTTGGAATATCACCTTAGAATGTCATCACGAAACTTAACTAACTTCTTTACCGAAAGTTAAGAGATTGATGTAAGTTAATGGCACCAAAATATCAAAAAGTATCTTAAAAAACAGAGTGACAAAATCAAGAAGACTAAGAGGCATAAATATAAATAACTCATATTCGTTGGACATGGTGAGGTATAACTATTTACATACCACGATGACCTGATAAGGTGTGGGCAAATGCGCCAGAGGCTATATCACACAAACGAACTTGGACATCCTCAGTTCCAGCAGCAATTAACATGTGAGATCTTGCCTGTGGAGACATTGCTATTTTATAAACCTTTCCAGGCATTTTAAAATTCTGTACAACCTGTACTAGAAAATATTAAGTGATGTAAGATACTAGAAAGATTAAAAATATATCCAAAGATACACAGGAAAGAAGACTTGCTTGTGTGGTATTTGTATCCCAGACATTAATGTGATGATCATAAGACCCAGTTACAAACAATCCTGTGTCAATTGGATACCAAATGGCTGAGGATATGGCATATTTATGTCCATTCTCATGCTGCTTGTTAATGACGAATACGGACTTGTGCTTTGCAATCAGGCCACCCCCCTCATAAGTTGTCGCACGTTGAACATCATAAACAGCAACAGTTGCATCTGCTGCACCAGCCAGTAAATATCTACCTTCCGTCAAATCAACCTGATCTTGATATTGCAACAAGGCCACAATTTTTAAGGAAAAACTTAGCATTACACCAAATCACAACGATATTGTTGTTCAAAGAGGCACCATCAATGCAGAATAAGTTTAATTACACTAATTCAAGCAACAATACAAGCAAGAACCTAATGTAAACCTTTACTTACCAACCATCTCAATGTCCCACCCCGATATTCTCAAATTTTAAAACTAGCATTTTTAGAAAAAACAATTCAAACGTGAAACTCAACCACAACAAACGTAAGAATTTAGGGGGAAAAAGCATAGGCTGTTGGTTTCTATTAGAATCAGTAAGGAATAAGAAAAACCCAATGATATGACGGAAAGAATTCAGCACATAGCTCAGTTTCCGTCGGTGCAAATCATAAAGCACAAATGCCCCTAAAAAAAAAAAATCAATAGCAGCAACTTCTAACAAAATTATCATATATTCACAAGTGAAAAATCACAATAAACTACGAAAACCTTAAAAATTACAACATAATCACCAACAGTTCATCAAAAAAGTGTCGAATCAAATGAATAAAAAAGACTCAAGTGAGCAAGGAGAAAGGACCTGAAGAGAATCGACAGAACCACGATGAGAGGAGACGATTTCCTTGTAATTGGAGAGTTGAATGGATGAAAGTCGAGCTCTGGCAATTCGATTAGCGAATGAATTGGGGCGAAGGTTACCGAATTCTCTGTCTCTAGTCTCCTTCCACATCTTCCTCGCATCTTCGACCTGCTTCTCCTCACTACAGAAGTAATTTCCGCTACCGACTGATTGAATCAGCCAAGAAACTGAATCGACAAATGCACAACTGAGGAATTATCAATAATTATTTGTTTATTTAATTTACAAGCAGTTTGGCCACCATCTCCATGGAGCTCAACAATTACTGGTAAAAAGTCAGGCTGTATTTTATATTCAATAATAATAATTCAATAATAATAATAATATTCGTGAGTAGACGAACCCGTGTAAGCTATCCTAAGCTTGTGGTCGACGTGGCTGGCGGTTCTTACCAAATAGTTTAAAAAATTAAAATTTTATTTAAGGCGGGTGTATTGGTTATAGACTTTTATTGACTTTTAATGACTTTTATGGAGTTTAAAAGTCTCGAGGTATTCAATCCAGACTTTTATATACTCTACAAAAGTCTAATGGTATTCAAGACAGACTTTCGTAGAGTTTTAAAAAGTCAGGTGGTATTCAAACATGAATTTTTAAAACTCCATAAAAGTCTATAGGTATCCAAAATCTCATATACTTTTAATGACTTCTGTTGAAATCTTTAGGTACAAACTTTGATGCCCCATGTACATCCCAAAAAAGTTAAAAATTCTCCACCACTCCTAGTAAAGATTTGGAATGACTTTTATTTCCTAATTACCACCATCTCTCTTTACTCTTTGCTATTTTCATTTCCGACACGACCATATCCCCATTGGCTTTCCTCCCCTGTTTCTACATGTACCCTTTCGTTAATTCATAATGTGCGGCTCTTTCTTCAATTATTATTTTTTTCACATCTTATTTTTTATCCAATATAATACTAATATTTATACAAGTATTTTGATAAAATAACAAGTTAATGTGCTCAATTTTATATTAGATGATATATTTTTAAAACGATTGTATGGGTCTATATCTATAGACAATTATAATAAATATTTTTTCTAAAACAAAAGATATTTATAACGATATAAATTATCATGTTTAATATATAAAGTATGTTTTAAGAATTTTTATAGTAGTCATCAAAAGATATTTTAAGTTTATAAAATGTTATTTAATAGAAAACTTTTGTTTTATTACACAAAATTATAGATTACAATTATATAGCAACATAACTGAATCTTCAAAGTCGTCATCTTGAAGATGCAAAAAAGTTGTTCAATATTTGCCATGCAAAAGAATTGAATATGTATTTTTCACATTTTTTACTGTTAAATAAGTAAAATATGTTTACATTAATAGTAAAAAAAAAAATTATATGTTGAAGAAGTTATTTATGTTTTAATTGTTAGTTCAAAGAAATCAATTATAAGTTATAAAATCTATAGAGTCTATAAAATTCTTTTGGTAATTCCATGTTATTCTATAAAAATTATTAGAAATCTATCAATTTCATAAAAGTTCATCATTTAAAAAAGTCATTAAAGTCGATAAAGTCCATAGAAATCTATTGAAAAAGTCTACGAGACTCTATACAAATCTTTTTATAACTCCATGGAATTCTATAAAAGTCAATAGAAATCTATCAACTCCATAAAAGTCAATTTAAAAAAATCATTAAAAGTCAATAAAAGTCTAGATTGAATACACCCCCCTAAGTTTCAAAATATGTCAAGGAATTTTTTTTAACAATCATATTTATATGGTGGGGGAGACTCGAATTCAAGTCATTATAGAGGGATCTGAGTAACGAATCAATAGAACAATGCACTGATTGTCATCTGGTAATTTTAGTGCAACAATAGGCTTATAGATCTAGCATGCCATCAAATAAAACATGGACAAGGTGTTGGGCATTGGGAGCTAGAGTTAGACATTAACAGACATTGTTCGTAATATCGATCGTGAAATGACCGTTTCGTAATGGGGATGGTAGACATATCAGTAAAATTCGCTGTAAAACAGAGGTGTGAATATAACGGCAATTTTGTCTACGTCGCGGAATGACAATTCCATGATCGAAAAGATGATTGAAAAGATGATTGCAACCCCATTGCATAATATTTTTAATTTTTTTTATTTTTCATTAAAATTTTATCTGAATTATCTATTTTTTTAAGTTTTAATTTAAAAAACTTAGTAATAGTAGTCACGATCATTCTACGAAATGTCAATATAACTGGAACAATAACCTTGACAACTGTGACGATGAACCATATTATTAGCAGGGAGATTTTTCATACTGTTGGATGCGAATATTTCATTCATAATATCATATCCAAATGTGGTATATTCATAACATTATCTTTTTATATACAAAGCAATATTGTAAGCATTAAAATCAAACAAATTTAATACAAACCGATCGACACATTGGACAAGAGATGTTCCTCAACAACCAAGCAAATATACATTGAGCATGAAATACATGCGAGCAAGGCGTTTCCACTATCTCCACACCATCGTCAAACCTCTGTAAACAAACGGGGCATTCCTCCAGTGTTAACTCTTCACCTCTGCACATTGTCATCTCCACTCTGGGCTTCACCTCGTACAAACCCTTTGGCTCATCATCTCTAATGGCTTTCAGAGATCTCTTCTGGCAAATATTCATGCACGATTTGATCAATCTCAGTATATCCAGAACCTCGTTTTCATACGCCAGCTTCCAAATTTCATCGCAATCCGATAATTCTCCCATTTCTTCTTCGCTGTTATCTGAACCAGAACCATCTTCAAGATTGTTTTGATAGCATTCATGAAAAATGAACTGCTTCTCTATTTCGTGTTCGTAGATTTCTTGCCAGTAATCGTCGTCATCGGAACCAACTTGGGTGAAATCCATTGTCTTTGTTCTGTAAATCTCAACCACGATCACGGGTTTGGATCCCTCCCCACGAGAAGTTGATCTTTTGAATCGAAAACCCGTTAGGATCAAATCAGCTATGTTCTTAGCAAGCGATTCGATTTCCTCCAAAGGGAACATCTTTGGGTATGATATTAGCAAACGGGATAATGTCTTGATGTAGCAATGGCAGGATAAGTAAACAAGATCGAAAGGAATTAAGATCGGGACCATCGAGAAACCATTACTGATTACACCGTTCTGCCCTTGTTTGATCATATGCTCATAGATTCTGAGGAAGAAAAAGCCGGAATTCGATTTGGTTTTCTTGGGAAGAATTTCGTTCCACTTGAATACCCGGAGTTTTAGGCCATTGATTTCTTCGGATATAAGAACCATATCTGAATTCAGCGACGATTGACTGTGCCGGATGCCGTAATTCGCAGAGAAAGATTGAAGAAGACCTGAGGAGGTGGGGAAATCATGTCTTATATATATGTTCTGAAACTGCTTTTAAAAACATGGCGGCGGTGCGCGGCTTTGCTAGGGTTTACTGTGTGTTTCTTCTTTCTTTCGTCAGATCCTCTGGGCTTGCCATCGGGTCGGACTTGGCCCATATTGTTGTCGGATCTGACTTGATCCGATTGACTTATCATAATTTCTTCGGTCGTTTAAAAAATAACATTACTCAAATATCTATTTAAAGATTTGGGTTTTTTAATAAAATATTCGATTTTCGAAATTTATTTAACAAAATAATCGTTTTTTTTTTTATTAAAGTAACCTAAGTCGCCATGTTAGATGGCGACTTCAAATGAAGTCGCCATCTGACATGACGACTTTAATAAAAAAATTAGTTTTTTTTGGTGTCGCCATCTGAGTTGGCGACATCAATTTAATTTATTGATGTCGCCATCTGAGATGGCGACACCAATGTAATTTATTGATGTCGTCATCTCAATTGGCGACATCAATTTAATTTATTGATGTCGCCATCTGAGATGGCGACATCAGTGTAATATTAAAAAAAAAACCCTAGCCGCCGCACTCGCAATCTCATTCTGAATCTCATTTTCTTTCTTCCGTCGTCCGCAGCTCTTGTTCTCATTTTCTTTCTTCCATGAACAAGCTACGAAAATCGAACATCTTGCAAAAATCAAGTCATTTCTTTCCAAAATATTTAAGGTAAGCTTTTTTATTTTTGTTATTTGTGTATTGTAGATAAATTATGATTTTGATAAATTTAGTGGAGTATATTTCTTGTTGGAGTATATTTTTGTGATGTGAAAGATTAAAATTTAAGTTGACTTCGGAGGGCGGCGGCGGCGGTGGGCGACGGACGGGTAGTTTTTGTAATGTTGAGATTAATGTTGTTAATTTTTGTATTATATTTCAGGATGGATCAAATGAGACAACCAGGCCCGGTTGACACACATCTTTTGTCGTTGCAGTCTTCACATCGATCTGAGGATGTATAGGCAGGTGATATGGATAGTATACTTCGTGTGAGAAACCCAGATAGCTATTTTTGGGATATGTGTCCATTAGATATACGTGTTGTTAATTTATTGCACGTTATTTGAATTTTCACGAATTCTGAAGAGAATTTGTTCGAAAGCCGAAGAGAATTTGCTATATTTCAAAAGGAGTAACATTTTGTTCAGTTTTATAGACGTAATTGATTATTGTCGCCATCTAAAATTGCGACATTAAATAAAAAAATATTTTTTTTTTGTCGCCATCTCAGATGGCGACAATATTTAAAAACAAAAAAAAATTCTGTCATTATATACCGACACCGGCAAAAAAAATATTTTTTAATATATTGTCGCCATCTGACATGGCGACATCTTTTAAAAAATTAAAAGATGTCGCCATGTCAGATGGCGACTTCAGAAAATAATATTTTTTTTAAGAATTTTTATGGAAGTCGCCATCTGACATGGCGACATCGAAAAAATACTAGTTTTTTTAATAATTTTTGTAGAAGTCGCCATGTCAAATGGCGACTTCAAGTGAAGTCGCCATCTGACATGGCGACATCGTAAAATAATAGTTTTTTTAATAATTTTTGTTGAAGTCGCCATGTGAGATGGCGACTTAGGTTACTTTAATAATAGAAAAAAAAAACGATTATTTTGTTAAATTAATTTTTTTTTTCGATTAAAAAGTTAAAAAACCCTAAAGATTTTGTTGTACACATACAAGAAACAAATGTCAAATAAAAATTAATAAATTAATAAATTTATATTTCAAAATTACGATCAAATATCATTTGTTTAATAATCCCCTTTTCAGGTCAACGGCTGACAAAAAACCTAGTCAATGGAATTCGACCACAGCTAAAAGTCGTTGTTATATATACTGCAAATGAATTCGACTACCCCTAAAAGGGATGAATTTTGTCAATAACCTTGGTCGAAACATAATTTTAAAAAATATATTGATTTGGTATAATCCGACAATTGATATTGGAAATTCTTGCATGCACTGAATGTGGACTCTGGTCTATGTATCCACACTCATAGGGATGGAGACACTCTTAGGCAACAGGGACAAGTGCCCACCTTGTAAAAAAAAGTAGGAATTTTTTTTTATAAAAATTGTATTTTACCTTAAAAAATTACACTTTCGCCCTCAATTACATTTTTTTACTCCCCTAAAATTCTATTTTTGATCCCTTGACTTCTTTTGCCATCCATTTTTATTTTAAAAATTTTTTGTCCCCCTTTTCCAAAATTCACACGTCCGTCCCTGCACACTCACATACAAAAATAAATACATACATATGTATATGTGTGTAGATGCATGCACCAAAGCTTACACCCGGTGCTTGCAAGAATTTTTCATTTTTTTGAGCGAAAACAGACCTTATATTAAATAACAATTATTACAAAGAACTTCCAGCTAAATGCCATAATACACAACAAACAAAACGAAACAGCGAAACATACATGTGCCCAACTTGGCAACGACAAATATATCAGAAAGAGTCATACTAAACAGTCCAGGGGTTAGCTAAAAATCAGTAGAAGCGCATTATCGCGAACTGTGGAGAGCATGGACCACCAGAGCCAGATATGTCCCATCAAACCAAGCAGGTCACGTTGTGGTCAGAACAAGGGATCTGCCTTCGATAACGTCAGAAGGTACAAATAGGGATATACGGATGACAAAAACTGATAAAATACACAAAAATGCAAGCTCCTATATCCGAAGCCCTCAACTGAAATAAATCGACCTAAAAGAAACACTGCATGGTGCACAAAACCTAGAGTTTCAATAGTCAAAACCAAACAAACCCCCTGATAGCAAAAAGCACGTACATTAAAGAAATGCCACCACCAAGTCCGCAAGCTATAGAATGCATGAGGTTCTCCCATGCCTCGAGCATTCAAAAACATGGGCTCATAAAAGTTGGCAGGGTTGCCACGCTACCACCGCCAAAAAGGAGAATGACAAACACTGAGCCCCACCACAGGCCAGCAGGACAAGGCCTAAAAGAGTAGCAATAGGTGGCAAAAATCATTCGACAGAGTCCAAAACCTGAAAAAATTAAAGCACGAATCAGATCTGGAATGCGAGCAACAATGCAAACCGCATACCAACTTTTGAAACCTAAAACAACAATCTTCCTGGGAGGGTCTACAGCACAAGGAAATGCTGAAGATGGACGTGAATCAGCCAGGGGATGAAAGGGGCCTGCTAAAACACCAAGATGGATAAACAACCCAAGGCCAAAAGGGGCAGACATGGGAGCAAGTTCTAGTGCGAAAGCCACAAGGCCACAAGAACTTGCAGGAAACAGAGAAATCGATAGGGATAAGCATCCGATAAAGAGATGGCAACGAGATTGGGATATTGCAAGCCATGTAACGCCAGGTATTAGAGCTTCACGAGGAAGAAAGGTAAGAAATGCAGGGAAAGCCCTCGTCGGAAGAGGGAGAAACTTACTTTTCCATTTGATATCATGTGTTTTTAGTCAAACGATGTCATTTTTCAATTCTATTTAACCAATGTTATTGACCCAAATGACCCACCTATATATTTAAGTACTCTTTATAGTTTCAGAATGTAGCTAGTCTACTTCCCAAAGATATAGTGTTAAAATAACACTCCGTTAGTAAACCATTGTTGCAATCATAGTAACTTATGGTGGATATAGTTGAACGTGGGAAATGTCGAGTTGAAGTCATGTACATGTAGTTCATATTAGTCACGCTAGTAGTAGCTCTTGAAATTCGTTCATACATTTAGTGAAATTTGAGAGCATTTGTTGCTTATCAAATTGAGTGCCTTGAACCTTTGTGGTTTGAGGAGTGATTCTATCACAATTCACAAGTCATACTCGTTGTATCTTGGGACAAAAATTGCCATAGCAAACCGTTAGCACCTTAGCGGGGCAATATTATCTTAAGGACGGAGATTACAAATATCGCCTCAACATAAAACTTATTTTGAAGCCATTGTTATTTTTTCCTGAGATACACTTTGAGAGAAATTTTATACAACATGTAGTTCATGGAATTTTTTTCGGTGACTAAGCAAAATCCTTTATATTTCTTGTGGAATTTAGTGTTTGCGAGATTCTTGGCCTTGTTGTTTTATAGTGATAATCAATCTTTCATTGGTGTTTTTATTTATAGTTGTGAACATGCTGAAAATTCTTGAATTCAATGGATTCTCTGTGTTTCCTTTTGTGCGTTGGATCTAATTAGCTTTAGATGAAACCTCAAAGTGGGATGAAGGATCACCGCTCAGGATGAAAGCAAAGCTCGAAATATCTCAGTTGCGACACATGGATGCTATTGAGACTTACCGTTATCTTCTTGCTTTGGTCCAAGCCCAAAGAAAACCATATGGTTCTCTTGGAAGTGCGCTTCAGGTTAAATTCTGATTCCCCTGACTTGGACTATTAGCTATTATGGAATTTTTGTTTATTTCTGTGTGTTCCATGAACTGCTTCAAGGAACAGCAAGAAACTTTGATTTCATTGAAAAATCCTTTGTTAACTATATCATTGAATTGTTTAACTTGGTGCCATTATCATTACCTTATCTGTTAAAGGTGGAGGATGATAGAATTAATGAATATGGAGTGTGGCATGGACATTGCTTATGATCACAGACACCCTTCAATACGAAATACTGATATAATATGACTTGTTTTTCTTTTCTATTCGTGCATATTATATCAGACTTGATACATGAAAAACAAGGACATTTGGATGAAGCTTTGGCTGCTTTGCGAGATTTTAATAGGTGCTCTTTTCTCTAAAATGGGATCCAAAATGTTGACGGTGTCTCGAAGTCTTCTTTCAGATGCATTAAGAATTGAACCTACCAAGGCTTGGCACTACTTAGGCAAGGTTCACAAAGACGATGGAAGGATTGCTGATGTTGTCGACTGTTTCCAGGCAACTTCCATGCTCGAAGAATCTGTTCCAATTGAGAGTTTCAGTTCCATTCCATTCTTTGAATTTTGCATTTAATCAAATCCTTGTTCTTTGATTCTTTGTTTTGCAGCATTTTGAACCTGTTGAGATGGACAATCTCTTTGAGCATGCTTGTCATATGGTTCTAAGGATATTTATTTTTTGCACTTCCAAAAACATTTCCTCACAAGAATGTATAGCAATCCACGATTTTGTTTATGTTTCTGCAATTCTATCTTATGATTCATTTATGTTGGTTTCGGATGTTAAAGATGACAAAACAGACCAAATCGATGTCAACCAGATCGATGAAGACCAGATCGATGTCAACCAGATCGGTACAGACCAGATCAGAGCTTATTTCAGAAAGATCAATTCAGACCAAGTTAGCAAACTTTGTTCATCAGTCCGAATAATCAACGGCTATTTATTGAAGCATTTAATGCTGAAATAGACCAAAGACTGAAGTTACCTTAAATGGTAAATAACAAAGCAGATATTATCTGACAAGTGCCGAAAGAACAGACCAAAAGGGAAAGAGTAAAATCGAAGAGTGCAGTTTGTTCAGAGGTTGACTAAAGTAAAGAGTTGCACGCAAAATAAAATATCGTCGTTGGCAGAAATGTCTATATAAAGGTGCAACTTAAATGCTCACGACACGAGAGATACAACACGCATACGAGATCAACAATCAATCATTTATTGAGCATTCATTCGAGAAGCACATTATCATCGAAAGACTTCATCTTGTCGATCTGCTCAAAGTTGATAGCACGTCTTATTATTTTATTTGATCGCTTAAGGATCATTTGTGCTCAGAGCAATTCACTCTATCAATTATATTTGTTCTAAGATAGAAGAGTGGGTTCATTGTAACTGTCAGACGGATTGTGTCTGAACAGATTGAGAGACTAGGAGTTTCAGTCTGGTAGTGGGGTAAATCCAGCTGAATCGGGGTTGTACAACAGACTTGTATTACTCAAAGTCTTCTAGTGAATCCTTCCTTAATTGGAAGAAGCGGAGTTGTAGAAGGAATTACCTTCGAACTTCCAGAAACACATCCTGTCCATTCATATTTCGCACTACTTCGTGTTTCAATGTTATCAGACCGGTCTTGCTAACTAAGAATAAATCGATTCCGCACTCACACTTTTAGTGGTCTGTTCAAATTAGTATTGATTACTATGTTTCATTTGCTAACCCAAGTGAAATCAATCCAGAAAAATCGGAAAAGATGAATTTTAGTAGAGTGTTTATTCAACCCCCTCTAAACACTCCTATTCGATCATAACAATTGGTATCAGATCAGGTGTTCTTAATAAATAGAATACTTGGACTGATGGCATCCTTCAACAAGATTCCCATGTTCTCAAAAGAAGATTATGATTGGAGAATCCGCATGCAAGCTCACTTAGCAGCTCAGAATGATGACATGTGGTACGTCAATACAGAAGGTTCAATGAAGATTTTAAAGGTTAACCCTGTCCTAGGAGGGTCAAGTGGTGAATCTCAGATGATTGATAAAGAATGAGCTACCTGGTCCAATGAAGAAAGGAAAAAGGCTAATCTAGACAATGTTGCCAATGATATTCTGTTCAAGACCTTGGACAAGAATATGTTCAGCAAGATCAAGATGTGCTCCACTGCCAAAGAAATTTGGGAGAAGATTGCACAGCTCTGTGAAGGGAATAACCAGACCAAAGAGAACAAGCTGATCGCAGCTCTACAAAAGTTTGAAAGCATAAAGATGAAACATGGAGAAACTCTAAACGAGTTTGATGAACGAGTTACATGCATTATTAATGAACTGAACAGTCTTGGCAAGGACTATACCAACAGAGAGATCGCTCTGAATGTTATTAGAGCATTACCGAAGGAATGGGACGTCAAGACCATTGCCATGAGAGAATCTGAATATCTGAACAAAATCGAACTCCATGATCTGTTCGCTGATCTCAAGGCCTATGAATTCGAGCTGATCACTAGAGGGGAAGTAGAACCATCCACCTCTCAGCCAACCAAGGCACTTGAAGCCATTCCAGATTAATCTACCCCTACAGACCGATCTGTCGAACAGATGAGTAATGATGCTATGTCGTTATTTATTAAGAAATTTGGTAAATTCATGTCTAAAAATAAAATGAACTTTAAACCTTCTCATCAATATAAGTCAAGAAAAGATGCTACTGTTAACGATCAGGCGTGCTACAATTGTGGTAAGACCGGACACTTCATTGCAGATTGCACCAGACCAAAGAAACTGAACACTTCATTGCAGATTGCACCAGACCAAAGAAAGATGAGAGGAAGGAAAGGCACCGAGATGACAAGAAGAAGTACTACAAAGATCGAAAAGGGCATCATGGAAAGGCTCAAAAAGTTCTGGTAGCAGAAGAAGGCAACAGTAAGTGGGCTCAGACTGATTCAGAATAAGAGCTCGGAAGAATCCTCCAATGAAAGCGAAGAGGAGATCCAATGCCTAATGGCAGAATAGGAGACTAGTTAGAACGATGAGGAACCTAAGAAGAAACTATAAGACTGGTATTTAGACAGTGGATGTTCTCGACACATGAAGGGAAACTCGAGCTGCTGTCTGATATTACTCAATACATTGGTCCTAAGATCAACTCCGGTGATAACTCAAAGGGTAAGATCGTGGGCAAGGGTAAGATTGTCCATGGCAACATTATCATAAATGATGTGTTATTAGTTGAGAATTTATGCTATAATCTGATTAGTATAAGTCAATTATGTGATAATGGTTATACCGTAGAATTTCACAAACACACTTGCACTGTTAAGTCATCTAATGGTAAAACCATGCTTGTAGGGATCAGGAATGAAAATACTTATAAGATTAACTGGAATCATGATCAACTGATAATCCTACTTGTTTCATCGCTTATAACGTTAATAAACATTGGTTATGGCATAAACGCTTGAATCATCTTAATTTCATGACTATTTCTAGCATATGTAAACATGATTTAGTTATCGGTCTGCCCAAGATCGACTTTGCTAAGGATAAGATCTGTCAAGCTTGTCAAATGGGCAAACAAGTCAGATCATCCTTTAAGAACAAGAATGCCAAATCCTACTTACGCTGCTTAGAATTATTGCATATGAACTTGTTTGGTCTCATACCAATAACAAGTTTAGGGGGAATGCGGTATACTCTTGTTATTATTGATGATTACTCACGTTTTACATGGACTATATTTTTAGCAGTAAAGACTAGACCGGCCTAAGATTAATCAAGCTGTTGAAGCTCATTCAGAACGAGAAATCCTCTGTGGTAGACAGGATTCGAAGCAACAAAGACACTGAATTCGCAAACCAAAATCTTGAATCCTTTGTAGATGACCAAAGGATCAGGCATGAATACTCAGCAGCTCGCACTCCTCAACAAAATGGAGTGGCAGAACGACGCAACAGAATGCTCAAGGAAGCAGGAAGAACAATGCTTGCTGACTCTGGAATATCTCAAAAGTTCTGGGCAGATGCTGTCAATACTGCATGTTATACACAGATCGGTTCATGATTAATAAGAAATTAAATTCATCATGAAGTATGAACAGGTAACAAACTGACTATTTCATATTTTCATATCTCCGGCTGCAAATGTTATGTCCATAACAACGGTAAGAATCATCTAACATCTCTCGAAGATAAATTAGATGATGGAATATTCTTAGGATATTCATATGTTAGCAAATCATTTCGTGTTTTCAATAATCGAACTCTAACTGTGGAAGAATCAATTCATGTAGTTTTTGATGAATCACTTAATATTGAGAACCACAAGGAACTAATTCAAAATCAGATGGAAAATTTCCATCTCGAAGCTAATAGTGATGATGAGATTGCAGTTAACAGGTCAAGAGACAATCCACCAGAACCTGAAGTACCAGACAGACCGTAGAAGCCACTGAAGTTCTACCAGATCGAGCTGATGTCGCTGATCCGGAGGTAACGAATACCAACGTTAAGACCAATACTGATGATATCAGTATTCTTCCTCCATCAGGACCAGATGTTCTCGAACCAAACTACCGCTGGACTAAGAGGCATCCACCTGATCTGGTGATTGGAAGTCCATCTGCACCCATAAGAAGTAGATGACAGATGATGGATGAATTCACTCACGCTGCATTCATATCCAACCTGGAATCAAAACAGATTGACGAAGCTTTAGCTGACTATAATTGGATAGAGGCTATGCAAGAAGAGCTCAACCAATTTGAACAGAATCAGGTGTGTAGTTTAATTCCTAGACCAAGTGATCAGCCTGTTATTGGAACCAGATGGGTTTTCAGAAACAAGCTAGATGCAAATGGCGTGGTAGTTAGGAACAAGGTCAGGCTGGTTGCACAAGGCTTCAGACAAGAAGAATGAATCGACTTTGATGAATCCTTTGCACCAGTTGCCAGACTTGAAGCCATTCGAATCTTTCTTGCATACGCTGTTTTTAAAGACTTCAAAGTATATCAAATGGATGTGAAGATTGCATTTCTTAATGGTGAACTTCAGGAGGAAGTCTACATCGAGCAACCTCCTAGATTTCTTAAGCACTCGTTTCCAGATCACATATACTTACTAAATAAAGCAGTCTATGGACTTAAACAAGCCCCCAGAGCCTGGTATGACACTCTGTGTCTCAATTTCTTCTGGATCATGATTTTCAGATCGGCTCAGTAGATAAAACTTTATTTAAGTTTAGCAAGGGGGAACATACTTTGCTAGTTCAAATATATGTTGATATCATTTTTGGGTCAACTAACCCCAAGTTATGCGAGAAATTTTCTAAGTTAATGCAGTGCCAATTTGAGATGAGTATGATGGGAGAATTGTCATTCTTCCTGGGTCTACAAGTCAAACAGTTCAATAATGGAATCTTCATTAATCAAACCAAGTACACCAAGGACCTACTCAAACGGTTTGGTATGGAGACTTACTCAAATGCTTCAACTCCGATGAGTCCATCAATCAAGTTAGATAAAGACGAATGGGAACGTCAGTTGAGTAACAATGTATCGAGGTCTAATCGGATCGCTGTTAAATCTTACAGCAAGCAGGCCTGATATTATGTTTTCTTTTTTTATGTGTGCTAGATTTCAATCTGACCCTAAACAATCCCACTTCATTGCCGCTAAACGTATTCTAAAATACTTAAAAGGTTCTCAGAATGTTGGTCTCTGGTATCCCAAAGATTCAAATTTCAATTTAATTGGATATTCAGACGCTGACTATGCAAGATGTAAAATTGATCGCAAAAGCACCAGTGGAACTTGTCAATTCTTAGGTGAAAGATTGATATCATGGTTTAGCAAGAAGCAAACGTCGATTGCCACATCTACAGCTGAGGCAGAATATCTCACCGCCGGAAGCTGTTGCTCTCAAATGCTCTGGGTTCAACATCAACTCAGAGACTATGACATTCAAGCTATTGAGTCACCAATATTTTGCGACAACACAAGTGCAATTGCTATCACATATAATTTAGTCTTGCACTCTCAAACGACATATTGATATCAGACATCATTTTATTCGAGATCATATTGTCCAAAAGGAGATTCGGATCGAGTATATCTCAACAGACCAGCAAGCTGCAGACATCTTCACTAAACCACTCCCAGAGGCTAAGTTTAATTATTTTCGTCAAATTCTTGGTTTAATAGATCTATCTTAATATATTTGACGAATACTTAACTTCGTTCTTAAAGATTTAGTGTTAGCACATATCGATAATACAATGGTCAGTAAGATACAGACCTGTACTGACTATCAGACCGATCTCTATCGATCTAATGTTATCCCATGATCTGACTCAAAACACTATCAATATTTAACATAGTAATATTTTACAGCCCAGTCTGATATAACTTTAACCGCCTTACTATACCCTCATCCAGACCGTTAAAATTTGAATTTTAAAATATCAGTCGTCGAGATGCAGACACGTGTCTAATATCTTTGTATTTATCAGGCTGTACATCCAATTCATCATTTTACTTTTTATAATTACTGTTGTCTGCTTATCTCTTCTGAAAACTCTTCTTTCTTCCATATTTGTATACTAATCTTTCAAATGGAAAAAATTACTCACAACTCATTTTCTGTTGAGTTTGACGTTATCTACAGGATGGAAGACAAAGAAATGGTGTCTATGTTCAAAAATCTGGAATCATCCGGACTGAGGAAATTCTTGGAATGTGGCACGATGGTGTATGAATTGGAGATCAGAGAACTATTCTCAAACGCCGTTTCTCACAAGACTTCCATCTCTTCTTCGGTTAATGGCCAGAATATTGAAATTTCTCAGGAAATGTTTACAGAGACGTTTGGGCTTCCTACCTATGGCATGTCCGATTTCGCTCAATTGTCCAAAGCCATTCTGGGGGAATTTCAGTGCAGAGTGTCAATCTTCGGACTCACCATTAAGCCTGCATTCAAGAAGAAAGATATGTGTTTCCATTTTCAAATGGTAATGTCCTAATATTGAATTGTTAAATTGTTATAGATACTTCACAAGTCTCGGGACGCCGGGAATAACCTAATCTTAATTATTGACTATCAGGTATGTGTTAACGTACGAGCATGTATTGATATTGTTAGGATCGGTCCGGAGTGTTTAGAGGGGGGTGAATGAACACTCCTTTTAAAATTTAATCCCTTGTGATTTCTTTCGGATTAGTGAAAGAAATCTGTTTCTTAATCAACTCTTTTATAGAACAGACCACTGAATGTATAAGTGCGGAACGGTCTGATCTTATATTTGTAAGAGCGGCTCGATGGCTTGAATGAAAGAACAAGTGCAGAAAGACAAGAACACAGAAAATGTTTCTGGAAGTTCGAAGGTGGTGTAATCCTTCTACGTCTCCCCTTCTTCCAATTAAGGAAGGTTTATACTAGAAGACTTTGATTTATACAATCCTGTTGTACAAATCCGATTCAGGCTGGATTTACCCCACTACCAGTCTGAAACTCCTAGTCACTCGATCTGTTCAGACACTCTCTGTCTGACAGTTACAATTTGTTTCTCACTTCTGTTTTTCAATACAGACTACACAAGATGCGCACAGTGATCCTAAATGATCAAATATTACAAAGTAATCGTGCTTAAGAATAATTTCAGCTCGAGAGCTTCTGAGCTTGTAAGCTTGTGCAGATTTCCATTCTTGTGCGTTTTTCGATTGATCAGTCTCTCGTGTCCTTGTATATATATATCTCGGTATTGTTGTTGCATCCTTTTATAGTTGTATGTACCAACAACATTATTTCCCTTAATGTGCAACTCTTGACTCTGCTTATTCTCTGAGTAAGCTACAGTCTTCTTCTTCAGGATACTTGCCGTTCTGGTTCATGCTTTCGGCGTCTGTCAGGTAAGCTCTTCTTTGTCTTCTTACCTTTTATGTCAATCTTCAGTCTTTGGTCCTTTGTAGCATTAATTACGACATTAAATGCTACAATAAATATCCGTTAATGATTTGGACTGAAGAGCCAATCTTTATACATCCTTGACTGCTCTGATCTGATAAATATTGAGATCGATCTGAAGCTTCGATCTAGTCAGTCTGATATCCATCGATCCGGTCTGATATGTGATATGTCTTATCAGCTTGTTCTGTTTTGAGCTATCGATCTGGTCAGTCTGATTACCCTCGATCCGATCTGATATGCTTTGTCATCTTATCAGCTTGATCTGTTTTGGGCGATCGATCTGGTCAGTCTGATTTTTCTCGATCCGGTCTGATATGTTTTGTCATCTTTAAAATCTCATTGATAAGGTTCGGAACTAACAAATTCCCCCTTTTTGATGATGACAAAACCTTGCTTCCAAGTCTTTTTAACCAGTCTGATAAGAACTCTGAAGCGTATACTTTCGGATCGATTACTTCTTCTTGTTCAAAATAAATGAACAAAATTAAGTTGGATCGATTAAGTCTTTTATTATTAAGCCTTTTAGTTTAGTTCAAAATAAATGAACAATGACTTAACAAAGAAAGATTTTCTTTATTGATCAACAGTCTTGCATACAGACAGTCTGAATATATAAACAATCTATTTTCTTGAAGACTGAGACTGATGCGGCTTGAAGTCTTTTTTTCTTTTCCCCCTTTTTGTCAACAGCAATCTCTTGGAGAAAATCTACAACTTGTGCTAGCTGAGCGCTGATAGCGTCAAGACGAGTATCTTGAGCGCGAAGGGTGTTGGCGACGTATGCTCTGACTTCAGTGGCCAGCTCGATCTGCTCCTTTCTCAGGCTGTTCTTATAAGTGGCTTGCTGAGAGAACAAATCGTTCAGTCCTCGTTGAAGGCTGCCGATACTGGCTGTCATCTTCTCTTTGAATGAATCAAAGTCCAAAGCTGTAAGCCTCTGACCTTGATGAACTTCTAGAACACGTTGAGAGAGTGACATACAGTTGTCAGATAGGTGCTGAAGAGTCCTTGCCAGAAATGGAGGTGCATCAGATTGTCGGCTTGGAGAGTGATCTGATGACGACAAAGCATGATCATCTTCTTCAGCAATCGGCACAAGTGAAGATACAGCAGCTTGGTGACTTTCGGACCGGATCAAGGTGACCAGATCCGAAGAAAATGCTTGTAAGAAAGCCATATCTTCATCTGATTGGGCTGGACGAGTGCTGGGTCTGGAAGGCTCCTCAAGTTGTAGAGCTGCAACAACAGTGGATACCACCAGATCCGGATCGACGAACTCTGGTGCGCCAACTGTTGCAAGTTCTGCGGTTGGACTGATGTGAACGTGGGTGTCTGACGATCCCAATGGAATAGATGTTGTTGGAGAGTCCAACAAAACATTCAGTGGTTCAGCTTCTGTAGCAGACCGAGCTTTAGGCAATGGTTGCTCCGCTGTCTGATCTGCGACTATGTCTGCAGTCTGATCTGCTTCGCGATCTGCAGTCTGTTCTGCTGCTCGAGAGGGAATAACCTCAATGAAAGGTTCTGCCAGAGTCTTGCTGGCAGAGGGATGATCCGGGCTGGTTGCTGAAGTGGATATGCTGATTTTCTGTCGTTGAAATCGGACAGCTAACTGGAGAGCATGAATATCCATCTCTAATTGAGCAATAACAACCCCATCATCTCTGGCAGTTGAAACATTCGAATCGAAGTTCGCTTTCTTAGTAGTTAAGAGCAGAGTCACCAGTCTGAATCTTTGATTGGCCTTGAATAGCTCTTTGCGCTGCACAGCAATCCGAACATCATCGGTCTATGTCCCCTTCAGAACTTCTTCTTCCATTTTCTGAAGGCGTTTGAGTTTGCCGAAGAACATCTCAATGTGGTTGATCGTTCTGTATTCGACGTACTCATCAAAAACCACAATGAGTTCCTTCACTTTCTCTTCAACGTCCTCCATAGCAATATCAATTGCTGTCTGTGCTGCAGATTTGGGCTTAGAGGAAAGTGGTTCGGAGAGAATGGTTTTGCCCTTGCCGGTGGAGGGAGGGGACTTAATCCCGGATTGGGTATAGTCTCCCAACTCAGTGATAACAATCCCTTTCACCACGGGAATGGCAGAGGGGACTCGGATGGTTACATTTGGTGCAGTGGTTGAAGTGGTTGAGATTTGGGTTGTAGGTTGGGGTGCAGGGGTGGCTTTTGTTGGAGGCAATATGGGTAAGGCTTTTGGTTTGGTAATCTGGGTTCTTGGCTTCTTGGGAAGAGGCTTGGCTGGTGGCGAGGGAGCAGACTGAGTTTCTTCAGAGTCAGTCTGGATGGTTAACTTTCGCTTGACTCGTGGTTTGCGAGCAGCAGCCTGGGCTTCTCCCTCCTCAATCTTGACAGCCACCAGATCGGTGGGAGTAGGTGGAGCACTCTTGGATTTCAGCAGTGCTAGTCCTTTGGAGTTGAGAATCTTGAAGGGACTCAGAGCAGACTGCTTCCCCAGCTCAATGTCCAAAGTTTCTAGGAGCTTGCTGAGAGGAACAGCAAAGCAGACGGCCTGTTTGGAGGCGATCACTGTTTCCATCAGAACTCCAAAAAGAATCACGGACCAGTTCATCTTCTGTCCGGAAACAATAGCAGCCATGGCCCTGAACTTCTCGGCAGTGACGGCGTCAAAACTCCCAGCTTTGCCCAATAATGGCTAGCCCACAATTTCGCATAGCACCTGGAAATGAAATAGCATTTCCTTCTTTTTGAATGAGGGCTGCAGGCGATGGCCAAAAATAGAATCTTCCCCTGAAGAGCTGTGAGAGAGGTTTGAGGAATCTGCCCAAACTCAGTCAGTCCGGAGTTGGGTAGACCAAAGGTCTTGGCCAGCGTCATCGGCGAGATTTCAAAAGTTTTGCCCTTGACAGATGTGGAGATGAATGACTTCTGGGATATGGCATTGGCAAACAGTTCACGAATCTCCGACTCGTAAACCACTGTGCCACACTCCAAAAAGTTTCTCAATCCAGACGATTCCAAAGCTCGGAAAATGGAAACCATCTCTGAATCTTCAGCCCTGTAAATGTCATTGAACTCAACGGAGAGAGAGTTGTGAGTTATGGTAGCCATTGGAGTAAAATGGAAAAAGTATACGAAAAGTTTTGAGGGAAGATGAGAGAGTTAGAGAGCAGACATGCGGTAAATGGTAAAAAGTGAATGAAAATGAAATGTTCAGCCCGCTAAATAAGAGAGAGAAGACACGTGTCTTTATCTCGAAGACTGATAAATAAATAATTCAAAATAAACGGTCAGGATAAAGGAAAGATAAGGCGGTTAAAATGCAATCAGTCCGGGCTGTTTTTTGTTTTAAATAAATACAAAATAAAAGATTTATTGTCCAGACAGATCATAGGATAACATCAGATTGACATAGATCGGTCTGAAAGTTCGGACCGGTCAGTGTCTTTCTAAACATTGTATTATCGATCTGTGCCAACAAAAGTCTTTAAGCGCGAGAATAAGAGAACATCTAAACTATCAAGATAAGTCAATTAATCCAAGAATTTGACGGAAATAATTAAACTTAGCCTCAGGGAGCGGTTTGGTGAAGATGTCTGCTGCTTGCTGCTCTGTTGAGATGTGCTCGATCCGAATCTCCTTTTTGCCAACATGATCTCGAATAAAATGATGTCTTATATCAATATGCTTTGTTCGAGAGTGCAGAACTGGATTATGTTATAGCGATTGCACTTGTGTTGTCGCAAAATATCGGAGAGTCAACAGCTTGGATGTCATAGTCTTTGAGCTGGTGTTGAATCCAGAGCATTTGAGCGCAACAGCTTCCAGCGGCAAGATATTCTGCTTCAGCTGTAGATGTGGCAATTGATGTTTGCTTCTTACTGAACCAAGAGATCAATCTTTCACCTAGAAATTGACATGTTCCACTGGTGCTTTTACGATCAATCTTACAGCCAGCGTAGTCTGCGTCTGAATATCCGATCAAGCTGAAGTTAGAATCTTTGGAGTACCAAAGACCAACGTTCTGAGATCCTTTCAAGTATTTCAGAATACGCTTGGCAGCAATAAAATGTGATTGCTTTGGTTCTGACTGAAATCTGGCGCACATACAGACTGAGAACATAATATCAGGCCGGCTCGTTGTAAGATATAAGAGCGATCTGATTAGTCCTCTATACATAGTAACTTCGACTGCCGTTCCCCCTTCGTCTTTGTCTAACTTGATTGTAGGACTCATTGGAGTGGATGCAGTTGAGCATGTTTCCATTCCGAATCTCTTAAGCAGCTCTTTGGTATACTTGGCTTGGTTGATGAAAATTCCATTGCTGAGCTGTTTGACTTGGAGACCCAAAAAGAATGAGAGTTCTCCCATCATGCTCATCTCAAACTGTCCCTGCATCAACTTGGAAAATTTCTCGCATAATTTGGGGTCCAAAGATTATATCATCAACATAAATCTGAACCAACATGGTGTGTTCCCCCTTAATAAATTTAAAGAGAGTTTTATCTACTGAGCCGATCTGAAAGTCATGGTTCAGCAGAAATTGAGATAGAGTGTCATACCAGGCCCTTGGTGCTTGTTTCAGACCATATACTGCTTTATTCAGTAGATATACATGATTAGGGAATGAGTGGTTCTGAAATCCAGGAGGTTGCTCAATGTAAACTTCCTCCTGAAGCTTACCATTAAGAAAGGCGCTCTTGACGTCTATTTGATATACCTTAAAGTCTTTAAAGGCAGCATATGCAAGAAAGATTCTGATTGGCGACTGGTGCAAAAGATTCATCAAAGTCAATTCCTTCTTCTTGTCGGAATCCTTGTGCCACCAGTCTGGCCTTGTTTCTAACCACAGTTCCATCTGCGTCCAGCTTGTTTCTAAAAACTCATCTGGTTCCAATAACAGGCAGATCGCTTGGTCTGGGGTTAGACTCCAAACTTGATTTTGTTCGAATAGATTAAGCTCTTCTTGCATGGCCTTAATCCAGTTGAAATCAGTCAGAGCTTCATCGATCTTCTTAGGTTCCAGAGTTGAGATGAAGGCAGCATGAGTGAATCATCCATCATCTGTCCTCTGGTTCTAATCGGTACAGAGGGACTTCCAATCACTAGATTAGGTGGATGCCTCTTAGTCCATCGATATCTTGACTCTGGATTGTCTGATCCAGCCGGATGAGTAGTAGTAGATGTATGATCAGCATCTTCTTTGATATGAGAGTTTGTATCATCCGGATCGGCTCGATCTGAAGACGCTTCATTGCCTTGATCCGATCTGGCTGGTACTTCAGGTTCTGGTGGGTTGTCTCTTGACCTGTTAGCTACAATCTCATCATCACTATTAGCTTCGAGATGGATGTTTTCCATCTGATTTTGAATTGATTCTTTGTTACCCTCAACACACAAAGATTCATCAAAAACTACATGAACTGATTCTTCTACAGTTAAGGTTCGATTATTAAAAACTCGATAAGCTTTGCTAGTTGATGAATATCCTAAAAATATTCCATTATCTGACTTAGCTTCAAATGCTGTAAGATGATTCTTACCATTGTTGTGAACGAAGCATTTACAGCCAAATACATGAAGGTGAGAAATAGACGGTCTGTTACCAGTCCATATTTCATATGGAGTGAGATTCAGCTTCTTATTAATCATAGACCGATTTTGAGTGTAGCATGCAGTATTTACAGCTTCTGCCCAGAACTTTTGTGAGATTCCAGAATCAGCAAAAATTGTTCTTGCTGCTTCTTTGAGCGTTCTGTTTCTTCGTTCTGCAACTCCATTCTGTTGAGGAGTTCGAGCGGCTGAGAACTCATGCTTAATTCCATGATCTTCTAGAAAGGATTCAAGATTCTGATTTGAAAACTCAGTGCCTTTGTCACTTCGAATCCTGTCTATGCTGGAATGATTTCTCGTTCTGAGTGCGTTTCAGCAGCTTGATCAACTTCGGACCGGTCTGATCTTTACTGCTCAAAAATATAGTCCATGTAAAGCGTGAGTAATCATCAATAACAACAAGAGTATACCGCATTCCCCCTAAACTTGTTATTGGTATAGGACCAAATAAGTCCATATGCAATAGTTCTAAACAACGGGAGGAGGATTTGTCATTCTTGTTTTTGAAGGATGATCTGATCTGTTTGCCCATTTGGCAAGCTTCGCAGATCTTATCCTTAGCAAAGTCGATCTTGGGCAGACCGATAACTAAATCATGTTTACACAGGCTAGAAATTGTCTTAAAATTGATATGATTCAAGCGTTTATGCCATAGCCAGTGTTTATTATCATTGTTAGCGATGAAGCAGTAGGATTATCAGGTTGAGCATGATTCCAGTTAATCTTATATGTGTTTCCATTCCTGATTCCTACAAGCATGGTTATACCGTCTGATGATTTAATAGTGCAAGTGTGTTTGTGAAATTCTACAGCATAACCATTATCACAAAGTTGACTTATACTAATCAGATTATAGCACAGATTTTCTACTAACAGCACATCATTGATAATAATGTTACCATGGACAATCTTACCCTTGCCCACAGGTCTTACCCTTCGAATTATCTCCGAAAATGATCTTGGGTCCAGTACATTCTGTGACTTCAGACAGCAGCCCGATGTTTCCAGTCATGTGACGAGAACACCCGCTGTCCAAGTACCAGTCTGATGCAAGTTTCTTCGGTACCTGTCATCAAACATATTTATTGTTGGTACCCAATCCTATTTGGGTCCAGAACGGATTAGCCCTTTGGGAACCCACACCTGTATCAGCTTTAATGGCTTGTGTGTGTGTGGTGTGCTGTGAGCTGGTCTGTTTCGATGTTGTGTGTGATAATGTGTCCGATATGGAACCCTTTGATTCTCATGAGGTAGTCTATATCTTCGTTGAACTGGTTTTGAATTATAGTAATTGTATTGTCCTCCTTGCCTTCGATCTTGCACCCTTAGATTTGGTCTGAAAGACGCAAAGCTTGCTGGTGCCTTTTCTTTGGCTTGGTTGACATACCCAATTCCTTTTCTCAAACCTTGATTCACGAACGAGACTCCCGTTTGAATCGTAGGTGCTTCAGTCTCATATACTGTGCTGGATTTAACAAATGTCATTTGTTTGATTTTGTTCTTTACCACCAACAGTTCAGATTCATCTTTGGTGGATTCTTTGGTGTCAAAGCCTATGCCGGTGAAATCACCAACGTTTCTTTGTACCTCTTGTAATTCTTCCAAAGATGTTCTGGATTTTGTCCATGTCTTGAATATATGAGAAATCTTAGCATTTTGTGTGCTAATTCTCTTATTTTCTTCATGGAGCTGATCATAAGAGATTTTCAGCTTATTCAGCTCGATCTGGAGATTGTTGCACTCACCCTGCTCAGAGCAGCTTGGTTTGTTGTGCTCATCCATTTGATCACTGACTTTAGCTTTATTCTTCTCAAATGATTCAGCTAAGATCCTATAATCATTAGCCATGTCTTGCAGTGCGGACATGAGCTCTTCACGTGTAAATTCATTTGAGTCAAAGTCAAATACCTCGTCTGTCTGACTCATCTCTTCATCTGCCATTAGACATTGAATATCTTCTTCGCTTTCGCTGGAAGAATATTCGGAGCTGTCTGAATCGGAGTCAGTCTGAGCCCACTTGTTGTTTCCTTCTTCAGCTACTAGGACCTTTTGGGACTTTCCATGATTTTTGCGATCTTTGTAGTGCTTCTTTTTCCTGTCATCGCGATGCTTCTCCTTCCGTTCTTCTTTCTTCGGTCTGGTGCAATCTGCAATGAAATGTCCGGTCTTACCACAATTGTAGCAAGCCAGATCATTAACAGCATCGTCCTTTCTTGGCTTATAATGATGAGAGGGTTTAAAGTTCCTCTTATTTTTAGACATGAATTTACCAAATTTCTTAATAAATAATGACATAGCATCATTACTTATCTGTTCAATAGATCGATCTGATGTGGAGGCGATCTGGTCTGGAATAGCTGCCAGTGCTTTGTTTGGTTGAGAGATGAATGGCTCTGCTTCACCTCTGCTTATCAGTTCGAACTCATATGCTTTAAGATCTGCGAACAGATCATGAAGTTCAACCTTGTTCAGATCTTTGGACTCCCTCATTGCAATGGTCTTAACATCCCATTCTTTAGGCAGGGCTCTCATAACTTTCAGAGCGATCTCTCTGTTTGAGTATTCTTTGCCCAGACCATTCAGTTCATTAATGATGCTAGTGACTCTTTCATCAAACTCGCTTAGAGTTTCTCCACTCTTCATCTTTATGCTCTCAAATCTTTGAAGAGCAACAGTCAGCTTATTTTCTTTGGTCTGGTTGTTGCCTTCACATAGCTGTGCTATCTTCTCCCAAATTTCTTTGGCAGTAGACACATTTTGATTTTGCTGAACATGTTCTTGTCCAATGTCTTGAACAAGATGTCTTTGGCAACGTTGTCGAGATTTGCTTTCTTTCTTTCCTCATTCGTCCAGAGGGATCTGTCCTTCTCTACCATTTGTGGTTCACCACCAGTAATGGCGACTGCTGTATTGACTTTCAGAATCTTTATTGGTCCATCAGTGATGACGAACCACATATCGTCGTCCTGAGCTGCCAGATGAGCTTGCATTCTGATTCTCCAGTCATCATAGTCTTCTTTTGAGAACATATGAATTTTGTTGAATGATGCCATCAGCTCAAGTGTCTTTGTGCTGATTAAGATGACCCGCTCTGATACCACTTGTTAGGATCGGTCCGGAGTGTTTAGAGGGGGGGTGAATGAACACTCCTTTTAAAATTTAATCCCTTGTGATTTCTTTCGGATTAGTGAAAGAAATCTGTTTCTTAATCAACTCTTTTATAGAACAGACCACTGAATGTATAAGTGCGGAACGGTCTGATCTTATATTTGTAAGAGCGGCTCGATGGCTTGAATGAAAGAACAAGTGCAGAAAGACAAGAACACAGAAAATATTTCTGGAAGTTCGAAGGTGGTGTAATCCTTCTACGTCTCCCCTTCTTCCAATTAAGGAAGGTTTATACTAGAAGACTTTGATTTATACAATCCTGTTGTACAAATCCGATTCAGGCTGGATTTACCCCACTACCAGTCTGAAACTCCTAGTCACTCGATCTGTTCAGACACTCTCTGTCTGACAGTTACAATTTGTTTCTCACTTCTGTTTTTCAATACAGACTACACAAGATGCGCACAGTGATCCTAAATGATCAAATATTACAAAGTAATCGTGCTAAAGAATAATTTCAGCTCGAGAGCTTCTGAGCTTGTAAGCTTGTGCTGATTTACTTTCTTGTGCGTTTTTCGATTGATCAGTCTCTCGTGTCCTTGTATATATATATCTCGGTATTGTTGTTGCATCCTTTTATAGTTGTATGTACCAACGACATTATTTCCCTTAATGTGCAACTCTTGACTCTGCTTATTCTCTGAGTAAGCTACAGTCTTCTTCTTCAGGATACTTGCCGTTCTGGTTCATGCTTTCGGCGTCTGTCAGGTAAGCTCTTCTTTGTCTTCTTACCTTTTATGGCAATCTTCAGTCTTTGGTCCTTTGTAGCATTAATTACGACATTAAATGCTACAATAAATATCTGTTAATGATTCGGACTGAAGAGCCAATCTTTATACATCCTTGACTGCTCTGATCTGATAAAGATTGAGATCGATCTGAAGCTTCGATCTAGTCAGTCTGATATCCATCGATCCGGTCTGATATGTGATATGTCTTATCAGCTTGTTCTGTTTTGAGCTATCGATCTGGTCAGTCTGATTACCCTCGATCCGGTCTGATATGCTTTGTCATCTTATCAGCTTGATCTGTTTTGGGCGATCGATCTGGTCAGTCTGATTTTTCTCGATCCGGTCTGATATGTTTTGTCATCTTTAAAATCTCATCGATAAGGTTCGAAACTAACAGATATTCATATTGATACTGATTATGATATATCAATGATGTAAATGAACGATGATGTTGAGGGTCGCTGGAATGAGTGACATGCTATTATTATTATTGTTGTTAATCGTGTCACAGTAGTAGGGGAGCGACGATGGGTTATAGTAGGCTTGGTTTTGCCACTATATCGATTATATATGATGGGTCGCGATGATGATGCGACGATGAGGTATAGTAGGGTTGTGTCGCCACTATATTGATTAATATGATGGGTCGCAATGATGATGCGACGATGGGGTATAGTAGGCTTGGTGTTCCCACTATATCGATTATATACGATGGGTCACAATGATGATTCAAAGATATGGTATAGTTGGCTCGGTATTGCCACTATATCGATTTATATACAGGATGGGATATGGTTGAGGTGATGATTGGTGGATTCGATTTGATGTTGGGAGATTGAGTTACAAAAACAGTCAGGAAATTCCCGTACTATGATCATTGATTTCAGGGAGTATTTCTGTCACGTTTCAGTATTTTATACCGTTGATACTATATGTTTATGATTATGCTGTTATTATTGTTGGTGTGTGCTCACCCATTTTTGGGGTTGTTTCTGGTGAAACAGGTATCACGCCTAAACGTCAACATTGGAGACAGGACTAGAAGTCGTTGAGTTTGAGATGTATAAGTCATTGTCACTTAAAATGAAGTTGTCATATGATAATACATATGTTTAAAATAGTTGTGGTTCGCCTGTGAGCTGGTTTATATATGTATATGATATGTATGCATTACTCTATGATTTTGTTATTCTGTATTGGTGCATGTGACTGATGTCATATTGAACTTGGTAGGCGTTATATATTTTGTGGAATTGTATATTTCAAGTTGTGTGTTGTTGAGAGGTCCAATTACAGGGAAATTATGCCAAATTTTTTATAGAAACTGACGTCATGTGTTGTCTGTTTACGTGGCGACGTGTGGGGCGTCACAGCCAACAAGAAGTTGTGTGTGGCTATCCTTGGAGTCCTTAAGGCCAAGAAGAAGTTATTCTAGTAGAACCTTGGTTAAACGATTCTAACCAGAAAGAGGAGACATATATGATTCATCTTCGAACTTTTATAACATATCATTGTGTTATGTATTGACTTATTTACTTTACGCTTTTATATTAATTTTGGATTCGTTGACATCAAGTCTCCCGCAGTGCAAACTCGATTATTTGCAAAATCACTTTAAAATTGATAAAGTAGCCAAAGAACCAAATTCACCCCCTCTTAGATTCCAACAAGAAACAATTCCAGCTTGCACCAAGAATCAGATTTACACCAAGAATTGGTTATCTGATTCTTTATTGGTCTCTTGATCAACAATTCACCAGACTAATCAATGATCTTGTTTAGATTATTAACCCAATAACCTTGACAGTAGCAAATAGCAATTCACGCACAACAAGATTATGAAGAATTATAACAGTAAGACCAAGGCATATCAAAATCTGTAACTCCACTCACACCGAGCACAATTATCGCTCGAAGGCAGTAAGAACCATTGCAGAACCGGAACACACAACATATATGCAAGATTATATACTGAAATAGCAGGGAAAGAAAAATTGACATCTGGATTTATGTGTTTCGACAATCTTTGCATGCTACATCTACGGGAGTGGGGCTTTTTCATTAAGCACCGAAGCAAGAGTGAATCCGATTACAACACACACTTCTTTTTTTATCAAACTCTCACTGGTACATGGGAGATTTCACAAGAATGTCAATGTGTTTCTCTCTTCGATTTTTCCTCTCGGTGCTCTCTCGGTTTCTTCCAAGAATATTCTTCTTTCTACAAAAATCGCTTGAAACCTCTCTCTACACCTTTAAAAACCGCTCATTTTTCCCCTTCTTCCTAGCATCTCTCGATCTTGGTCTTTAAAAAGGCATCAAAGGAAGACTTAATCTCATCCTTTTGATTTTTCCTTCCATCTAACTAGACCCGACCACGGTTCAATACCGCCGGTTAGACGGTTCAAAAAACATTGACCATTAACCTTAACCTTCCTTGACGGTTACGGTTACGGTTCATGAACCGCCGGTTACGGTTACGGTTAACCAACGGTTACGGTTACGGTTTGACCCTTATTTTTTTAAAAAAAATTAAAAATATTATTAAAATTTGAAATAAAGTGTAAAAAGTGTATGAATGTGTTTTCATCCATGGATTAAACATAAAATAACGTGAAATAAATTCAAGTCAAGATAATCAAAATGTGTAGATATATTTGTTTGGTTGATTTATACTATATTTAGATCAACAACGCTCTTATAGCTTAGTGGTTGAAGTTAATTATTAAAGTTGGAGGTCATTAGTTCAAATATACACCATAACATATATTTTAAATTTAAAAATGTAAAAAAAATAAAAATAAACCCTTGAACCGCCGGTTAACCGACGGTTCACGGGTTAGCAAAATCATGACCCTTAACCGGCCCTTCTATAGACGGGCCGGTTACGGTTCCGACCCTTCGAACCGTTGACCCAGTTAACCGGCCCGTTGACCACGGGCCGATTTCGGGCCGGTTCAGGGTCGATGATGACCCTTGGTCGGGTCTACATCTAACGGTTGTCAACAAAACAAAAAGGGCCAAACACAAGCAAGACAAAATAGGGGCAAAAATGTAATATGCAAGTTAATTAATCCAAATCAACAAATATAACACCTACAGTGAAGAAATCAACAAGAGGAATGTTGATCAAGTGTAAGAAATTCGATTAGATATCTAGATCCAACCTCTTCCTAAAATACTAAAATGAAATTAGCATTTTGAAATGACCCTTAAATTTGTTCGTAGTTTTGCTCATCTTGTCGGTATGATGCACTTTTTATTAAAACTCAATCTAGTAGATGATTGAATTTGACTGGCCTAGAACACCTTGGGACGATCTATCGGAGAAAAATGGTTGTATAGAACCGATTTGAGCTCTATTTATGGATCAACTCAACATGATTGGTGTAAAATGATTGATATGCTATTTTATTTATTTATTTTATTTAAAAGATATATTTTAATATTGAATTTGTGTATAAGTAGAGCCCAATCGAATTTCATAGATAAGATCGGTTTTTTTTTTTGCCTTGCATAATCATGATTTTTATATACCACCCCTGAATTTTTATATATTATCCAACAGTTGGGATTATTTTTATTTCTCATATGAAAATATTATAATATTTTTTAAAAAAAAAGTCTCGAAAAATCATAAATAAATACAAGTGTCACTGAGATTATACATCCAACTATCCCACCTGACAAAACTACGAAATATAGTTGAAATTTAATCTCAACTGAGATGAAACAATTTTTAATGACACACCAAAATGTATAAAATTAACTTTCACGTTTTAAATCCTATTATTGTGTGAATGGTTGGTATGTCTTTAAACAAAGTGTAATCACACAAAAAAAAAAACTATTATACCAAATATGCAAAAAAAAAAAAAATCTTGTATCTGTCTCTCTCAATTTGAACATGTCACGCCGGACTTACCTAATGTGATTTACCTGACTGACATGGTTGCAGGCTATTGCATCAGTCCGGAGATTAATCCAGTAGGCACCCTAAGGATACCGATTGCAGGTTCCCACGTTATAAAAATATATATATAAAAGAATACTCCTATTGTTTATGCCAAAAACTGGACACATTTCCGTCCAATATATGAACTAAACAAAACACGAGTAGCCGGGGTGGTGGAGTAGGTGAAGCCGGAGATATTTGGTCACGAGTTTGATTCCTCCTACCAATATTTTCACAGTCGAGTCTGTCGTATCGGGCTTGCCTAATGCAATTTACCTGACTGACGTGTTTTACAGGCCCGTCATTAAAACAAAAAAAACAAAACAAAGCGCGATTCAAGGCTTGCTCGAATTGAATATAAGGCTTGCCTTCAAACTTGTTCAACACACAATAACAAATAATAGAACACCAAAATGTACACCTAATCAGAACAAGTCCAATATGGGTTATTTCCATATTTATATACAATCAAGTGGAACTCAACATTTTTTGGTAAAACAAGCATCTATGTCTATCTCAAAATGAGGGGGGGATGCTTAATGTTTTCATTTCCTCTCCTTCGAGATTGTTGGGTTTGCTATTTCCCAAATTTGAGCCAAAAATAATTTAAAAAAAGTAAAATAAATTCAAGAAAATAACAAAAAAGAATGCACAAAGGACCAAAGATGATCAAATAAACGACATTATCATGATCAAAAGCTTCTTCTACGCCCAATTTCTTGTTCTTGAGGTGACTTATCTGCACTTGGCCCATTAAGAACACTTGACGGAGAAGATGATCCTTCGTTTTTCACTGCATTTTTCTCCCTCAATTTCCTCTCTAACTCTTTATTCCTCTTCAACGTACTAGCACTCGACGACGCCGATGAATTCCCACCATTTACAGTAGGAATCAGATACCATCCAATCGAAGTGCATAGAATCGCAAAAGATCTCCCATAAACAACAAGAAACAAAAGAATCAGCACTAAAACCAGTGGGAAATAGTAATAAGGATGCCTCAAATTTTCCAGCCTGAAACCGGTCGTGGCGCTCCATTTTGCCTCTTTACTTGGGATCGCTGCGCTTTCAACCTTGTCTTGCACAACAGCAGGAACTGAAGGATTCATAACCGGATTAATGCCTCTCTGATTCTTGACAAAACCCTGCCAGTTCTTTTCTTGATTTTTCTGCTTAGTTTTCACGACGACGGGCTTGACCTGTTTGGAATCATCCTGGTAAACAAAACGTACTAAGGATATTTCATCGGAGCCAACTTGAGTGTAAATCTTCTGTTTCTTGTCATCAAGTTCAGCTAAAAGTGCGTAGAATTTGTCCAAACCCCTGTCTGCATAAGGGTTCTTGTTGCTGCTATCTTTGCCGATTCTGCCTAAATTTGGGTTCTTTTTCGATCTCTTAGGGGTTGAACATGGACTTGTGTAACGTTCGTTTTCGCCTTCATGGACAAAGCTTCCGCTGCCACAGATAAACATTTTCCGATGATTGATGATGGGTTTTTGCTAGTAAAATTTGGTGATTGACTGGATAAAAGAAAGTTATAGCACGAAGTAATTGTATGTATATGTGTATATATTGAGGCGGAACAGCCATGTGAGAAGAGGGGTTGGTCAAAGAAACACAAAGTCTACGTCATACACAGCCAATAATTCCATGGAAGCTTCTATGTAAGTTCGTAGATATTGGAAACCTTCGAATTTTAAAAAAAATGATACTTTTTCAATGATATATTAATTAATAGGAAAAAAATTATCTTCAGTATATTTTTTAAGTTCACGCTTTTGTGTCCTAAAATGTCTCTTTATACTCGGATCATGTACGATGGTTAAATCTCTTTTATGGGCTTAATATCACTCATAATCTGACATGTTACTATTTTTTTGATATCCAGCCCTCATTTAGTCCATCGTTTTTTTCTTTACAATGGTTCAACCCCATTGTACAATGCCCTTATATTAGGGAATTTATTTGAGGATCTGTTGGTTATCTTTTATAGTTTTGTTGATGTATTTTTTATTTTTCTTAAATAATCTCGCTCTGATATACATTAATAATAATATAACGCATTAAAATTTAACATTTAAATATTTAATTTTCCACATATCTATTGAAAAATACTTTTATATATTCAGTTTATGTCTCACTTATATACTAACTCAATATTTAAACATATCACAATTTAAACAAAATAATAATAAACTAGCATACCAACATTTTACATCAATCATATTGAGTTAGTCTATAAATGGAGCTCACACTAGGTCTATACAAACATTTTCTCACAACTACTCCATACGCAAAGGGGTGTAATATTAATAGCTACTAGCTATTTTTTCCCCTAAGCCAAAATTTTTACTAAAAAGCACATGAAGTGCTTAATGGCTGAAAATATTTAGAAATTTTTAGGTCCAGAAATATAACACATTATGTAGAATATAAACATAAAAAACGAAAACGAAAACGAAGTCAATTATTCACCAAATAAGCACCAATACCAATTTTATTTGCCATCAACCGTGACCATAGCCTAATTTTGATCATGTCCGACTAGCTAGTGATAATAATATTAGCTGGTACCACACGATAGGTTTTGTGGGTTTATTTGAAAAACCCTGACCGAAAGGCGTATGATCTACATAAATATGGACTACATGGCCCCTCGCCCCAACCCCAACCCCAACCCCAAAGGAGTAGTTAGATCTACCTTTAGGGCATTGCCCCGAGGGTAGAGTCTAATAACCCGGTTTTGTTTATCAATGAAGCATGCTAATTAATTGCATATATTTAGAATTTATTGGAGCGAGGTTGGAAATTTACAATGGGCACATCGTGTATGAAGATAAGATTCGGAGTGTTCATCAAGTTTGGGGGATTTTTATTTGAATTGGTCCTAAGTCAATATAAACCAAACCATTAATTAATTAATGGTTATAAGTAGTTTAAGCTAAACATAATGCGCCACGTCCAATAAACAATTCACAGTAAATATTAATTAATATCAAGAAGTTGTGACCACAAATCAGTTGTAAGCTGTCTAGCTCGAGAAATATTCTAACCCAAATACATGAGGTTTGTAAATCACTATATGCAATAAAAATCTTAGATTATATCAATTAAATGTACTATATTAGTTTATATGTAAGTTTTATGTGTTTGTAGTTTATGATGCTCATATAATAGCTCAAACCTAAACTCCCACGCCATCATCGATCGGGGTAAGTTCTTGCTAGCATAAGAGCAATATCTTAGCGCTTAAATCAATGACCAAATTTGATTTTGATATATGAGACCCACATAAAAAATGTACCTCATAATCCAAATTAAATTTGGGCCTTTGGATGTAGCATTGGATGTAGCATGAGAGTATAAGGTATTTTCACTAACCGTCCACCCCTCGATCATTATGAACTGAGTTTACTTACGTCGGCTTTCTTATAAAGGGGTTTGTTTGAGCCATTGATGCCAGCATCAACATTTCGGTTATAAAGAAATGAAGCTCATAGCATGTCAATCTCTTGGATTTACTTGTGCACTATTATGGATTAATTGTAGATTTATTGAAGATGATTGTGATGGTGTTATATTTGTTGTTTGTTTGGCTACTGGGCTACGGGCTAGTGTTTCAATTGCACAATTTTTTACATGGTGGTATTTTTGTTGTTTGGTTGAAGATTACTAGATTAGAGCTATGGAAAAATTTCTCAAAAGAAAGTCTACAATGGTGGAGACTTCCCGTTCTCTTGATCAGAATGCGAAAAATAATTTTGAAAATCTTCCAGCAGACCATGGACAACGGCCATCAATAGGGAAATATGATGCTAATCATAGGGATCGAGTACGAAGGACATATCTGTTAAAGAGAACCCTGTCAGCCTATTATGCATGACTTTCCACAAACAGAAATGGCAAACACAAGAAGAAGGTTTGTTGCTGATTGGTTTAAACAATATCCAGATTTGTTGGAGTATAGCATAGCCAAATATAGTGCATATTGCCTCTATTGTTATCTTTTTAGGACTCAAAGTAACCAAGGTGGAGCTGATACATTTGTTGGTGAAGGATTTAGAAATTGGAGAAAGAAAGAGAAGTTTGATCATCATGTTGGAAAGCCTGACAATCTTCATAATCTCACAGGGAATGTTTATGCTTTGTTCACTGGAAAAAAAAAAGATAAAGATAGAGCTGAATATCAAATTCGGTTGAATGCAGCTATTGATTGTGTCCGTTTTCTATCGAGACAATGATTATCATTCTGGGGTCATGATAAATCTGATTTATCAAGCAATAGAGGCAACTATCTAGAACTTTTTCATTGCCCTGCTTATCACAATGAACATATATAAGATGCTTCATTTAAAAATGCTCCAAAACAATTACAGTTGATTTCATCTAATATTCAGAAGGATATTTGTGTTGCTAAAAATTTTTGCTAAGAAAATGGTGGAAACAAGAAGACACATGATCTACCCATTTGTTTATATGCCTGTTACTTTGGCATTAACCTTGCCGGTTGCTACTGCAAGCGTAGAGAGAGCATTTTTCGCGATGAATATTGTTAAAAATCGATTGCGTAGCCTAATGGGAGATGAATGGTTTAATGCTTGCTTGGTTACATATATTGAAAAAAAAGATTTTGATGGGATCGACAATGAAGCTATTATGCAACGATATCAAACTATGAGCTATCGTCGAGAATAATTGTAATTATTTATCTTTTATTTTTATCAATAGTCTTGAAATTCGAATATTTATCATGACATTTTTGTTTGGTTTTTATATTATTAACTTTTGCCCCCCAATTTTAAAATTGCTAGATTCGCCCCTGAGTATGGGTAATGAGATGCTAGTATGAGGGTAATACAATCATATTAAATTCAATTCAAATTTAATTTGAATATATGAGATCTATTTTTTATATGAATCCTCGTATCCAAACAAAAATTTTTCTTGATCTAAACATTAGGGTATTACTAGGGGTGCTTATCGGACCGAGTCGATCCGGACCGGTTAGTCCGGTCCGAAATCGGAACCGGACTAACTGATCCCGAACCGGTTTGATACCGAACCGGATCGGTTCTACCGTTCCGGATCCGGTATCTTATCGGTTCCGGACCAAACGGATCCGGTTCCGGATTGAACCGGAACCGGATCCATTTAAAAAAAAAAAAAAAAAATTTCGATAAATCCTTTCCTTTTTTCCTTTTTTTTAAAAAAAAGAAAAATTCGGTTTCGGGTGGAACCGGTCCAACCCGGAACCGGTGGAACCGGAACCGGAACCGGATCCGATCCGGTTCCTTATCGGATCGGACCGGTTCCACCCATAACGGGCCTGAAACCGGCCGGTTCCGGTTTCGATCCCGACCGGACCGGTTCGATCCGGTAACCACCCCTAGGTATTACTAATACCCAAGAATCTACCCCTCTTATTAGTCAAACTCGTTGAGCGTGGTGTTAATGACTTCCTCGAGAAGATTACATTCCTGAATCTCGATTTTGAAAAAGTCAATAGTAAATATATTTAATTTTGTTAAAAAATGGAAGAAGCTTTTGAATAAAAAGGTTTATGAAGAGAATGTACATTATTTTTATGTCGCAAGAGATTTCGTTAATTTCACATGTAAACCGTGTAACGTGTGTTTATGTCCGTAACATAATTGGATCAAATTAACGTTGACGTGATCATTTGATCTTTATGTCGCTTTTTAATTAATTTTCACGCACTCGGACATCTTATCTTCTAGATTAAGGTTATAACCTTATTTATTTCTAGGATGGCAACAAAACGAGTTTGGTCAAACCCGAGATCCACCTCGCTACAAAAAAAAATCAAGGCCTCTCCCTCACCGCCCTGGCCGACGATTGAATTTTATTTAAATCTTATTTAAAATTTAAATAATCATATCACTCATAATTCAAATATTATTATTATTATTATTATATATATATATGTATTAATTTTTAGTACAATCTGTAGGTTTCTTACACAAATATTACTAACATGAAAAGAAGTTAATGTATAATGCATGCACCACATGCCCAAAGGTGATAGTATTATAAATAGGGTAAAAAGCGTACAACCCCCAACATTGATCGTTTTTAGCACCCCCCTAATATTTCAAAACATGCATGTAACCTCCGAACAATTTTAGGTACTGCACTTAACCCCCTAAACAATATTCAGGAACAATTTTTTCGACTATTCTTGCCGCAAATTCTCACGTGGGTCGCACATACCACAGTTGAGAGTATGTATGTTTTTTTTATGTATTTTCTGCAGGAATTTTTTGAGTATATCCATCAGAAAATACATGAAAAAGAGTTTTACGAGTATACCCACGATCATAAAATTCTTGCAGAAAATCCAGAAAAGATATACATACTATCGACTGTTGCTGTGAGACGCATGTGAGGGAATTTGCAGCCGGTATATTCAGGAAAATTCTCTCCGAATATTGTTTAGGGGATTAAATGCACTACTTGAAATTGTTCAATGATTTAAGTGCACTTTTTGAAATGTTAGGGGATGAAGTGCTAAAGTGAGTGAACGTTGAGGAGTGTCCGTTATTTACCCTAAAATATCAAGTACTTTGTATAGGTGTTATTCTTGATATAGTTTCCATATCAACTTTGTTTATCCTCATTCCCTCTTGCCAAGCATTCCCCAAGCCTTACATATTTCTATAAGAAAAACTATATAAACACTAAAGTCAATTAAGTGTGCATGTAATTTACTCTTGAATCATATGAAAGTAGTGCGTTGCTTCATATAAAAATTGCTACGACTTTATACGAACTGCGTCACTTTTATCTTCATTCTTCACTCTTCAGCCTAGGAAATATTATACTGCGGATAGACATAATGACCATGATTGGTACACCGGCTAGGCACAAAATCGGCATGCGGTGAACAACTAATCGAGCTGCATCTTAGTTTCAAAAAAGTGTACAGGTGTGCACGATGATGGTTCTACTACAGCTGCTTCAGAGTCGTCATCGTCGTTAGGAAAAACTTCGTCATCCTTCATGTACTTCTCCTGTACGGTGGCAACTGTGAGCCTCTATATGTTAAGGAGAATTAAGTAAACTCATATGATGAACCAGACTCCAGAGAACATCATGTTTTTTTTTTTTTTTTATCGTTGTCCCAAATGTGCAGCCACACAGGATAGAGGGGCAATTTGTCGCTACTAAACGAAAAACACACATTCAAGTGACTGGAGATCAATTACTCTTGCCCGTCTGTCAGTACCTTACTCATTTCATACCTCCACACGAATCAGCCTCTAAGAAGTAAAAAATTCCAGTTCATGCAGCTGAAATTTTCAATTTTTTGGGTAGAAAGGATTGATATGCTAGTGAGTTGCAAGTAAAGAAAAAGACATCAAGATAGCACTTGCGAAATCCCGACAGTTAGATAAAACATCAAAGAAGAAAAAAGGATATCTATAATAATCCCAATCAACAGGACCAACTGCGATTTTGCTAAACTCGATGGCACTAGCTTCAATGCCAGCAAATATGTACCCGTTGCTCTTGTCAATAAGTTTGACGAGATTTCCAACGCTCTCTTTATCCTGAAAGAAATCATGGTTGAAGAACAAGGGCCATGGATTATAATAATGGATTCATAGAGATGCAAACGTGCCTGAATGTCTAAAGTTGTGAAATTGACAAGACTGTAGTCTTCTATCACCTCACATAATTCCTTTGTTAGCTTTCTGCGCCAGAAAATCAAAGAAAACTGAATAGAGGCCAGTCATAGATGAGGTAAGTCCTATGCAAATTTGGAATCACAATATCGCCACCAAAACAACTAGAATGCAACTGAGAAATAGATAGCCCAATTTGGAAAAGGGTGGTGGAATGATTATATATATATGGATTACAAAAAAAAAAAATCATGCAAAACCTTTAGCATACATTTAATAAAAATTCTAAATAATTCCTCTACATGTTACATACCATGCACTTTACATAAAAATGGTATTCAGATCGAATAAATTAAAATATATGTGTTTAGAATGTTATTCAAGACTCCATAATTCAGTACACCAAAAAATTATATCAATAGCTATCTTAAGAAATTCATATTGGCCAAATCTAGTGAACTAGTGGATACTTGTGAGTTAACAAAGGCAGTAACCCACGTGATTTAATACGTCGCTTTATGAAATCTAGAACAAAAGAAAAAAGCAGCACGGCAAAAAAGTGAGCAAATATGTTCTCGAGACTATAAGTTGGCGCCAATTTGTCTTCGAAGAACTACTTGAGACAGGATAGACTGGCACAACTAACAAAAAAATGCATTAAAATACCTAAATGGCAACCAACTGGAAAAACAAAACAAAGAAGAGAGATGAAATTAGTATTATCTAACATAAATTAAAAAATCTAAACATGCCTATTTGACTTAGACATTGGTCATACTTGTACTTAGCAGATCGTGGATCCTGATCAAGATAGTGCTGTAAATAAGATAAATCTTGTGCATCGGTGTAAAAATCAAGGTTGAAAGCTGCAAAACAATCCAAGAGTGAAGTATAAAATCCAATTGATATTTAAAGATAAGTACTAGAACGGAAATAACTTTACTTGCTTTTGAAAGAGAAAGAAGATAGTTCTAACCGAGCTTTCCATAGCTTTCAATAAGATCAATCTTCGACAAAACATTGACGTGCGGGAGTTCCAAGTGTAGCATAGTAGACAATGAAAGAAGCAATGCACTCACATACTTTCCAGGATCGCTGCAAAGATGGGCATCAACTAAGTGCACTGCCGTTAACTGCAAGAGTCAACAGTTTAATACAAGAATCAATGTAACTAGAATCAAATAGCCGGTCAACTAATGGTTCAATTGGTTGAAGTGTTATTGAGTATTGAGTTGTTTTATCCCATCTCGAAGGCATAATTTGCATACTAGATTCAAATTCTAGATGAATTTCAGGGAGATGCATGTAAGCAATAATAACAAGGAAGAGAAAACACACCCTGAGATTCAACTTCTTCACGAGCTTCATAATAACTCCCTTTGCATTTTCATGGAGGAAAAAGAGTTCCACTTGGCCAGGAAAATCAAAGAGAAGATAGTGATCTGCAAATTGATGTTAATTGGAAATAAATAATAGACAGCATTATATTCAAGAGGACGCAACCTAAAGTTAGAGAACACGTAGTAAAGCATTAAGCTATGATGCATGCAGAGTAGTGAGCTGAGGAGAAAACATGTTGAATGAGCAAGGAAACATTCGTTGATGGAAGTATTTTCCAAACCTGCAAGGATATCCAATATTCCTCGAGAGGCAGCGATAGAAATGTTATAGAGTGAATATTGGATTCCGGAAATGCAAGTAATGCTTGGTTTGATGATAACACAACTTGTTATTGTATTGTCAACATATTTTATCAAGTCTATGGTTACACGAACAATAATTTGAAGCTTGATAATTTGCCAAAAAAGTTAATTGAAACTTGCTACTTTGGAAAAGTCATTTCCCAAGATAGGAAGTAAATGTGTTGCTAACATAAAGTGCCTTTAACATATGATCATTTGAATCATGATGATTTGCCAAAAAAGTTAGTTGATGCTTGACTTGATGCTTAGATGGAAAACCTTTAAATTTGTACTTCAATTGATGGATTTGATTTGGGGAAGGATTTTTGGAAAAGATTTCAAATGACATCCATCTTGGTTTTATTTGAGATCCACCACAATTATATTGAAATTGCTTAACTTGATATAGAGCGGACATGAAATTCATTTGAATTTTGTCATCAACCAAGTCAAGGAATTTGAAAGCATCAATCCAAACACAATATAAGAGAAACTCCTGCATTGAGTGAAAACTAGCATAGAATGGTTATTTGTCATTAAATGGGCAAAATGGACAGGCCATGTAGCTTTAACAAAGCTTGCCATCCGAAAGAATAACTTCCAGGAATGGTAGCGACAGTGGCAGTGAGGCAGTCCAGCACACAGTTTCACCATCTAGCGCTGCTAAGAATTTTTATCATACCTCATTATTCGATGATCCAAATGATGTGAATGCTAGAAAACGGTTAGCAAGGCAATGCAAAATATTGAAAGTCATTTTCGAACCACTTGTCCTAATTCCAATTGCATCCGGGATAAAAATAACTAGAAACATGAATCTGATACAGAAACGGAAGAACATGCTACTTAACAAGCATATTTCTCAGCTCACTTATCCAAACGGATCGATTCAGTATGTGTTTAGATGGCAGTTCATAATTTTTGGCCAGATCAAGTTGAAAAAGGGGGCACTAAAGATTTACAATTATCAAGGAACTCTAAATCATTACTCGAGGCATAAGCTTTCAAGTGTTAAATTTTTCATGATTTCCACAAACAAGAGAACGATAATATATCCTAGCTTCACCACAAGGTAAGAAACATGGTCATGAATCCTTTATGGGTTGTGATCAATAAATTCTAATGTTCTTATATTAGTGATCAGTAGCAGCATGTCCTTTATGGGTTGAGATCGATAGATTCTAATGTTCTTTTATCAGTGATCCGTAGCAGCCTATATAATTTAAACAAATAATACTTGGTGATGCCTTTACTGATACTTCCTCTTATTTTTCCTTGTCAATGTCAAGATGACAAAGACCCAATGAAATGGTCATCAAGATTTAATTTCAAGTTTAATCCACATTGTAAACACTTGAACCGAATCTACTAAATGAAGAACAAGCCAGAGAATATACTAAGAATATGGTATAGAATTCCTCATTTCCCAGATAACTACCATTACAGGGCAAGTAAATATAAGAATCATTCAGAAATCTGCTGCAGACAGAAAGCTTCAACATGGGCAAGATTCCATCAAAAACAACCTTTGAGTAAGGGTTTTAGTTTGGATTCGATCCAATCAATGTTCTTCTCCAAATAGTCCATGCAATAGATTAGACCTATAAAATACGGTAAACTGTTTTTCAGTTTCAAGATCTCGGGCATCCAAATGACTCAAAACACACATATTTATGAGTCACATTATAATAAATTACAAAAAGAAAAATCATTTTGCAAAACATATTCACTACACCAGGAAATGAAGGGATTATTTTGCAGATGAGTAATATTCAGTTTTCAAGTTTTTTTGCATTGAAAACAATTGTTAAAGGCATTTCAAAAAACACAATGGATAGGATGTAGGTTTTAAGTCCGAACACTCTCGGAATACTATTAACAACCACTGGAGTGCATGTCAAACAAGCATTTAGTTGTTTAAAACCATGATAACTTCGAATAAAGTTTTGCATCCAAAGTCATCCGGACTGCAGTTTTCATATTGTCATTTTCAGACATTGAAATATCAAGGCCTATTAAAACAAATTGCAGTCAAGAAATTCTAAATATAAACAAATTCATGAAAGAGTTTATGAATAAAGCTTAGAAATAAAAATTTAACAGGAAAAACATCAAAAGAGGAACTTGAAGCTGATGTAGCCCTACAATACAGTGCACCTCTGAAACCAAAGGTCCACCACTAAAGGCACCTAAACTCGAATCATACGAAAATATTGGCAGTCAAGATAGTAAAAAAAAAACATTTCCGAACAGATTAAGCTAAACACAGCATAATGCACTTACCGCCGTTCGGACCAAGTGAATGCTCAACCATGACATCGGAAAGTTTAATTAACTCCTCGATGTTTATAGCACAATCATATCTTCATTCGATAAGCATACAACTCACTCACAATCACAACACATACAAACATACAACCAGTGAGCAATTGTATTACAAGCTATTTAAATACTAAAGAAAAACCAATGAATTGGATACGGTAAAGAATCATTCGCGGGGTCCAAATTAATCACAGCAACCTTCCTGCAACCCATTAAAGCAAAGATTTAATTAGTCATAGCTCCAATCATAAAACACAATTTGAATTTTAGACTTTAACAACCCATTTTTGAGATTCTAAATGCGTCATTATTATAAAAAAAAAAATTACCCAAAACTCGAAGCGAAACTGCTAATAGGAATAATACATATGTGAATCACACACAAATTCTTGTATCGCCGTCCTTAAGAGAAACTTCAAGTGTTACCTGCCGATGAGTTGCAGGAATTGAGACATGCCATTGCAATAAGTCGTCTTGCCGGAGCCCGGAGGCCCTATCACCACCTGCCCGAACACCATTTTTTTTCCTTCGTTTTTTTTCTTATTTACTTGCAGAAATTCTTTTGTGTACAAATCGTAACTTCAAAGGGGTTCTGATCGGAATTGCTGTTAGGTTTATGAATAAATTATGACATAAATGGAGGATTCCAACTGCGCAAGGAGGCTTAAACGGTTAAACCCCATTCGAATTGAAAGTTAGGGTTTATATCAAAATAAAAAAACAGAGAGAAGAAATTCATGAAAGGTAGTATATAAAAGGGGCATTCCGAGAATCGAACTCGGGACCTCTCGCACCCAAAGCGAGAATCATACCACTAGACCAAATGCCCTTGATGCTTTTGTCTTGATTATAATATTAATATTATTTATTATTCGATAAGAAGAACACTATTAAAAATTATTTAATCAATGGGAATGGGATTGGACCGCTTGGATGGAGACGGTTTGTTTGATGATGCCCTTAAGGGCAGTGTCCTTAATGGCATCATCACCATTCATTTGGAATCTTTTTTTTAAAAAGAAAAAAAAAATTCTAAATGGATGGTGGATGATGCCCCTGAGGGCAGTGCCCTTAAGGACAGCAACAATGAAATCGATGGAGACCTAGTAAAAGAGACAGTCTGCTTTTATTTTGAGAGAAGAAGAATACTATTTAATTTTTTTTGACTTTAAAAAAATTAATTTTTTTTAGGAGGACAGTAACGTATACTTCGATTCGCCCCTGGATATTGCATGATCAATATAGGCAAAGACAACCAATGTGAGTTCTTACAAAAGCATGTGATTTCATTGAAATCGAAAGGAAAAATTATTAGTACTATGAAATAAAATAAATAATAAAAAGACTTGCAAAAACCATCGAAACAACCTTTCTTGCTAGTTGTTGCTCACCTCAGTATGTATACATATAAATATCGGGAAGATACTTGTATCGACCTAGCATGTACACTATCTATGAAATAACTCTCAATATGATTGATCTAAAATAGTTGGTAAAACAAGTATTTTCCAAATATTGGAAGGCGATACTTGTAAAACACGATTTTAAAAATGAAGTCTTGTCATTTCAAAAGATGCCCTTTTTTATTTTATTTTTTACAGCATAAATCAAAGGATAAACTCATGAAAGGAGGAAAAAGAGTATAGTAAGGGTGTGTTTGAATTGTAGGATTAGGTTTTGATTGTTTTAACAAAATTTATAATCCAATGTTTGATTTGGTTTTTCTCACAAAATTTGCCCCATCATTTTTATTCTTTTTTTGTCCAGCTTTTTATAAAAACTAAAATAAAAATATGTAGTAAAATGACAGGGTTTTTTAACTAAATATTCGAAAAAATTAAATTATTTAACAAAATAATCGTTTTTTTTTTCTATTATTAAAGTAACCTAAGTCGCCATGTGAGATGACGACTTCATTTGAAGTCGCCATCTCACATGGCGACTTCTACAAAAATTATTAAAAAAACTATTATTTTTCGATGTCGCCATGTCAGATGGCGACTTCAAATGAAGTCGCCATCTGACATGGCGACTTCAACAAAAATTATTAAAAAAAAGTATTATTTTTCCGATGACGCCATGTCAGATGGCGACTTCAATTGAAGTCGCCATCTGACATGGCGACTTCCATAAAAAATCTTAAAAAAAATATTATTTTCGGAAGTCGCCATCTGACATGGCGACATCTTTTAATTTTTTAAAAGATGTCGCCATGTTATATGGCGACATTATATTAAAAAATAATTGTTTTGCCGATGCCGGTATATAAAGACAGAAATTTTTTTTGTTTTTAAATATTGTCGCCATCTGAGATGGCGACAAAAAAAAAAAAAAAAATTTATTTAATGTCGCCATTTTAGATGGCGATAATAATCAAAAACTTTGTCTATAAAACTGAAATGTTACTCCTTTGAAATATAACAAATTCTTTTCGGCTTTCGAACAAATTCTCTTCAGAATTCGTGAAAATTCAAATTCTCTTCAGAATTCGTGAATATTTTCTCTGCAGGTATGTTGTTATACAAATAATTAAATTTCATAATATTATATATACTGTACTAATTTATTAAATTTGTGTTTATTTTAAGGTATGTCAATTAAAGTTTTGTTGTATTGGGGAGGCAATATATTACAAGATTCAGAATCTGTTAGATATGATCGTGGTCCGTCGAAAGGCATGACAATATCTCGCACTATTAATTATTTGCAGTTAGTGAACGACGTATATGATATTACTGGCATCGACCGTAACCAGTTCATTCTGAAAATATATTGTAAATATATATTTAGTGATTTTTCTGAGATAAAACAAACAATTTTTCCCGTTGACAGTGATTACAATTTAGCATGGGTATTGGATTCTGAACAAAATTATAGTTGTTTGGAGATGTATATACAAACAGAACGGAGAGATTATGATTTTATTACAGAAATGCCAACAAGTGGTAGTGGTCCATTTGTAGTATATACAGAAAGATCAACTACCTCTAGGATTCAAGATGATGCTCCTATAGTTGCTGACAATATTGTTCCCGAGCCATTAGCAGACAGTTTTGTGGATTTTGGAGATGATTTTCAGACTGAACCGGAGGGAATTCCATCTGAGGATGAGTCTGATGACGATGAGGTTGATATTGAAGAAGTGCCAGATAATGTACCAGACACAACCACAACAAATACTCATGCCCTTTATCCAACAATTCCATTCTTCTCAATGACACATCCCGAAGTATTTGGAGACTCATTAGACATTCCAACAGGTAGATGGGGGAGTTACTACGACTACTCGAAAGGGGATATCCATCTAGATATGGTTTTCAAAAATAAAGCTCATTTGCAGGCAGCTGTAAAGGATTACTCTGTACGTGTTGCGAAACGGGAGTACCGCGTTGTCAAGAGTACAAAAACATTGTGGAAAGTGGTGTGCAAACACAGTACAGAAGATATGTTTTGTAGATGGTACATGCGGGCCTCGTTGAAGAAAAAAGTTGGTTTATTCAAAATAAACAAGTATGGAGGTTCTCACACTTGTCTTTTGAGTGAGCTGTCGGTCGATCATGCAAATTTGGACAAAAACATGATTGCTAGCTTGTTAGTGGGAATTGTTCGGCGTGATCCAGCTTACGAAATAAAGTATGTAATTCAAACAGTGAAAGATAAATATGGATTTGAGATCTCTTATGCAAAAGGATGGTTTAGTTTACGACGTGCTGTTGAGAATGTGTACGGAACATGGGAGAGCTCCGTGAGGAAATTGCCTTACTATATGGGAGCTTTGCAAAAATGGAATCCCGGCACAGTCGTTGAGTGGGTTCACATTGAAAATGCCAGACCAATAGAAAAGACTTTGAATTACGTGTTCTGGGCCTTCCATCCATGTGTACAAGGATTTCAGCATTGCCGCCGGGTAATAAGTGTGGATGGAACACATCTGTATACGAAATATCAACATAAGATGTTGATTGCCGTGGCAATGGATGCGAATAATCAAATCTTACCTTTGGCATTTGCAATTGTTGACGAAGAAAACTTTGTGTCATGGAGATGGTTTTTGGAGATGATTAGCAAGCATATTGTGAGAAGATCTGAGGGTGGTGTATGTTTGATTTCTGACCGTCATCCAGGCCTCATTGCTGCAGCCGATTGTATTCCTGACTTCAAATCACCCCTTGGAGTACATCGATTTTGTTTGAGACATGTTTGTTCAAACTTTAATAGTCGCTTCAAATCCGTTCATTTGAAAGACTTGTGTTGGAGAGCGGGATCAGAAAATCAGGTCAGAAAATTTGATCGCACAATGGAAGAGATTAAACTTATAGAACCAAGGGCTTTTGATTACTTGAGTCGTATTGATAAGTGTCAATGGTCGCTTGCTCATGACGGAGGCTGGCGTTGTGGTATCATGACCACAAATATGTCAGAATGCATAAATGGAGTTATGAAAGGTGCTCGTCGACTCCAATCATCGCCATTGTGCAATTAACTTTTGATCGTTGTGAGCTATATTTTTTCGAACGGCTTAAGAAGACGGAGCGAATGATTCAAAATAATCAAGAATGACCAGATTATGTGTTCGAAAGATATGGTCGTGCTGACTATCATTCCATCCATCATGATGTCCAGATGTTCGATCGTAGACGTCTAACCGCTTCTGTTATCACAAGAGTACAAGCAGGACGTGGGGGTAATACGCATGTTGTGTATTTAAAATCCGGGGAATGCTCTTGTGGAAAATGGAAAGAGTTTCGGAATACCTTGCTCGCATGTGATCCAAGTGTGTCGAAAGTATGGCTTAAACGCTAAAACTTTTGTGAAGCCATATTACAATATGAATGAATATTGGAGCACATATCAAGGAGAATTCGAACCAATGTGGGGGGAGGAGCATTGGGACACCCCATGTTTTGAGTTATACCACAACTCCACTCTGCGAAAAAATAGAAGAGTAGGTTGAGATCGAACAACGCGCATTCCGAATGAGATGGACTGGCCAGAAGCCCGTGCAAGACGACAAAGTGCTTCAACTTCTCGAAATCAATAAATTTTTGAACGTGTAATTGATTGTATATTTATTGTGTAAATGATTTTACGTTATTGTGACATTATTGTACGTTTAATTACGAAATTATTGTATGTCGAATGTATGCTCAAAGAAACAAACATTTTCTCAAATTTAATCTATAAAAATCGGTTACTATTTACAACATAATGATGACCTCACCAACAACGACGAGGAGCTAGATTTCCTCCCGTACCACAAGGAGGAGGATTTGTCTGTCTTCTAACTCTTCGTTGTTGAACGACTTCTTCGCCCCTTTCCCTTGCCACAGGTGTGTTGGCAGGCTCCTGTATTGGCGTCAACTGAGGGAATAGAACGGGCGAGACATCGAAAGGTGAAGTCCTAGCTGCATATGTCGCAAACCCAAGACTGACATCTGTACCCATGCTGCTGAACTGGGGTTGAGTGGACATGGGGGGATATGGCGTGAAGGGAGATAAATCATATGATTGTACAGGAACAGGAATATAATAGTCCGTACTCATATCTGGCTCTGTCCATGTGGATGGACCTGCAATATCTGTCTGCATATGTGCAGATGGACCTGCAATATCTGTCCACGTAGATGGACCTGCAATATCTGTCCACGTAGATGGACCTGCAATATCTGTCTGCATATGTGTAGATGGAGTGCCTGCATGGAACTGTCGTGTATCAACAGGCTGGACTTCATTGTATGGCGGGAAGTTTCTGTCTCGTCGGTCACGAGCCACTCGCACCACATTGTCGAACATAGTCCTGTGTTGCCTCATCGACTCTGTCGTAATAGGCACTCCATCAGCCAGATGTCGGTCATAGCTTGTAGATAACTGTTCCATCTGCTCAATCTGCAAAGTACAAATGTCCATATAAAATTTATACATCGAAACACAAATATAAAATTAAAATTTCACGTAATTAACGTACCACATACTGCCATGCCGGGCCATCACCATGTTGATATCCTGTCTGTACAAAGTATTCTTGACGCCCAATGTATCTACGTGTGACTTGTTCATACCACTCACTGTATCCGCCAACAACGTAGTAACCACCGTCAGTAAATCGTGGTCTGTCGACACGTAGATCATTTGCCCTCTCCCAGCAAAGTATGTGATCTATATGCCTAGTGCTCCAGTTTTTGTTGACATTTCCCCTTCTACCAACATTATGCAATGCCTCATCCCCCGATGGTGGATCTTCTGGGATATCTTGTAGCATCCCAAATTGTCGCATTACTCGATCAGACCGTTGCATTTCAACTATGTCGAAGAAAATCAACGGTCCCTTATATGTCCCCAACTCAGTGATTCCTTCAGTGTACTCATCAGGGTACGGCTGCCAATTAAACTGCAAAACAACATTGCTTTTACATACTATGAAAAGAGTATATTTTTGTACAAATTAATTTAACAGCATGCTTACATGAGTTACTGGCTGGTCATCGAGGATGTCCCTTATGATGCGTATGGAATGACTCCCAGTTTCTGTAAAGATTAAATGACACGACCACCTGTATATATTCAAATAAATTATTAAATGCATTCACACATAAGATCAATTATAAAACAATGCATATTTGTACTACCTTACACCATATGGAGCAGAAGGTAACACATTGTTTGGGCCGACAATTATTGGTCCAATATCAGATCTATCGCTACCCAATTGCGGAGTCAAACTTGGGATTCGTGACCATGCCCAAATCTCATTTATTGTAGTGACATCAATAACACAAGTTAGATTAACCAGAAACATATTTTAAATATTAAAAAAAACAAACATATTATTTACCTGTAAGAGTTGCACTGCACCACCTATAACTTTTTTCCCTTTCTCTGATGACGTGCACAACTCACGATATAAGTATGCCAATACAGCACTGCCCCAACTATATGTACTGGCAGAGTCGATATCCTCCAACTTTTGTAAATATAATAATCTAACAAAATTGCCTGAGGAATCAGGGCACATAATCCCCCCTAACATCAATAACGCACAACCCCTTGTGAACTTAACAACATCATCTGCTGTACTATTTTCATACAATGGATTGAGCAGCAAATGATTATGCAAAGCAACTAATTTCAAACGTGCGCCCTTAAGGTCTGTGATGGCTGGTAAGAAACCTAAATATGTATGGCAATATTCTTGCCAATCGGGTAGAGCCCTATCAATATCAATCCCCGACACTACGATGCCATCTACTGGCAACGCCCATATTACTGCAATGTCTTGCAGTGTGATGGACGCTTCTCCTGATCTAAAATGAAACGTGTGTGTTTCACGGCGCCATCTCTCAACTAAAGCCGTGATCAGGTGCATGTCAAGTTCAATCTTACCACACCTATAGATACCATAAAATCCAATAACGTGCAATAAATTAACAACACGTATATCTAATGGACACATATCCCAAAAATAGCTATCTGGGTTTCTCACACGAAGTATACTATCCATATCACCTGCCCATACATCCTCAGATCGATGTGTAGACTGCAACGACAAAAGATGTGTGTCAACCGGGCCTGGTTGTCTCATTTGATCCATCCTGAAATATAATACAAAAATTAACAACATTAATCTCAACATTACAAAAACAACCCGTCCGTCGCCCACCGCCGCCGCCCACCACCTGCCACCGCCGCCGCCGCCCGACGCCGCCTCCATCCGAAGTCAACTTAAATTTTAATCTTTCACATCACAAAAATATACTCCAACAAGTAATATACTCCCACTACATATATTAAAATCATAATTTATCTACGATACACAAATAACAAAATTAAAAAGCTTACCTTAAATATTTTGGAAATAGCTTGATTTTTGCAGAAATGTTAGGAAGAAAATTTGAGACGAAAGAATTTGCGGCGGAGAATTTGCTGAAGAACGAAGATGAAGAAATGAGAATGGTGCGGCGGCGTGTTGTGAATTTGATGAAGAACGAAGATGAAGAAATGAGAATGGTGCGGCGGCGTGTTGTGATTTTAGGTTAAAATTTCATTGGTATATATGTCGCCAACTGAGTTGGCGACATCAATATAATTTAATGGTGTCGCCATCTGAGATGGCGACATCCATATAAATTAAATGGATGTCGCCAACTGAGATGGCGACATCAATAAATTATATTGATGTCGCCAACTCAGATGGTGATATCATAAAAAAAATTTTTTTTTGTTAAAGTCGCCATGTCAGATGGCGACTTCAGGTTAGTTTGATAATAAAAAAAAAAAAATCGGTTAAATTATTAAATTATTTTCGAAAATCGAATATTTAATTAAAAAACCCAAAATGACATGTATGCTCTTTCCCACTTTTTTTTAATATTGCAAATTTGAAATTCTCTAAAAATATATATATATTTGTTTCCTCCAAAATTTGAATTTTTTTCCAATTAGATATGTAAATAAAATAAATATATCATACTACAAATATAATTGTTTATTTTTTAGAAATTGTTATTTTTTTAATGATTTAATGATTAAAATATTTTTTTATAATTCTAATTTATTTTTATTTAATAATTAATATAATATCTTAAAATTTATTTTTTAACATATCAAAGGTTGGAACATTTCAGAAACAAAGCTAATTCTTTGTCTACACATATTTTATATTAAAAATGAATTATATTGCGGGTAATAAAACATCAAATTTTATTAATATACAGAAAATTAAAATATTCCATTTATATATAAATATATTCTTTATTCTTTATCACGATGAGAATTACAAATATATTTTTTAAAAATTAGAAATATAAATTTATAATTTATAAATAGAATTGTACTAATTACAAATATAAATTTAATAATTTCATATTATTCAAATTTTAAATGTCAACGTGGCGACTTCTTAAATTATAGGTAAAAATTTCGCAGCGGTCAACTTTTTATAACTGCAGCGAGTGCAATATTTTTCAATAAATTTGCCGTGGCGAAAAATTTGAGGAACTATATATTATTTTCCTCCAAAGTTTACATATTTTTGGAAATAATAAAATATATAAATTTAAAAAAAATTGAAAAATAGTCTTTAAATATGCAGTTATTTCCCACCAAAAATTCGAAATAATAAAATATATAAATTTGAAAATATATGAATTACTCCAAAAAATTAGAAAATTGATATTTAAGGTATTTTAATCATTATAAAAAATTATAAAATTAATGCATCATTTTAAAATCATATACAACATAACATAACTTATGAGACTATATTATTTAACTTAATCGCTCTATATTTTCTAATTTATCACTCTCTTATTTTAATCAATTTTTTTTTGAGTGTTGGAGAGCCAAATATTTTTTTCTCGTGTTGAGCGAGACTCGAACTTGAGTTGCTATCAAAGAGGAGATGAACTTTAATAATGTGAACTAAGCGCACGAGCTCTTATTTTAATAAAATTTGTACTTATCTAATGCCACAAATGAAACTGTAGCTAAAGGTTGTTGAAACTTGAGAATAAGACAAATTGATTGCTTAATGGTCTCCACAATCCACTTCATATTTCTGTCCCCTCCCTCCTCTTATCTTCATCAGTCTTCACCTGCAAAACACACACAGTACACCAAACAACATATCTTGCTGCGTCCATGGCATTTGCAGGAACCACCCAAAAGTGCATGGCATGTGAAAAAACTGTGTATCTTGTGGATAAGTTAACTGCAGATAATAGAGTATATCATAAAGCTTGCTTTAGATGCCACCACTGCAATGGAACTCTCAAGGTTTGTATTTAAATATTTGAATCTGCTTTGTTTGATATGCACATCTTGGATCCTTAGATGAGGTTTCCACATCTAGGCTGTTCTTGATCAGGGGTGGAACTTAAAGGTTTTATTTGGAAGAAATGACTAGTTTTAACGAAGAACAGCTCCCGTGTAATATTTTAGTATTAATGTTCATCTAAGGAATTAAGTTTTTGCTGATCTGAAAGTTGTGACATAGAAGTTTCTTCAATGGATCTGCTGTAGATCCAAATCCAGAGCACCTAAATTGTTGAATTAGTGAAAAGTTCAGCTATACTAACATTCTATAAAATTACAGCTAGCGAACTACAATTCTTTTGAGGGGGTTCTGTACTGTAGGCCACACTTTGATCAGCTCTTCAAAAGAACTGGCAGCCTAGACAAAAGCTTTGAAGGTAATTGACAAAGTTGTGTATATAGTCAGATTCATTTTTAAAATTTCAAGTATGCAGCGGAAGAATACTTATATTCTCTTACTCATGTTAATCAGGAACGCCTAAGATTGCAAAACCAGAGAAGCCTGGCGACATTGAGGTAAGAACACTTGTTGATGTACTAAGAGGATGATTTTCAGGTTAGATAAGCGAGAACTAAGACAACATATGTTGGGTAAATAAACAATTGGAACCTTCTGTCTTGTGTGAATGACTTTGGTTGCTTTCAGTACGGCTACAAACATTCAATACTATAATTGGTATAAGAGTAAAGATCACGTCTCCTATGTTAGTCATAAGTCGGAGCAATTGTTTGAAGAGGAGCTAACCCCCCAAGAAGATAGGGGGTTAGCTCCTCTCTTAGATACTTGGCATTCTCAATTTAAATGGGGTGGTGAGAATCTTCAATTTTTGATGCAGAAACCACAGGCGAACAAGGTTTCGAGTATGTTTGCTGGAACAAGAGACAAATGTCTAGCCTGTCAGAAAACTGCCTACCCGACTGAGAAGGTATACTCTATGTCATTTAAATGTATCTAAAGAGTTGGGAAGTAATGTAATAGTTCCTTATGAACAATATATTGATATCATAGCATAAATTTGAACAGGTGACTGTGAATGGAATAGCTTACCACAAGAGTTGTTTCAAGTGCAGCCATGGAGGATGCGTCATTAGTCCGTCCAATTACATAGCACACGAGGGGCGTCTTTACTGCAAACACCACCATACTCAACTTATCAAGGAGAAAGGCAACTTGAGCCAGCTTGAAGGCGACCATGAGTAGCTCCCGACAATGATCTGATCTTCAAGTATCCCGTTTATTGTCGTGTGTCCTTTCTTCATCGGTATCGATTTTGACTTCCTCGACCCGATTCGGTTTTTTGTTTGCAATCAAGAATGAGTTAAAAGCTTGATAATACAGTTGGGATTCTGATAGTTCCCTTTTCATGCAGTTTTTCATATTAGAAATTACGTTTTCTGAAAGGTCTAAGAAATATGACCAAATGATACTTTAATCCTTTCACCATGTTTTTTGGGGGGAAAAACAAAGCAAGGAAAAGTCTTAACAAGATACCAATTTCTAGTGAATGAAAAGACAAACAAGCCTGATACCGAACTGCAAGTTACCATAAAAGAATCATGATACTAATTCTTTATTGATACATGGGAAACCTGCGGAGAATTTGTCGCATTCGCAGCTAAATACGGAATAACCACGTCATAACTCGAGTTGATATAAAGCATGCATGAGACAATTTTGACATCTGAAGATCGCGAATGGTCATCATAACTTTGATCTGCCTCAACAGCTGGACAAAGATGCAAACGACAATTGTACAAATGATCTTCTTCTGGTGAAAATGGAGACTCGATAAAAGTAGTACTCGAAGTCCAAAATACTGGAGGTCTTGACGAGTCCCCAACCTTTCGGCAAGCGATACCCCCAATGTCATCATAGGACACCAGAAAAATTCTAAGCTCGAGGCCTCACATAAACCCTACAACATGAAACACAAAAGAAACTATCAGCTTGACTGCCACTGTCTTAGAATGTAGAAAATAAGATTTGTGCATATGCAGTTTTGAGTTATAGCAAAGATCAATAATGTAAGCAGATGCCGATGATGAATATCTAAGCAAGTTAAGTCTTTGAATTATCGTCTCATCTAAACGCCTGAGCTTATAAGCAGATTGGAAAATTTATCATTTATTCTCTCACACTCCCTTCTCTTATAGGCCGATTTATTCCTCCTTTTTGGGAGAGTCCATCAGGTGGATTTTTAATGCGCGTGGGGTTGTTGTTTATGAGTAGGTAGCCATAACGTTGCACTGTTTTCTGGATTTCTCTAAGATCTTGGGATATCTTAGAAGAATCTGGTTTGAAAGGTTGGTTCTCCCATCCTAATCATCTAGTCCAGACCTTGTTGGATCATTAGTGGCTGGAACCACATCTTCATCTTCAGGATGATCGTCTTCCTGAAGTTCGGCTAACTCGAACTGTAGTTTGAGATTCACTTGATGGAGCATCTTAGCCATCTTTTCGAGTTTCTTGTAATGGTTTATACCGGGTGTGTCTAAACCCGTTCCTCTTAAAAGTTTCCACTTATGGCTAAAGCGTTGAGCTTCTGCCATATGCTTCTGATTCAGTGCTTCCAATTTTTTGGAAGTACCACCTGTATGAATGACACTTCGAACATGGGTCCATATTTTTTGAATCGTCTCCTCCGTATAGGTTACAAATTAATATTCAAGATACTAATATTTCCAGAATAAACCTAGACTCTGATACCAATACGAATCGCTTGAATCGCTTTGAAGTAAACAAGCTTAGCAAATTGCTTTAAGGGTATTCATGGAATTTTAAAAAATTAGCTTTGGAAGCAACACTTCATGCTTTGGCATTAACACTACCCTCACTTATAGGCCGATTTACCTCTTTTTTGGGAGGGCCCATCAGGTGGATTTTTAATGTGGGTGGGGTTGTTGTTTATGAGTTTTGAACCGGGCTATGTTGAATTGGTAACATGGAAGTTAATAATTGACTGATAAATATGAAGGATTCATGCTTCCAACTTGAAATAAAAAACTGTGTCCATACTCGTGAAAAAGAAATTGTAACACACAAACCATAGCACGCGAACACATCCAGGAATGCATTTCCACAGATGAGACAGTATAGAGCAACTTTTGTTTACATGGAAACAACAATGTTATTGAAAAGATTCCCCTTGGCATTAACCACGTATCGCCGTCACCATCGCCATAGATATTAGAAGCATGAGCTGTACTAAGGCATTTAGAGAGCAGAGCAAAGTGCACATTTATGGAAGTGAAGTGACGCAGAATGTTTGTAGGAATTTGAGTCTGTACTAAGAGAAAATTTATAACCAAATAAAACAAACTTAGTCAACAAATGAAAATTAATACTAGTCCACTAATGAAAATGAACCCCACCCCTTTTATCCTGCATTTCATCTTGGAATTACAATCCTCATATGCAAGGCATGCTTAAAAGGTGTATTAAGCCTTTAACGCATGGTTTGTAATATCGGGCATGGAACGGTCTAAAAAAGCCATTTCGTATCAGGAACGGCAACCCGCGGTAAAGTTCCAGGCTAAAATAGATGTATAAATGTAACGGTGATTCCGCGGCCATCACATAACTGAACGGTGATTTCGCGGTTCGAAACAGCGAATTCATGACCGTTGTGGAATATTTATTTAATTTTTTCAACTTTTTCCAATTTTTTTTTATTTTTTGCCATTATAAATGTGTCATAATTATCTAATTATTTTAATTTTTAATTTTATAAAACTACGTGACAATAATCGCGACCATTCCATAAAATGTTAATAGAACTGGAACAACAGATTCCCCGACACCCTTCTCCATCGTGTTGGAGAACCATGCTTTAAAGCACACCAAGGCAGGGATTCGTTGTTTAGGTGCACTTCGTTGTCAAATGCTTATAAAATCTTCAATATTATGGCTTTTATAGACTCTAATTCAAACTATCCTGAAAAATTTTCTATGCACTCGGTCTTGTCATATTCCAACGCACATATATCTATGTGTTTTTATAGATGTATACATATCTTGATATTTATAGGAGCCGGTATACAAGAATAACCCCGGAACATCCCCAATATGATCTCAATGAATATTCTGACACAATTAATATTCTAAACAATAGAGTATCAACCTAATCTGAAATTATAGTTTTAGGGTAATAATTTTTTTTTAGGACACCATCCATCTTCTTTTTTTTGTTTTTGCTAAATAAATTCATTCAAAATAGAACAGAGAATACAACAAAAAAGTAGAGTAGGACCTCTCTCAAAAAGGTAACTAACAGGAATAAAAAAGAGACAAAAAGAGATAGTAGCATAAAGTAGTGGGACTGCTAAAACATCAAGGAGAATCAAAATTAAACCGTTCCCACACAGGGCATGAAAGCGGAACAACTCCAAAAACATTCTCTTCATGAGCCCATTTCGCGAGGTTGTTGGCAGCCTGGTTGCAATCATGAGGGATCCTAGTAATGGTCCAAGTCGGATTAGCTTGGAGCAGTTTTTGAGCATCGTCGATATCAGGAAGAGCAGTTTTTGAGCATTGTCCATTCATCGAAAAGACTTTATAATGAATTTCAAGAGCCGTTTAAATTCTGATCGAACCCAAGACTATACGCGCACTTGAAAATGAAATTCTGGTCGAACCGAATGAGATATGGCAATATAAACCTTTTAACATGAAATCATCTAAAAGGCCATCGAAACTTAAGATTCTCAAACTTTATTCCGTCCAAATGTTTTAACAGGATTATTTTTTTGATACTACCATCAGGACAATAACCTGGGACATCAATTCTTGATTTAAAATATTCTTTTTGGAATATTCCAGATCAATGATTTCCACCATTCACTAGAACATCAAAATAACCGTTTTAGCAATATCAATAAGACATTTTTTTACATGCATTATTAATTCAAGCCTTGCCTCATATAGCATCAACAAGATGGCCATTTTTTACTATAGGCTTCAGATCAACAATGTAATCATCTCGTAGAAACCCAAATCCAAACATCCCGTTTGCATAGAGCCATACTCTCCCATCGGGATTCTCAAACGAACCTCGATGATATGGGTAATGAGGTGAAAAGGCATTACAAATGCCCAACACATCGAGATCTTCATCATCAGATGATGTCGAACGACGATCTTGTTCGGCTTGATCAGATTGAGCAATTGGCCGAAGATGCGATCGAGTATCGTAAGTATGCTCCTCTTCGGAAGACAAGGGAGTGAAAGCTGTAGTTCTAGTTGAAAATACTGTTTCACAATAAATCCGATCTCTGGAGTAGCTTCCCACGACTTGACACCAAATATAATCATGGTATTCTTTATAGGTCACCAAATAAAAATTCAAGCTTTTGTTGGGACCTATACCCTGCAGCGAAGACCAAAAAGAATTAGGATAACATGTTAAAACGTTCCTATAGTGGATCCAGTCCTTAAAATTTTCAGCGACTTATTTAATCCCTATTGTTTTAAAAAAATTCTCGCTTCAATCCCCCACATTAAGTGGGTCGTGAGAAGCAAACAGAGAGGGGATTGGTTTGGGAATAATTTTAAACTTTAGGGACTAAACCAGGTCTGATTTTATCAATTAAGTCCCATAAAGTTTTAAAAACATTCTCGATTGAGTCTCTTTGTTTGATTCTAGCGGCCGACTTAACGTTCTTGACTGAATTCAGAAATTTTTTAATATTTTGGTATTAAAATGGATCACTGAAAACTTTAAGGAATGAAATCAGAAACATACCCAAACTAATGCGACTTTTCAATGTATTTTCCCAAAGAATTAGATTGAAGATAAATTTGAGTCGTTAAAATCAAATTACCTTCCACAAGCCTTGCAGTGGTCTAGACGGAGTGGGGAAGGGATTCATTATTTTCAGAAAATGTTCGGTGCGCCATCTGCACACGCGCCGCTGCTGTTCCCTCTGCCTCCTCTCCTTCTTCGACGAGGGATTTCTTGCGAGTATCTCGTATATCTTTGCCATTAACCCATCAGGAGGCGATCTGAAAACAATCTCATACTCTTCACGTCCACTCCCAGTGTCCAATAGCTTCCTAAACTCCAAAAACTGGCGAGTCTCCCGCAACGTCAGGCAACGATCTTCCGATAAATGAAGATCCACTAGAATCAATTCAGGACGGCGCAATTTCTCTGAATCTTCGGAAGACAGATCGTTAACAGTTAACGGAAGTGTTTTATTCGTGTCTAGATAATTCAGCGTCTGCCCATCACACGTAGCTGTAATCCACAGGAACGGTTTCTTTTCCACTTCATATCCTCGACATGTCGATGGCAAAAGCCTGTATCCGGTGATGTAAAACGAACCCCATTCAAAGAGCACGAGTTCCCCCGGCGCAGAGTATCGCGCAGCGTAATAGTTGTAGTTCCAACCGGAATAGTTGTAGTTCCAAAATCCGATAAGGTTTTCGTATTGGTTTAGCAAGTGGAAAAGATTCCTGTAAGAGATTTTTCCGCCGCCCCATTTCTCGATTTGGGTTTTGGAGCCCCACCGGCGGCTGCACTTGAGAAACCAAAGTCGCTCGTCGTTATTACATAGGGCCAAGAATTTCTTGGAGGTGGAGGCAAACGCCTCAAGATCCGATTGGTGGAGGAATGAGATAATGCAATTCTGCACATCCTCCGGGAAATCGCTCAATGACAATGGAAAAATCGACTCCATATTTAGCATTAAATTATGTTTTACTATGAATACTTGCTTTGATCTTTTGCTACAGAATTTATAGGGGATTAGGGAGAACGCAAAAATGTGTTGACTTGATCATGTTTTGGTGACAAAATACAAAATATTTAATTAATGACCCAAGTTTCACAAAAAAATATGTTTCAAGACTTTGGCACCAAGGCGAAGTCAGAACTTGGGCACCAAGGTCTTGCAGATTAAAAAAAGAAAACAAATAAATTGCACCTTTGACCCTATTCTTTGAGATTTAATGTTATCGTTACGCTGTGATACATCTGTTAAAATGAGTTGGTCCAACCCAACCTACAAAACATGCAGTTGAGCCAGAAATTTCCAGCCCACCTGGAAGTCGGTCTAAATGGACAAACCCGTTTGGTTGACAGGTTGGCCAGCGTGTAAATCAAAAAATTATTTTATAAAATTTTTTTGATTAATTAATTGAAATATAATTTATTAATAATTTATTTAAATTTTAATTCACTAAAATTATTATTTTTAATTTTTGGCGGGTAACACAACAACCCATCTCATGTTGGATTGGAATAGTCAACCCGTTTGGGTCGGGTTGGCCATATGTCTACTTTAGTGTCATTTAATTTAAGACGTTTTTAATAACTGATATCATATCATATGTCTATCTTTCACCTAGAATTGAATTGAATACTTCTTTAATTAGGCTAATCACATATTTTTGTTCCTATTATTTAGAACCAAAATAATTTTGGTCCATGTTCTTATTATTATGTTGTTAGATTTTAGTAATGAACTAATATGATGAATCAAAAGCGTCTAAAATTCATAAGTCGTTGGATCTTTTTGCACATGGTAAATAACATGACCAAAATGGTTTCGACCCAAATACTAAGAACGAAAAATGTAATTATCTAAAAACAACAGGGTTACTTTATAGATTATTAACCAACTCTATTTTATATCATTAATGTATTATAATACACTCAATTTTTTGTGTAGAAAACAATTTATTTTTTCAATGTTAACGGATGAATTATACCAATAACAATACATTTTATATGGTCAAATAATAAAATCTGCATTTATTTTTTCTTCTCATGATTTCGTAATATCATTATATTATTTGAAAATTGCAATTGTTAACTGATACTGATAAAAGATTGTAAGTATGCGAAATTTGCTACTTCGAAGGAATGGACAAGATGACAAAATTCTTTAAAATCTGTTTCATTGGAGTTAGCTACTTCGAAGGAATTGAGGAAGAGAAGACTAAAAAATATAGACAAGCTCTTATTAGCCTGGAACTACATGATATTTGTTATGTAGACGAGTACATCAAACTCTTTACGGAGTATAGATGGAAGGTAAAGATAGAAAAAAATGATGCAGCAGAATTGTTCTTTGCCAAAATACCGAGCCCATGGAGAGAAATGCTTATCCAGGATTATACACCTCATGCAATAGATACGGTGGTCAGGAGAATGTCATTGAAGCTATCTGGTTCTTCCCTGTCAGTTAGCATGGTTGAGGGTCGCACTACTCTTCCAGAACGTGTGGTATCAGAACATTCAGCTGGTGGTTCACTGTGAACACGAACCTCATCGTCAGGTGGAACTTCCTTATGATTGTTCTGCACTTATTCATCTTCAACATGTTGTGAATTTACCGCTGAAGGCCACCATTCAAGATTTTCTTCAGATCCACAATTCTCATCTCTAGCATTCTCCAAGAATTCATTCTCTTGAAATACGGCATCACGACTTCTTATAAGCTTTTTGAGATCTATATGTAAAACTTGTATCCGAGTTGATCCTCACCATAGCCTATAAATATGCACTTTCTTGTTTTGGCATCCGACTTCTATCTTTCATCCTTCGAGTTGATCCTCACCAAAGTAACTTCATTGCATGACATCATCGCCTTGCATACTCAAATTTATATCATCTTAGGCTAGCTATTGTAAAAATTTTAAAAATATAAAAAAATATTTTGTGTATCGAAATTCTCTAGTTGTCTGATTTCGGAAAATGAATTTTGAAACCAGAAGAATCTATTTTGAATTTTTTTTAAAAATTACAATAATTAGCTTAAGAGGTTCTAAGTTTGAATATGTAAGGCGAAGATAGAATGAGGTGATTTTTGATAAAAACACAAATCGAATCATGAGGATGTAAAGTTTTACAATTCACTAAAATTGAGGATGTAAACTGTAATTTTTCAAACAATGATTGCAAAGTAAAATATGTACCAAACTCTAGGATGTTTCTTTTTACTTTTTTTAATTTTTTCCTGTCATGCTTGGTTTGAGAAATGTTTGTTGAGACTTGATTACTTTGGTGAGGATCAACTCGAAGGATGAAAGATAGAAGTCGGATGCCAAAATAAGAAAGTGCATATTTATAGGCTATGGTGAGAATCAACTCGGATACAAATTTTACAATATAGATCTCAAAAAGCTTATAAGAAGTCGTGATGCCGTATTTCAAGAGAATGAATTCTTGGAGAATGCTAGAGATGAGAATTGTGGATCTGAAGAAAATATTGAATGGTAGCCTTCAATGGTAAATCCACAACATGTTGAAGATGAATAAGTGCAGAACAATCATAAGGAAGTTCCACCTGACGATGAGGTTCGTGTTCACAGCGAACCATCAGCTGAAGGTTCTCATACAAAACGTTCCGGAATAGTAGTGCGACCCTCAACCAGATATTCCCCGAATAAATATATTATGCCAACTGATAGGGAAGAACCAGATAGCTTCGATGAAGCTATGACCAGTGAACACAGCGATAAATGAATGGAGGACATGCAAGATGAAATACAATCATTGCATGATAATGATACATTTGAGCTTGTGAAGTTGCCGAAAGGCAAGGAAGCTTTGAAAAATAAGTCGGTGTTCAGGTTGAAACACGAAGAGCACATTAGTTGACCAAGATTCAAAGCTAGGATCGTCGTCAAAGGTTTGAGTCAGAAACAAGAAGTCGACTTTGAAGAGATTTTCTCACATGTGGTGAAGATGACATCCATTCGGATTGTGTTGGGGTTAGTGGCAGAGCTCAATCTGGAGGTAGAACAAATTGATGTCAAACATGGAGCAACGAGAGGGTTTCGTAGAGAAGAGGAAAGAGGACCTTGCGTGCAGACTAAAGAAGAGCATGTACGGTCTCAAACAAGCACCGAGACAATGGTACAAGAAGTTTGAATATGTGATAACTCAACAGAGATTCATGAAGACTATTGCAGACCATTGTGTTTTTTAAAAAAATCTCTGATAATGATTTGATGATGTTTCTGCTCTATGTAGATGATATGTTGATTGTTGGCAAATATGCTTCTGAAATGAAAGGACTAAAGAAGCAACTAAGCAAGACCATTGCAATGAATTGGGGCCAGCAAAAAGAATTTTTGGCATGGAAATCCGGCAAGACAGATATGCCAAGAAGACCTGGTTTTTGCAGGAGAATTATATTGAGAAGGTACTTCAAGGATTCAGCATGGACCAGGCAAAAACGGTTGGTTGTCCTCTTGACAATCACTTCAAGTTGAATTCACATCAAAGTCTTTCTACAGGGCATGAGCAAGAAGAGGTGAGAAATGTTCCATATGCTTCAGCAGTTGGAAGTCTGATGTATGACATTGTATATACTCGACCAGATTTAGCTCACTCTGTAGGTGTAGTGTGTAGATTCTTTCAAAACCGAGAAAGGATCATTGGACTGTAGTAAAATGGATATTAAGATATTTAAGGGGCACTTTTAAACACATACTGGGTTTTGAATGATCCAAACTTGAGCTAGTAGGCTACACAGATACAGACATGGCTGGAGATGTTGATGTTGATTCTCGAAAATCAACATCAGGGTACCTGATTACATTTGTAGGGGGAGCTGTGTCGTGGCAGTCAAAATTACAAAAGTGTGTAGAATTGTCATCCACTGAAGTAGAGTTTATTGCAGCAACTGGGGCATGTAAGGAGTTGCTGTGGATGAAAGGGTTTTTAGGGGAATTAAATTTTGTGCATGATCAGTACAAGATGTTCTGTGACAGTCAAAGTGCAATCCATCTTGGGAAGAATCCTTCAATGCATTTAATGTCAAAGCATATTGATATTCATTATCATTAGATAAGGATGTATTTGAAAAGATGTGAGGGCTCAATCCTAATCATGTGATTAATGATCACACAATGATAATTATAGCGTAACCAAAGGAAGATTTATTTAACATTTAGTAACATGTGGTCCTAAAATTTCGACATAACCTCATCGTATGAGGAGCATACCACCAATACTACTAGACATATACTCAAAAATATATATCTATACCATCAGTTTCATAACCATCAACACAAACCAACATAAACCAAACAAATTATTAAGCACATATCCGTACTGGGAGAAAATAAACTAAATATACGATCCTCACACTCCAGGGACACAAAGTTCCTCGGGTCATGGGGCATTACAAAAGAAGTTGTTAAAACTCAATGGTCTACGACTCCGCAGCTTGCTTAGGAGAACTCCTTAGTTCTTTTTCTTCTACCGTTAAGATAAGAGAAGGATCACAAGCCCTAGTCCCCGGTCCCTTTGCTCAATCCTTTTGGATCACCTTCGCTCTGTCAATCAACTTCCTGCTCTCAGTCAGTCCAGGCCAAGGGTAAGACAAACAGTGCATGAGAAACGGGGATTGTTGGGAATGACTAAGGCCATAAACTAGAAGTATGGTCTTCACACAGATAAAAACGAATCTGATATGATGACCAAGACATTGCCAAAATGGAAGTTGAATACTGTAGAGCAGTTGCAGGTTTGATCGAATTCACGAAATGAGCTTTAGGGGGAGAATTGCTAGTATTCAAGCCACCCACTTTTGAATTCAACACAACTTGGACAATAATTAACACATTTGTGTGTTTAGTCAAATTTGATGATTTTGATTATGTAAGCAACAAGGTATTAATTTTTGTTTTCGTCCCTAATCTCCACCTATAAATACACACACATTCTTCATTCCAAACCATCCCAAAACACAAATCTTTTCTTTTTCTACAAATTAAAGTGTTGAAGTAAAAATGAGATTGAGTGTTAGAATTTCTTAAGGAGATTTTATTCTTGGAAGGAATATGATTAGTGGAGAGAAAAGTGAGGATTAAAATCAGAGTGTTCTGAGTGAAATACTTTATATTCTCAATTCTCTTGTCTTCTTTGTAATCAATAAAGAAGTAATATTCTTGAGGGTTCTTGAGTGTACGTAGCCCAATTTGGGATGAACCACTATAAATCTAGGTGTTCATCTTGTTCAATTGTTGATTATGTGTTTGTGATATCCGCTGTGTTATTACCTCATTTATATGTTAATTTCCCTGATACCCCAACAATTGTAAGTCCTGTTGATGGAAAATGTTGGATCAATGGGGTTGACTTGTTCCCGTATCTAAGTGAGTAGTGATAAATTAAACGATTTTTGGTGTTGGTTTGGTGGTTGACAAGAGTTGACAGATCAAAAGGTTTTACAAATTACAAGTCGGTGGATGCCTCAAATTTTGATGCTTTAAATCAAAATATTTCGATTCATTGGGATAAAATAAGCTGGCCTTCGTTCCATGATCGGGCTTCTCTTTTACCAATCTTCATTCTCTTGATTTTCAAGAATATGTATTCATGTCCAGTTTTTAGCAAACAAGATGAGATTTCTCCTAATGTAATTTTATTAATTTGGCAACACAATCTATCTGTTATGATTTGATCATTTTCATTATGCAAGATTCAATTTACAACCCAAGAATCTGATGTTGAAAATATATTGTTCCTAATTCTGCTTTTGTCGATGGTTTTCGGATTCACAAAGAAAAACAATTATGATGCAAAAGCTTTATCTTTGATTCCTATTCTTTGCCGCAAAACAACATTCACGTTCTTAACACACTAACCAATCAAATTCACTAATTTATAGTAGGATCAAGATTTGCAAACCCAATGTACATCAGAAACCTTAACACATCAGAACTCTCTCCCACGCATAAGCAGATTAAAGAAACAACAATGAATAATAAGAATGAACTGCAAAGAAAAATGAAGCCGGGAATTTACGTGGTTCGATCGTAAAATGATCTACATACAACACTTACTTGAATTTTTCCATTGCTTTCAAAATCTCTCACACTCTCAGGTTTTTTTTTTTCTTTTCAATATGAATGTACCGAAAGTTTCTTCTAGGAAGTTCAACCCCAATCTGTGCATTTGCCCCTCTTCGTATATGAATGATTTGTGTACCTCTTCAACAGGTTACCGGTGGCAAAAATGAATAACTTCCGGTCATTTAGAGTTACCAACTCTGACTGTCATCTCAACGGACTTCAATGACTTTTGTTGATTTTCTAATTGTGATTTAGTTTTGAATACTTGACAATTAATCTAACACTATCGTTGAGAAGCACGTAGTATTTGATACTTTCGAGTTAATTTTTGATGAAATAGAGTATTTGGTATAAGAAAGCGCAATTAAATATATGAATGGCAAAGTCAAACGGAACAAAATAGTGAACAAGGTTAGCTTGCCTCGAAATTGTTATGTTTGGCGATCCATTTGGTAGGGGATAGCATCAGTCGAAATATACATATCTGCTCAGTGGATTGGCAAAGACTGGTAAGCTTGAGGTAGTAAATAGGATTGTGCCACAAGATGGTGAGATATGGTTTGATTCCTTCATCCATTACATACAATGCTCTGATAAATGAATTTTGTGAGAGAAGGAAACTAGATACTGCTTTAAAAATCTTTCATTGGTTGTATCTAAAGAATTGTCGTCTCATCTAAAAGCCCGAGCTTGTAGAGAGATTGGACAATTTATTATTTATTCTCTAACATTCCCCCTCACTTGTGGGCCGATTTGTTCCTCTTTTTGGGAGGCCCATCAAGTGAATATTTAATGTGGGTGGAATTGTTGTTTGTGAGTTTTGAACTCAGGACATTGGCGTTAGCCAGATGCTCTGATACCATAAAGAATTGCCGTCTCATCTAAAAGCCCGAACTTGTAAAGAGATTGGACAATTTATTATTTATTCTCTAACAGTATCAACATAGTTATTTGGCAAATATGTTAACTTATAACGTCATGATGAAGGGATTCTGCATGATTGGAAATGTTGAGAGGGCAATGGTTTTATTTGACGAAATGCTGAAGGTTTGGGACCCCATCTTAACATAGTTACATATTACACAATCATTAATGGGTATGTTAAATGTGGTCATCTGGATAATGCTAGGAGGTAGATGGAGGTGATGATGGAATCTCCACGGCTAGGCTTGCCCATGCGGAGTTAAAATGAAGGGCACTTTGCCCACCAGCCACAGCATGAGATATAGCGTAACTAAGAGTAATCCCTCCACACTTGAATTTAGTTAGTTGCGCAATTACCAAGGGGATTTCTTCAATGGGGGCTTCGTAGTTTATTTTATGAATAAGGTGATTGAAATCAGTAGATGGAGTGAAAATCACCAAGGTCGTCTAAGTCAGCATCACTCTGCACATCTATGAGCTGAAGACCCTTCCCACTGCACTGAAGCTCGAGGTGAGCCTCATCTAGCCATCGCAAACGACCTGCCAATGGGTAAAAAATGCACCAAGATTCTGCTCAAAGAGGTTCTGGGGTTGTAAAGATAGTGTCTTTTCGTGTGAGCCAAGCTTCCGAAGGCAGATAAAAGTATATTGTTGGGACGTGAGTAATAACACATGTTTGGTTGACTTCTGTTAAGGTGATTGGGCCATTCCACGGCTTGCACCGCGCAAGTAGCGGTGCAAGATGGACTAATATATGTGTGTGTATATATTGATTGAAAATAAAAAAAAATTGATTTACATCCGATTTCAAATCAATCTTAATAAGTACTAATTCGATCAATGGTGATAAATTTAAACAGAGCGTGAGCTGAAACTTAATAAAGTGGAACTAAAGTCAGAGGATTAAATCTCGGGGATTGGCAATGAGAGAGACGGCCTGAAAGGCCAACATAGCGGCAAAGGAGGAATGACGTTGAACAGAACTTGGCTAATGGGATACCCTGAATCCAGTGGTTTGCAAAAACGACCGTAGAACTGGCGGAATGAAATTGGGAGAAATCTTCTTAAGAAGATTATGTTGAACAGTAGCCTCGACCCAAACGTATTTTTGTAATATTCATATTTTCCTTCCCACTATAAACAACGATGACAACGAGATCATTCCAGAGTTGAAGACAAACAAGGTACCAAACAATTTCTTACTAGAAACGATCCTGGTCTAAATTATACAGTGCAAAATCCCGCCAGACTGCAATCAAATTTGGTGTAGAATCAATAAAATGTTTCTTGATCCAATTGTCTGTTTAGCTTATTCTTGAACAAAATTAAGTTATTTCTTAGTTCCTCTTTCAGGAGGTTCACTAGATCAAGAGTAGCTAAAGCTCACAACAGTGGAGCTCTCACAAAAAAGGACTTATCCTATAATGTATATGATAGAAAGACCAATCCTGCAAAGGTGGTTTTTACGGCTGGCAGCCATGCCTTCATTTAGCTAGTTCTCATACTAAATTAATTTCTCTGAATGTTTATGTATCATTAAACCCCCTAACGATGTCTTGAAGTTTGCTGATGCATCCCGAGATTCATACTTCGGCATGGGAAGCATATGGCTCTGCATTTATTCTTATAAACCTGTCGTCTGGAGCTTAAGGGTCTAGCCCAGCTGGTAAGAGCTCATATCGAATTTGAAGAGACTTGAGTTTTTGTCCGGCAGTGCGAGCAAAAATATTTAGCCCCCCTCTCAAATAAAAAAAAAAAGAGAAAGAACATAAATTTCCGTTTTTTTAAATGAAAGTATTTCTGATATTATTCCCACTCAATGTTTTGAATACAAACTCTTGTGACACCATATTGAGTGCAAGTAACATGTTAGTGTACAAGGAGAAGGTAACTTTGCAATGGATAGCAACTTCCTGGGAATCAAAATCATAAATCGCTTTTAGTTGTTAATTTATTCATTTTTCTTCAAATTGAAGGACAAATATAGTTTCCCATTTTGTTAATTCAGTTATTTCGATTATTTTGGTTAATTCGATTTTTTTCTTTTTCGAAAGCTTTTGAAAGTGGGTTCGATTGGACAATACTTGGCACTTTGGGCCTTGTGGCTGGTTGGTCTTAAATGGAATTCATGCACTGTGGCCCAAATAGAAAACAGAAATGGGCTGATGGGCAACTACTCTACTTTAATTTTTTAATAAAATGAACTATCAAGCCTTTGAGAGTGTTGTGTGTGTATATATATATATATATTTTTTTTTTTTTTCGAACAAAATTATTTCAAAGTCTTCTGCTAAAAAAAAAAATTTATGTTATCACAACTCATTAGTATCCTTTACATGCACAGACAATAAAGATTCCGAAGGTTAAGTATTTATTTTTTCATGTCATACTCGTTGGGAGCAAAAAAAGATAATTCTACCGCAGGACCTTGTCCCAGCTGACATTGCACTCATTTGAGTACTGAGAGATCTTAGGTTCGAGACCTTCCACTCCCCTTTCCACCATTCCCCCCAAATATAGTATGAGATTGCACTAAAAAAAGGAAGATAATCCTAATGCAAAAATTTGAAATTTCACCATGACCAAGATTTTAGTAAACATGATTTGTTAATAGCCTAATTTATCCCACAAAATAAAGGGTATACATATATCTATATATGTAATACAAAATGAACGGGGTAATACAAAAAATTTGAGGGAGAACATTTACCCCCATTGCTTTAACGTGCGTCCGCCCATAGATACGACGAAAACATAATAAATGGCTTTCTATGATGGCAGCGGCCAGCTGAGTTATAGCATTTTTTATGAATAAGAAGCCAAGGGATCGTGCATCTTATTTCTTTTATTAATTTATTTGACTATACTATTTGTTAATATACTTTCTTCTATTGTTCCCACGCATGGCCTGCAAAAAGTTAACCTATGATATTGTTTTTGAAGAGCATCATTGACTTATTTTCATTACACCAAACTTTTTATTAATAGATTAACATTTAGGAAATATTTGCATATCTCCAAAGGCTAAATAAATAATATATGACATGCAATCCCTTCATTTAAGGACAATTTACGTACAAATTGGGAAAAAAACATGTGTCAAATTATGTATATGAGTAATTAGTTTTTTTTAGTACATACCTATACTACACTGTGAATATTAGAACTGTCAAAATGGACCAGGCCTGCAACACAACTCGCCAAATAGGTAGGTTGGGCCAGCATTTTTAAGGCCCGCCTATACGGGCTGGCCCAAACGGGCCGCGGGTTTTGGCTTTTAAAAAAATTGTTATTTCTTTTTTTAGGCTCAATTCATAGATAAAAACTCAATATCACATTGAAGCATTCGATCTGCTATATATTTTTCACTTGGTCTTGCTTGAAAGTTGCAACAAGTATTTCAAAATTGAGTAAAATACTGATTCACTAATCAAGTTTTTTTAGTAGCAGTGTTAATATCTAGATAAAACTTGAAACAATTTTCAATATTCTCCTAGCATCAGTTCCAAGTTTGGCAAGTTTAGTTGAATTTTTTTTTTTAAGTTTCTTTAAAAAAAATTAAATTTTTTTTATAAAAAAGTTAGAATTAAAAAAATATATTTCGGCGGGCCAACCCACCCCAACCCGCGGCCCACTTTGGGTCGGGTTGGGCGGGCTGGCCCGTTCTGACAGCTCTAGTGAATATGGGAGATCTCGACCTGTCTCCCCTAAAAGAGTGGTGTCACTTGGGCTAAATGCTCTCGGCATATGAGGAACCGGTTTTAAACCTTATATATAGGAATAAAATAAATAATTTTTAAAATTTCATGAATACATTTCTAAATATTTAATTTTATCTAAAGTATTTTATGACTATTAAGGAGACAAATTTGCACACGTTTCTCCAATAATTGCTACCATAATTACTTGCTAAGTTTTGTTATGTTATGTTCTTAGGATTTTATCTTCATCTTAGTTAAAACTTGTAGGTAGGGGTGAATCTTGACATAACGATAAAATTATTGACATGTGACCTGAAGGCAGGTTCGCGGAAACAATATCTTTATATTGCAAGGGAAATATTATGTGTTAGATCTTAAGTGGCCTAGCCCATCCCGTACACTATACATAAAGAGAATTTCGTGTATCGAATTTGCCCTTAGTTAAAATTTGTAGACATAAATTTAAATATAAAATTCTGTTGGCATTTCGCAAATGTGGGGTTTATAAGGAAAAATGATAGACAAGGAAAGGGACAAAAATCTGAAGCACATGGGTTGGAACAGCACACGTGTATTAAACTTATTCCTCAAAGCTTTAATGCTGGTCCACGTGAGTTTTTGACATTTTTTTCGATATATGTACAAATATAAAATTTTCAAAAATATAAAATTTAAAAGAAAATAAAAATAAAAATTTAATAGACAAACCAAAAAAAAAAAGAAAATTTCCATTAATATTTATAAATGTTTAATCTTTTTAACTTTTTCATTATTGCTTTTGCAGCATTTTCTCATATATAAGTTTTGAGATGGGCCGAAAGTAAGATTTAGAATGAGAGCAACTTAATTTATTGTTTGGTAGATAAAATTCTTTAAGAAGCCAAATTTAAATTGTGATAATGAAAGATTTTAAATTCATATTTTAATTATATCTATTGGTTTATATAGTTTTTTTTTGTTGAAAAATTACAGTTGTTTCTCTCGGCTTTTGATCTATAGTTTCAACAATAACTAATGAACCTCATCTAATTTGAACAATAACTACTAGGTCTCTTAAGTTACGGATTCGTAATAGTTATATAACATACATACCCCATATACTTTGGCTGGATGAATAATATATAGACATCCCTTAGATGAGGTAGATATTATTGTTCAAACAAAAGAGGATCCATACGTTATTATTGAAACATATTCACTCAAATCAAATATCTCGATCCAAACACAATTTAAGAATTTTGTCATTTTATAACACGGTTAAAATCAATAGATCCACTAGGACTTGTAGCCCATTGCATACAAATGCTATAATGTTTTTTTTTCCAATTGAAACTTTAAGTATTTTATATTTTCCAGCATGTCCTATAAAAGTAAAAAATAGTAAAAAAAAGAAAAAAGAAAAGAAAGATTATGTGTGTGGAGGTTTAATTGTTAGTTGCAGTTGTACTATAAGCCTAAGGATTTTAAAAAATGTTGCACCTTATGGACCAGGAAAGATGGAGACCAGTACACAAGTGTTAATAGATGGAATGAGCTATTTACATATATGCTTTGCCAGTTTGAAATTGACATGATCATGGTTCGATCACCATCGACCGAGGCGTGATCAAATACATACAACCAACCGGAAAAAAATAAAATCTTTCGAATAACGTTTGTTGCTGTCTGCGGAGGGCAGTGTATAAATTGTTTTCTCATTCCTATTTCATCCAGCGTTTGAGTTGAACTATACAATAGTTTGAGTTATATGACGAACCAAGTAGTGTCTTATAGTATCCGTTATACGACATTTTTTACACTAAGATTTAAATCTTCATCCATGGTCGAAAGCATTGAATTTAAATTCAAGAAATTATATGATATAGATTTAAACTTTGTTATAGATCCAAGATTAAACTCTAGAGTGTGTCTGGAAACAAGTAGGCTGTCACTCTGAGAACCATAGTCCTCTTAGTGTGTGGTGTAATGTGTTAGGTCCACTCTCACATTTATTATTCAGATGCCTTCGCATTATTGAGCCCACCCTCCTCCATTGGAATCCAATCTTTTGTTTTTTTTTAGATTGGTGCATGATGTTAAGAATATATGAGATTTCAACTCAAAAGCAATTGACAATGAGTGGAGTAATCCACATATCTTATAAAAAAATTAACATAACTTCTAGCTTCCTAATGTGGAACAACTCCCAATGCACCCTCTCACATGTGACATTATATAAGTCAAACATGTGGATTGATAATACGGGTGACGGTGAGCATGTAGACGGAATATGAAAAACATGTTCTGATATAATGTTAAGAATACACGGGGTTCTAACTCAAACCAATTGACAATTAGTGAAGTAACTTATATATCTTATAAAGAATTAACATAGCTTCTAGTTTTCCAACGTGTGATAACTCTCAGCACATGACATGTTACGGTGCTTGTAAAATATTAATTTGAGTTATTTAATGATGGATTTGATATTACAAAATTTAACATTAGGCTTCTAGGCAGAGGTTTACTCAAGATTTCTTGATATAAATTTTATTCACGTAATATTTTGGTGTGGAAAAACTTTTGTTAGAGAATGATATGAAAATAAAAGTTTCTGTTTTTATTTAGAAATATATGAAAACAAAAGCTAGAAGCCAGAAAAATCTGGCTTTTTACGATTTGCTTTGTTTTTTAAAGTTAGAAAATGACGTCTTATGTTATCAATCCTATGCTCAATTTTTTGGGAAAACCATTGGTAAACCGACATTAATAAAACACCTTTTGAGCCAAATGTTTGGGTATCAAAAGTGGCTCATCTTTTATAGCTTGAATCGAAATTTGTAGAGAAAGAGTTTGGAATGAAATGATATGTTATATAATAGCTGGGTATTTTTAATGAGAATTATAAAGTAAGATGGGAGAAAACAAGATGGTAATTATATATTTTTGGTAGATATATGTACTAGTTGAGTTATATATACGAGCTAGTGAGAATTTACTTCACCGTGGTATTGATAATAAACATACCTTTATGTGGTTGTAATATATATTTTACCCCCTCGTAGTTTGTAAAATATAGTTCAATGTCTTCCTCTATATTTTTCATAGTTTTTTGGTTTGTTGTGGCGAAAAATACACTTGTGTAGCATGGTTTTGCAAATACTCACACACCATAGATGACGTGCCGTATATGGTTTGTTGCATTTGACTGAAACCACGTGAATAAATTGTTACAGGGTAAACTATACGAAGTTGACATTTTAAAATTCTTTATGTGCATTTTATCCCCTCAAACGTGCGATTGATATTACATAATCTTGCTCAATAAGATTTGGTGGGAAATGATTAATTTTCCCATTACGAAATTTATAAAAGTTTTTTAAAAAAATTAATGATAGCAGATGATGTAGAATGGACCATTGGTATTGTCGATGGGCAAGCAAGCAATAGAGTAGGCAGCAAATGGCATGTGCATATGAAAATAGGCTCCGGGACCAGCTGACTCGCAACCATACCCCTATGTGATATTTTCATCAAGTCTTCGAAACAGGTGATACATTGTCACTTGATTTAAACTTATATGATGTCCATATCATACATGAAATCAAATTTTTTGAACACGACGTGTGCCATATACAAAATAACATGCATCATACACGTATTTCTTAATTTATTAATGTCATATTTCGATATCAGACCCACACGAGCATAATTGCATAATGGAAATGATTGAACCGAATAGCTACAAGTGTGTCATGCACTGGTCCAGGCCATACAAACGCGAATATACAATGGACTTCTGTAGCAACTACTTCATATCCGTCGTCACTTTACGAAAATGGTTATCCCAAATAGCTATAGTAGTCGAGTCAAACACATTATAAACCATTTCAAATTTTAATTTTCAACAAATGTGGGACGAGGATATTGCGATCACCCCTGTCATGCCCCGGGCCCAGGCCCGCGCAAGCGCGACTGCACAATGGGCTCTTATAGCAACTACTTCGTATCCATCCTCGCTCTACGAAAATGGTTAACCCAAGTTGCTATAATAGTCCATTGTAAGCCTTTATAAACCACTTTAAATTTTCATCCACGACCAATGTGGGACAAGGGTATTACAATCACCCCTCCTTTTAGAACGCGACGTCCTCGTCGCGACCTAACTCATCAATCCACCGGCACCGGGAATCTAGATGTGGCTTCTACAAGTTCAAGAGGTGCTCCCGTCATGTAGCACTTTGCACCGCAGGTTCAAGAGGTGGTTCCCATGCACGTGACACTTTGCCCCGCAGGTTCAAGAGGTGGCCCCCGTCGTGTAGCACTTTGCCCCTTTAGGCTCAAGAGGTGGCTCCCACGCACGTAGCACTTTGCCCCTCATAGCACTTATCTCCCGGTGTTTTCTGCCGGTGACCGGCTCCGATACCATTCTGTCATGCCCCGAGCCCAGACCCGCGCAAGCGCGACTGCACAATGGGCTCTTATAGCAACTACTTCGTATCCGTCATCTCTCTACGAAAATGGTTAACCCAAGTTGCTATAATAGCCCATTGTAAGCCTTTATAAACCACTTTAAATTTTCATCCACAACCAATGTGGGACAAGGGTATTACAACCCCCTTCGAAACGTGATATCCTTGTCCTGGCCTAAACATCGATCCACAAGTACAGAGAATCTAGATGTGGCTCCCGTGCATAAAACATTTTGCCCCACAAGTTCAATAGTTGGCTTTCACGTATGTAGCATTTTGTCCCGCAGGGACAAGAGATGCCTCTCATTTACGTAACATTTTGCTTTGCATATCATTTATCTCTCAGTGTTCCTGCTAGCTCTGACAAAATATGTCACATCGCGGGCCTAGGCCCACGTAAGCGCGACTAGACAATGGGCTCATGTAGCAACTATTTCGTATCCGTCATTACTTTATAAAAATGGTTAATCCAAATTGTTATAATGCAACTATGTGGGACAATGATATTACTAGGAGTTAATTAAACAATCCTCACGCATCGATATGAGGCTGGGGTATTATAATTCATTGATGGCATTAGTTGAAAGAAGATAAAGAATATGTGAAACAAAGAGTGACAATTAATGGGAGAAGAAAATTACATTATATAATTAATCATAATATGATGTTATTTTTAGATGACGTTATTAGGTAGGTGACTATCTATATATGTTCAATGTTACTCTATTTTGGAACAAACCTAGTTGATGTAATCCAGACAGTTAATATATTTCGAATCAATACTTAAGACATACTTCATGTGAATTTTTCTTTATTTTCTATTGAGGTGATCCTAATTAGGTGTGATTGACCATCCTTAATTTTCCCACAAATGATCAAGCATGGAATCAAGTAAATAAGAAAGAATTTTCATGCCATTTTTAAATGTGATCTCATTACATGTAATGGAGTCGTAGATCTAGCATGTCCACGGTCCGATCGGATCAAATTATAATCAATAATTGATAGGTTTATAAGGGAAGTCGGAACCTACCCTTAGGAGTTTGCCATATGTTTAGACCACATGATCCCAAGATATTTGATGACATTGATCTGGAGTCAGGGCATTGCCCTGCTCAGGGGCGACTAAAGCACAAATCAATTAAATCTTTGTTTTAGGCTCCTTAGTGGCAATAAGACCCCATATTTTTTAAGTTTATAAATTATAGTGGTAGAATATCAAAAAAAAATTACAACCCTAATTTGGTTATTATTCGATATTACTAGTTACAAAATCAGTCGAGGGAGTCTTTTTCAAAGAAGCCATAGTGAGTAAACAAAGATCAGTAGATTTGCGATCATCTCAGAAAAAGGAGTTCTGTTCGTTATCATATTAATTTGTATCATTGATCAGTTTGATTCTTACAAGATTCATAACAGTCTTGCAGGTGCATCATCACATACTTGAGACTCGAGGTCACTCTCTTTCCTAGCAACAAGGCATCGACATTGTAAGGGCTTCTGTTTCCAATCTATTTTCTTAATTGTGTAATTTGAATAGTGTAAAATTATTTTTTCAGTTAAATTTTCTTAGTTATTTGTCATTTGGATCACCCGATTTTTTGTCGACCAAGATTCAATGCTAGCAATCAAGTCTTTGTCATGAGAACGGAGCTTTATAAATTAATGACATTGTGAAGTTAGTGTAATTATCATTTTATACGGTCTTCCAATGTCTATATCAATATTAGCTCATGAGATGATTCATGCTTGGTGAATGATCCAATACAATATTATCACCTTGGCTAGTAAATATCTTATTTTTATAACTTGTTTAGTATCGCCAAAAAAATTGAGCCGCCCCTGATCCTGCCTCCAGGTTCGAACTTCCGAGTTTATACAACATGGAGTTAAGCTAGTGGTAAATGATTTCATGGTCCTAGGTAGTCTATTCTTAAAAATATCGACATGCTACACATTTTCCTTGTTTTCTAGCTGAAAATTGATTTATAATAAAATAATATAAATTTTAATTTTGTCAAATAGACATGTATCGGGGTACCTATATTACATTCACATTTGATATGGAATTCGATTCTTGATGGATAAATGAGACTTTATATATGACATGAGACTAGTGACATCATTTGCAAAAATAAAATAAAAAATATTACCCTTAAAAAAATGAATAAGAATTACATTTTTCCTTCCAAAATTACAGTTTGTCCGTAAAAAATTACATTATCCCCCATTAAATTACAATTTGCCCCCTTTGAAAATAATTTTTTTGCCCTCCTCCATCTTTTACGTTAATATTTTTTGCCTCCAAACAAAAATTCTCGTCCACCACCTTTAATGCATCATACTTATTTTGGTTAATAAGAAACAAACGAAATCTACGTGTCGATTTTCAACTTCTGTATTCTTAAACATCAACATTAGCGACTAAGATCTCAAATTTTAGGATATACATAACCAAATATAATGTAGTTACCAAAGCTTTTGAGTTGGAATTATATGTATATGGAGTTGTGGTGTGTAATTTGTGATGACAGTACTAGTTCATCCATCATCACCCATCTGTGCATGTTAAGAGAAGCACATGATGGGCCTATGCTTTATATGTACCCTTGGAGTCTAAGCTGGCTTCTGCATGTTTTTGCCATTCTCTCCCTCACAATGGGCCAATCTCGCATTAACTCAATTTTGACAGCATCTACTATAAACCCTTCATGAAAATTAGGTTTCTGATTGGATCTAGAATCTTGATTAAGACAAAATGAATGTGTTTCTAAATATGTTTATATTGATTATACTTCCTTTTGTGATTTTAATAAGAATAGGTATTTACGATTTTCTGTGAAGCTATAATTGTCCATACTAGCTTCGTGATAAAAATCTTCGAGTTGAATTGTTACCACCACTCGTAGCTTTTAATAGTATTGCATGTACTCGGTCTTACAGTTTTTACTAGCGTCCAAGTTCACATGTTCAATTCTAAAATTTATAAATTAGCACTGTTATTAGAGGGAGATTGTTAGATTTGGAGACAACCTACGCACTCTATGAAAAACAATCTCCAATCCTTTTGACACCCCTTAGGAGTAGGAGGTCTCAACCACATATAACTTGGTGCCGGCCTGCTTGGGTAATTCTAGGCTAATTAGTCGAGGTCATACATCCGTTTGCCGATCTGCTGACCTACATGACCATCTGGGCCAGGAACACGAACGTAAAGATGCCGACCTGATATTGATTGCTGACCTCATGTGGCCGACCTGCACCACTTGGCCGACCTGAGGTGTTTGGCTGATGTCCCATATTCTTAAAAGCTCCCCTTTTGGACAACGTGCTCCATGTATGTGGCCAAGCTCTCGAGTTCCCGAGATCATTTTGTGTGCTGATGCACTATTATCAACTGAGCACTTAGGAGTATAACCACTTTCGCATATAGAATCGTATCTTAGTGACCGAATCCATTATTTATGGGAGCGAGATCTCCAGAATTTGATTGAGTCAAGATCTTCATGATCTGGTCATCCTTATCGAATATTGCGGAGATCGGATGAGATTTTATCATATCTCAAGCAGATTTAGATAAATATGGAAGGAATCATGGTAACTCTTTGCCTATAATTACCAGGTTTGGTCGCCACTTTTATTCATTCAGAACATATATTGCTTACTTTACATCACCTACATTCCCTATCCTCTCGTTAGACTTAGAGTGTCGGAAGACATACTCAGGAAAAACCTTCCGGCCCCCTCCCCACGTAAGTTCATCGCTTTCAGGTCATCTTGAGAGCAAATTCAATGATTGTTGCCACACACATTAAATAACATGAATGTATTGTCTCACCTCTTATTAACATTTTGATGTCATTGCATTTTTTGGTGATATCACATTTAAACTCTCCCATTCTCTCACTCAATTAAAATTGTTATATTTTCGATGAAATTCTACTTTCTTTAGATTTTCATATACTTTTCGAACACCCAAAATGATCTTTGAGCAATCCCCAAGACGTTTCCCATCTAATTGGACATGGTTTCCTGATTATACCTGAAACTTAAAGATCTTACTTACAATTCCAATGAGAAATCACATCTCATGCTTCTTTTTACCCTTTCTTTATTCACGCCATCACTCCCATGATACCATTTACACAAACTTATCTCACTTCACTAACCATCAAGAAAGTGCCCATCGAAATCCAAGAAAAGAAATACAAGTTTTGTAATATAAAATGTTCATACTTTTAGCTTCATAGAACATGCTTAAAGTTTCATTACACAATTTTGTACTTTCTTTGATGTTAGCTCCCAAATTCTTAACCATATTGCATTTTGTCCCCACTTCTTTTACTTCACTTAAATTTATAATTGAAAAAAATATTCCCATGTAGATATAGAAATCAATTATCTTGTTCAAAAAAAAAAAAACAATTATTGATATCCTTGTTGGCCACTCCTCAGAAACCTCAGTGTAGCTTTCAATTCTAGTGGGCCTACTGGACAATAGAGGTGCATGCGACTATGTTGGCACATAATAGCAGCTAGCACGAACACTAAGGCATCCAAAGGTTTTCGGGACAACTACCCCTTTAATATAGATATCCATTTGTCATCTGACTCTAGGAGTTTATGCTAGAGATTCAAACAAATTTCTCATTTAGCACTATCTGTTTATGGTTGGAGACGGACTCAATGAGTAACGAGGATGGATAATCGTCATCTTTAAATGGGCAAAATTTAAAATTCTATGTAATTGTTTTTCGAAAATTCGAATTTGACCCTCTACTTTCACTAAATTGCCGCTTCATCTTCCCATCTGAATCCCATCTCAAAACTTTCTGATAATAAAGTGTTTGTTAAACTTATTTGAAACAGTTTATAAAATCTCACGTTTTTTTATGGTGGAGGGGCTAAAGTTTTTTTCCGTATATCGCGAGACATGAACACGAGTTTTCCCCCAAAGGGAGTTAGTTTTAACAAATCCAGCAAAGCCCGAAGCTCAAATCTTTAAGCTTTTAGAGATGTAAACAAAAATCTTGAATCCATCTATATTCAACATCATCAAATGTCAATGCCCCCCACCCCCACCCCAACCACCCCACCCCAAGACAACTGGCAAGTTTGATTCTTCTCAAAGTAGATATACAATATTAGGGCAAAAGGATAGAGCCAAGGACAAAAATAGTCTAGGATTCGAGTGTGATTCATTTGGTCTCATATATAGTCATTCTTCTCTTCTTCTTCATCTTCTTAATATATACATACAAAACAAGAACATTAACACAGCTCATATATCATCACTCTTTTCACTTCACAATTTCTCCTTCACTCTCTTCAACAAGAATTCAACTCTAATTACCTAGCCAGTCATTATGAACAATATATCAGCTTCTGAATGCAGCAGCGAATGCGAATCTGGTTGGACCATGTACTTGGATCAAACATCCAACTCCACGGATCGGTTCACTAGGGATTTTACTAAGAATTGTGAAGAAAACGCAGCAGATTCTTATGCGTATGAAGATCAAGAAGACGATGAAGATCTGTCCATGGTGTCAGATGCATCATCCGGCCCACCTCCACATTTTCAAGAATACGAGAACCAAACCGCCGCCGTAGCTGGCGGCGGTGGGACTCAGTTCTTCCATGGTTATGCATCTTCAGTTTCGGAAGAAACCAGTAAGAAGAAAAGTAATCAGAAAATCAAAACAAAAGAGACGAGAGATGGTAAAAGGCAACATAAAATTTGCCTTGATGATACTGCTAGCTCTCCAGTCTTTCACTTTCCCCAGGTAAGTTCAACAAAATTAAAGTAAATGGAAAAAAGATTTTTTTTTTTTGCTATTTTTCTTTGGACCCTTTTGAAATTGTCATTGATTTAGTATCTTGAAATTGAATTCTAGGACAATGTGGCTCCTTCTGGCTTTTCACGGGTCTTTTCTGCTGCAAATTTTGAGGTTAACAGTTTTTCGAACCTTTTTCTTTTATAATTATAGCTGGATTATTCCAAGAATTTCATTGAAATTCTAGTAATTAACTTAGAAACTTGTTTGAATTTCTAAATTATTCAGAGTGAATCGTTACCAAATAAGCAATTAGGATTCTTCAAATCTTCCACACAGGGGAAATCTGGTAAGCAATCTTCTTTTGCCCCATTTTTTCTGTTAATTCAACATTTTAATCCAGAAATTAAATAGAATTTTACGTTTTCAGGCAGTTTTCTTGGAAGAAAAAGGCACTAAGAAAGATCAGAAGAGAATACAATTTCTGTCTTTTCTTCTGCAAATTGCTGAGCAAGAAATGCATGAGGTTCTGGAAGCAAAAGGAAAATGGCAGTTGAACTTCTGAAAATCATTGTTTGCATCTCTCTTTTTAATTACTTAATCTTTCCTACCTGTTATTTGTTCCTGTCCATGTAGAAGGGAACAAGCCTGAGATCATAAATGTAAAAATGAAGTTAAAAAAGAATGGAAAAAAAGTATAATAAATCAAATGTTCTTTTGAAGTTTCATTTTCTGCATTAGCTGTCTCACACACAAGAATTGGGATAGTTTCATTAACCTTTATCATTCTGGAAAAAAAACTACTGTCTTTATCAAAACTTTCGGTGGTGACAATGAAAATTTTGCTCCAATTCATAAATATTGAAAAGGGAATCGTAACTTGATTGATACAAATCAAGGACACAATTTGCGTTTAAAACCAACAACTAACTAAGTCTTTAATCTCAATAGATCGCCCAACAGCTTTGCTTTTTTCAGCGTGATGGTTTGATCCAAACTTTGTCCATATATATTTTCTCTTGTTTCAGACGTGAGTGAGTGTCTGTTCTCCACACCAGTAACTGAGTCTAATTTTCATGATTCGAGCACACTTTTGTTACCTATATATGCATTCAATTGGTGCAAACTTTTTTAAGTTTGCTTCTACTATACTGTCACATAGTCTTGTTTCTAGTGAACCTGGTAACTCACTTCAAGTCGAGTCTTTTTACCACTAAGCCAAAAGCTACGCCAACTATCATCTCTTCCGTCAAGCTTGAAAAAGAATTTTATTTCATTCACATAATGTAATCTTCTTTAAACACGTCATTGGAAGACAAAAAAAGAAACATTAAAACCCTTTGTAATCTCATTCAGACACAATCGAGGAAGAAATTTGTTTTAGGAACATTGTTAAATTTTTTTTTTTTTGAAAATATCGCTGTAAAATAGAAAAATCCATTAATTATATTACCTTGGAAATACCTCTGATATAACCCTACGTGGGGGAGCATGTTATTTTGGAGAGAATTAAATATTTGTAGCAACTACTGAACAAGGGGATAAATATATTTGCAGAAATTTGTGGGCACAAGCCACAGAAAATGACAGAGGAAGGCCAATATTTAATTAATAACAAAAGAAAATGAGTGGCCTAAGCCTTCCTACTACGAGTATTTGCCAGCCTAGCTTATAACTAATTGATGTACTCATTTGCTATAAATTTGGTAAATTGCAATGTTCCAAAATGTAATAGTTCTTATGATTAAAATACAATAATTATACTATATATATTTATATAATAGAAAAATGTAAAACTTTCATTATTTTATTCATAAAACTTGAGGGTGCCACTTTTATCACCCGACTCATTTCGGTTAACAAATAATTCACTTAGATATTCAAATTCTAAAAAATAATAATTAAAATAATCGAATTTTGAACTCGAATAGAGGCTCTAGTTTTAGGTATTATCGTCCTCCTACTATCAACCGCTTGATAATAAAGTGTCCAAAAGGGAGATCCCACGACTTATTTATTTATTTGTGGTAAGAAAAGATTTATTACAAGGAGTACAAAAGGGTTTTTTGATAAAATATTCGAAAAAAATATATGTTAACAAAATAACTTATTTTGGGTTACTTTATTAAAGTAACCCAAATCTAAAGTCGTCATCTCTGATGGCGTCTTTAATTTTTTTTTTTTTTAAATATGATTGAAGGCGCTATCTATAAATTTTTTTTTAATATAGAAGACGTCATCCATCCATATAATTTTTTTTTTATATGGAATACGTCATCTTAGATTGCGCCTTCTATATAAATTTTTTTTAATAGAAGGTGTCATCTTAGCCATCTAAGATGTCATCTTCTATATAAATCGTAGCCATCAAGTTAATTTTACGTATGAATCATGCGATTGATTAGTACAAATTATGATTCCGTAAAATTAAACATAACTATGATTAATCGAAATATGAAATTCCCTATTTTGATTAATCTAATATAGAGCCTTACGTATAAAAATATTTATATAGAAGGCGACATCTCGAATTGCGTCTTCTATATCATTTTTTTATATATATAGAAGGTGTGATCTCATGTATATTTATATGCTAATTAATTATTTGATAAAATATAAAGTAACCAATTATGGATTAAGAACATGGTACGGTTTGAGAGCATCGGAATTGTGAGTATAACTTTGTTCAAAATATAAATAAATGAAAATTATAATGTATTTTTTAATAACAATAAGGAAAATAAATTGACAAAATAGGAATGACGTTGTTTGTAAATATGCATAATTGCGCTATAACAAATAGATTAAAAATTGATTATTTTTTAAATTCACATTAAATATATCTCAAAAGAAAAGTTATAAGTTATGAGTAACCGATGCAATATTTAACAAACATCATTCAAATTTCAAACAGCTAATTTCAAGAGATATAAAGAACACTTTTATATTAAGTATAATATGTAAATAAAAATATTTTTATATTCTCATATTCTCCATATTATTATTATTTTTCTGAGAATATAAAAATATTAAAAAATTAGCATAATTACATTTATAAAAATTATTGCACATATAATGATACTTAAATTTAACATGTTAGGACATATTTCATCTTAAAAGATAATTGGTATGCACCCAACCACTAAACAATTTGAAACATGAAAATTTGTATTTTATAACACATTAACTATAGATATTTTTTTCTGTATATAAAAAAAATTATATGGAATACGTCATCTGAGATGACCCATTTTATATATAAAAAAATTTATATGGAATGCGCCATCTCAGATGGCGCCTTCTATATAAAAAAAAATTTATATTGAGATGACGCCTTCAATCATATTTTTAAAAAAAATTTAAAGACGCCATCGAAAATTGTGACTTTGGTTACTTTATTAAAGTAACCCAAAATTGGTTATTTTGTTAATGTGTTTTTTCCGAATAATTTATTAAAAACCCGAGTACAAATGGTACTCCAACCGGTTTAAAAAACAATAAAGCGTTTTGAAATAAATCTAACTTGAAATCTCTCAATCTCCCACCGCTCAATGTTACAAAAATTGCACAAGGGAGATCCTGAGATTTATTAATGAATATGATTAGTTATGTGTTGAATCATGTATTTAGTCATGCATTTAAATGTGTCGTGTGTTTAGTCATGTAATTAGTCATGCATCTGCATTTAATGTGGTATTTGTTTGCATAATGATGTGTTTTATTGTGGGTCAAAACATTGTTATGTGTATGGATTAAGTGGAGAACAAAATCATGACTCACACATTTATCATTTTCTTAGCCTAAATATCTAAAAGCCATGAGATTGTAAATTTATAATATAAGATATATATCCATTTTCTTTGTTTTGTAACTCAAAGTGTTTATGCTTTGAAAATTTTCTAACAGATCCCACCACTTATGACAGCTACATACTAAATATGTAATCACCATATCTATAATAATTTCATGAAATTATTGTGTTTGTTTGGATTGAATTCTTCCAAATATGTAAGAAGGTCTCGAAATCCTTAGAATTTGAAGCCCATATCTTGGAAAATGACGAGATCACAGCTATGTGTCCTAAGTCATAACAAGCTCTCACTCCATGCATGCCACTCTAATATTTGAGAACAATTCGATCATCAAATTATTTTAAATAATCAAAACGAGGTTAATGGAATCAGTTTAATATTTTTATTTTTAAAAAAAGTTCCATTTTTTCTGCTCATTGATTATTTAATTAAATCATCATTTAGTGTTTTATATCAGATATTTAAACATAAATAGATATGAATGTATCATTATCTCACAGTGGTTAGAAAGACATTTGAATTGGTTTCAGAACCGCCGGTTAGACGGTTCAAAAAATATCGACCCTTAACCTTGACCTTCCTTGACGGTTTCGATTACGGTTCCGATTACCATTATGCACAGTCTCAATTATGCATGCTCAGAGATTTGAGCATGACAAAATGGTATAAGAGACGAAAACTATGAGGAACATTGAAAGACGACTGGAGTATGCGTGACAAAGTGAGGGGTGCCCACGAGTCATGATTTGAACTTTTAGGAGCTACTTTCGGATTGATCGATGACTCAAGCTGCAACAAGAACATAGCATTCTGAAGTTGTAGTAGTACTATGCCCCATAACGACTTATGAGAGGTATTTGAATTGGTTCATAAGAAGATACAATCTCTTACTTATACAACAATTCGATATTAAAACATACAACATTTTAAATAAAATAAATATAATCTAAATACCAACCATGTTCGACCAATCTTATTGAGTTGGTCCATATGTAGAGCTAGCACCTAGTCTATACAAGTATTTTCCGTAGTGGAACCAATTATGCATAGTCTCGCTCGCATGGACCTTATCCCAATGTGTGAGACATATATTCTAAACAAAAGATAAAAAAAAATCATATTATCTTTATCAATAAAAATTCTCATCCAAAAATAAAAAAAATTTATACCACACTTTCCCCTTTTAGTTCTAAATAACCATAGTAAAAATTCTTATTTTTTTTAAATTGTCATGCATTGGTGCTAACGATCTTCACACTAAACAACTTAATTACTTGTCTAACTTAATATCATCAAAAAAATATTGACCTTTTGTGTGAATAATTTCAGAATAAAATAGAGTCATGTGCATAGAAGTTTGGAAGGCAATTTTACTGCTACAATATACAATATTATTATTTTGGGAGTAAAATGTATTATTTAATTGATTTATTTCTACCAAGTCAAACGTTTGTCCCATGTTGATAGAAATAATTTGTCATCTTATGTCAATAAAATACACAAGAGTTTCGCCTCGTGATTGCCAACACTCTGCTTTTTTCTGCATCAATAATTGAATAAATCCACGATCACACGTGCAAGACATGTGCATGTTGGCAAACCATTATTATATATTTATTTATAAATTTAACAAATAATTAAATTCCTTGAGGATAAACATCCAATGGGAAAATTTGATGATGTCACCCAAAAGTAGTGTTATGGAGAACAACATTAGTATTAATTTGACATCTTTCAACCAAAATATGTCAAACCTCTAAAGAATTATGTCTTTAAAAGTAGCATCAAATAAATATACATCCAACGTATCCCATCTTACTTACAACTCCCTTGATCTTATTTTTTTTAAATAGATTAAAATTTGGGAAAATTTCAAAATTAGTCCCACGGGATATGAGTTTAATCAATAATGGTTCAAACATTTATGATTAATCAAAATCAGTCACATAAGATATGAGTTTAATCAATAGTAGTCGCAAATGTTTAAGCTAATCAAAATGGTATCATATGATTATGTTTAATCAAGTGGTTCCAAAACCTATTTCAATTGTGGGACCACTTTTGATTAAAAAAAACATAAATTCTGTGGAATCAATTTTGATTATTGATAACATTTTTGACTACTATTGATTAAACTCATTTCTTATGGAATCAATTTTGATTAGTCCTAAATGTTTGAGATTACTATTGATTAAACTCATATCCTACGGGACTAGTTTTGGAATTTACCCTTAAAATGTTAAAAACTATTATAAAAAGTCATAAGAAAAAGTTACACGCTTTAATATAATAATGTAATATAGATAATGATAACATTTCAAGCAAAGTAAAAAATTATTAGAAATCTAGGTCTGCGAGCTAATGAATTATTTTAATACTTTGAAGCATTTATTTAGGAACATAACTCCAATTATTAAAGGAAAAAGTATGATTAATTAAAGTTTTGAGTGCTTGATAAAGGTTGTTGAAAAAAAAGATAAGCATCAAAAGCCAACTCGGGCACACACAGACAAAGCTTACTTAACATCAGACTTTAAACCTTAATATCCGCACTTTATTTCATATTATATAAATTCCCATGTTAAATATTTATTAAATCATTTTTATCATATTTTATGGGCATGAAAAAGGAGATGGAAATACCATAAAATATGACAAATAAATTACTTTTACCATGTTTCAATTTGCAAAAACGTAGTAATTCTTGGGAATAATACATTAAACATCTAGGGGTGTTAACCGGTTCGGTTAACCGATCGAACCGGGCCGACCGAAAAAGTTCGGTTCAAACCGAACCGAAAAATTTCGGTTCGTTTTTCGATTTTTTTTTAAAAAAATAACTTTTTTGAAATTTTTTTTATGGTTTAAATAATTTTTTAATGGTTTCACTCCTGGTTGTATTAATAAGAACTCGTAAATTAACAACGTGTTTCAAATATAATATAATTTATTTTTTTGTCTCATTTAAACTCAATTTTTTGTATTAAATAACTTCAAAATAATATTAGAAGTTTAAAATTAAAAGGTCAAACGTTCAGAATTCATTTGAATCCAATGAATGATGTATTAGTGTTTGTATTTACGTTGATTTTTATCAATTAATCATACAATTTAAAAAAAATTGAAATATTCGAAAAAAAATGGAAAAAAAAATATGGTTCAAACCGAACCGAAGAGTTCTGTTAAAACCGAACCGAACAATTTCGGTTCGATTTTCGATTTTGAAATTTCAAAATCGAAATTTCGGTTCGGTTCAAACCGAACGAACACCCCTAAAAACATCCCTACATGTTATGTCTATTCTTTGTTAAGTCCCTAAAGTATTCTGTGACTCGGTTTAGTCCAAAAGTTCTAAAAAATTTCTCGCTTCAGTCTCCGATATTAAATCGATCGTGACAAGCAAACGTAGAGGGACTGATTTCAGAATATTTTTAAAATTTTATGGATTAAACCGGGTCTGATTGGATCACAATTCAATCCATAATTTTTTAAATATTTTCCTGATTCAGTCCATTTTCTTTTGTTTTTTATGGCCGACTTAACATCGGGAACTTAATTGAATTTTTAAAAACAAAAAATGTAGGGACTATAGGACTGTTAAAAAAGAATTTCCGTTTCAATAATCCCTGAGAATTAAAACACGGGGGGTTATACTGAATATCGGACCACTAAGCTACAAGTTAGGCTATAAAGAAGCATTGCTTACTGCCTTGCCCATGTCTTACGTAGCCCCTCTATAAGGATGCCTGATCCAGGTCTAGTTTAGTGTTTTTCCTCATTGGCTGGGCCATCCTAGCCCAAGTCCAAACATGGTTTAGTGGGCAATAGGCCGGGCCGGCCTGTTTAAAATATAGACATTATATTTCCACAGTACTCATGGAACCTAATTCATCTTGATAAACAAATCAAGTACAGCTTCTACTAAAAGCTTTTTGGGGAATGCAGTCCATAGTTACCATAACAAGGACCATTTAGCCCATAAATAGAGCCGTCAAACTGAACTGAACCTATCGGTTGGCTCAATCCGACTCACCAAATAGGTGGGTTGGATAATCATTTTTCAGCACGTATGAAAGCGGGCCTAAACGACCAGCTGATTTGGGATGGCGACTTAGAACGGATTTCATAATTTATATATAAAAAAAAATTGGTTTAATTTATTAATGTGATTTATTAATAATTATTTAACTAAAAACTAATAAAAGTATATTTTTTTATTTTTAACTGATTGACCCACCTAACTAAGGTTGTGAATTCGGTTAGATCGGTTACTGATCGAACCGAATTTCCAAAATCAAATTAAACGACTGTTTTTTGGCAATAACCGAACTGATCGAATTAATCGAACAGAACAAAATATCGGTTAATTCGGTCGGTAATCGAATTAATAGATATTTTTTTTAAAAAATAAATAAAATTGAAAATTAAGATAATTTGATTTTAAAAAATAAAAAATAAAAATAAATAAAAGAATTAAATTACTTGACTTTTTTCTAAAAAAAAAACTTATTTTTAACAAAATATTTAAAATTTAAAAAATAGGTTCTTCGGTTAACCAATATTTTTAAAATAAAAACTGAAACCGAACCGAATTAACCGATTTTTTTTTACAAAAAATCAAAACCGAATTAACCAAGCCAACTATCCGAATTAATTGGGTTTGGTCGATTAATTCGGTTTAACCAAAATTTTGCTAACCGTTGCGTTTTCCCAACCCGCCTGGAGACGGACCCAAATGGACTGGCCTGTTTGGGTTATGATCAGGCGAGTTGGGTAGGGCGGGTCCCGGTTTGATAGTTCTATCCATAACTAAGGATTTAAAAATAATTTAAAATTGATTTGAAATATACTATTTAACCCAAAAAAAAAAAATCGCTTAATTAGATGTTAAAATATCGAAATTCATGAATCTGAAATTTATTCAAGAGGGTACATAATAATAAGATATCAACGTGGTATAAGATATGCAAAAATAATAATTGGAGAGTTAATGAAAAAGATTGTGCAAATAAAATCACAATAGGTCAAGAATTGGAAAATAATATTGTCAAAATTCAAAAATTTCTTACCCATTATTGTCTTATAAATTTTTTTGACAACGTAATATTTTAGCAACTCATTGAAATCAATAAGATATTCGGAAAATTGGATACTAGATGAAAAAGTTTATCCAGATAAAATTATGGGGCTATTGGCAACGAACCCCCATGTAGTTTTTCAAATAGAGATATTACACTCATGTGGTTTGAAATAGATAATTTATCTAATGCGGTCTTCAAAATAGACAATTTAACCTCTATAGTTTGAAAATCGACAGTTTACCCACTGTGGTTTGAAAATATGTAGTTTACTCCACGTGGTTTGAGAAAATATACAGTTTATCCCATGTAATTTGTCAATAGGTGCAAAATATACATTCCTTGTATACTATATTTTACAAACCACATGGGGTAAAGTACATATTTTGAAAACCAAATGGTGTAAATTATCTATTTTCAAATCACAATTGCCACCAGTTCTAAAATCAGTAGGTCAAGAATTAGAAAAATATCAACATTCATAAAATCCCAAAATATCATTATAATCTTCCATTGAATTTGTGTTCCACTCACTTTTTCCCATCTATATAAACCTTCCTCGAGCACATACACAACACAGTATCAAATACAGACATGGCTCCTTCCCTTATTTATTCAGCCTCCCTTTCACTAGCATTAACCTTTTTAAGCATTTGTAAAGCCGATTTGATTCAAGATATCTGCTCTAAAGCCAGGAATCCCTCTCTTTGTAAACAAACTTTGACATCCGACCTTCGTTCTCGTGGCGCAGATCTTCGGGGTTTAGGCAATATCATGATCGATAAGTCGATACCTTCCCTAGAAGCAGTTGAAAAGGTTGCAAAGAAGTATAGAAAAGGAAGTAAGATTGATATTAGTAGAGCCGATGAGTGCATCGAACTTGCCGATGACGCTGTTGTTGACCTGAATGACTGCAAGAATTTAATAAAATCTCATGACAGATTTAACATTTCAACCCTTCAAACTCTGGTATCCGGTGCACTGGTTAATCTTGGGACCTGCGACGAAGATTATGGGGACAAAGAGCCGGCTGAGATTAAACAAGCCACGGGCTTTGCAGGGGATCTGATCGAAGTGCTTTTAATTATTGTAAATCAGTTGTAAGCGAAGAGGATCGCGGGGGATTTTAGATTTGAATAATGGCACACCCTTTTATGGTAAAATAATAGCATTTGTTTGATGCCTAAATGGAGAATGCAATTTGTTTTGAAACATACGTATCGTTAAATTTTGTTTTTTGTTTTTATCGTAGAAGAGAAAATATTATTAAGCATGCGCAAATGGTGCACCTGTTGGTTCTGTTCTTTAGAAAAACAAATAGACAATTCATAAGAAGATCACAAATACTCTGATATACTCTGATATAATAAAATGCTCGAAACAGTAAAACTTACAACAAACAGTTTAAATAAACTGGGCAGAAACTTTGTTTTTGGACGAGGCCACAGTAAACCGTGTGCCCGTAAACTCTAAATTGCCCGCCTACAACTTCTGGCCTCCTGGACAAGAGAGTTCCAAGGTACAACGTCCCAAACACCTCTGTATGGGTTGAAGTAGAAACCCAGACAGACTCACTCGAACACTATGAAGTGTGTAGTACTCTCAAGAAGATGATATGATATGCAAATGCAAATTGGGGATGAGATAAAGAATGAGGCTGGAGCAGCTTATATAGCTGCAACAGCAGGCCTACCAAAGGCCACAACTTAAATGACAATGCATAGTGGGTTAGATGAAAAGTCTCAACACTTAACATCATATTCATTTCGGATTTAAGTCTCACACTTAAATCTGACATCAATTCTGCAGGTAGGTAAAAAGTCTCAAACTTAATACTCAGCAGAATATGAAAAGTCAGGCATATGAAAAGTCATTTCAGGCATATGAAAAGTCATTTCAGAAATCCGTGTAGTAAAAAGATAGGACTGCCTTCGCGGCAGCGACACGCGCGCGCGACGCGACGCGACGAGGCGAGGCGAGGCGAGGCGAGGCGTGGCGTGGCGAGGCGAGGCGAGTCGAGTCGAGACGTGACGTGACGTGCCGAGCCGAGCGGAGCGGACGGACGGACGGCGCGCGAGGGGCACCCATCTTTACTACTTAACTACACTTTAATGATTTGTATCTCAATATAAACAAACCATAAGTGCCTCAATTACTCAATGTGGGATTTCTTTAGCCTAATTGCCTTTCATAATTAACTTACCATAATTTTGTTCTCATTAACAAAATTAATAATAATATTGGGCTTTTAATTTTGAACCCAATAATCCTAACAATCCCCCACATGAATGCAATATGGCGAAAAAATTACACAATGCACCTAGATGAAGATTTGAGAGTACTTTGAGAATCCACTGCATCAGGATAGGTGGTGATTAACCTTGAACCTTCCTTAGTAAAGTATCATCAGATATACTTGTCAACCAGTGGACGCGATGCCTTGAACTGTTCGACGTTTTATGTATAACAAGACAACAATACTCACACAGCTTCATCTCCACACTATTATTGGTTCTTTCGTTGTTGTCCATTTTGGCCCTGGACTGCCTTGGATGTTTCATCGAATGCTCTAGAGATTTAGCCCTCAGGTCATCTCATAGAAGCGGCCCCTTCACATTCGACATAGGTGATTTCTCCTAAAGAGTATCCTGTAATACCCCACTTTATCATCTCGAGATAGAAGAATCATTAAGAGCATGAGCTCAGCCTTCCCAAAGTACAGGTCTATCACTCTTTCATCACAGGAATAGGTAAGGAACTCAATTTCCCGAGTGCTTTGTTCGATCCCCCCCACAATTCGGTTTTCCCATTGAACCTGCAAATTGGATTTTACAATTCAGGTTGGGTTGCCATCATGGTTGGAAATCAATTTCATGGGCTTCAACCCCATTCCCCTCGATGAAACCTCTACTCGGTCTCTTGTCAGACCTTTCGTAAATGGGTCAGCAATGTTTTCTTTAGACTTCACATAATCTAAAGAAATGACACCGGTTTTTAGTAAATTTCTCACGGATTTATGTCTCCGACGAATGTGTCGGGATTTCCCATTATACACATTGTTATGTGCTCTTCCCATAGCTGACTGACTATCACAGTGCAAACTAATGGGTGGCATTGGTTTTGACCACATTGGAATATCCTCCAAGAAACTCCGAAGCCAATCAGCTTCTTCTGCCGCAAGATCTAAAGCTATGAACTCAGATTCCATAGTTGATCTAGCAATGCATGTCTGTTTGCATGATTTCCATGAAATAGCAGCACCGCCAATTATAAATATATATCCACTCGTAGATTTTATATTTTTGGAGTCCGATATCCAATTCGCATCTGAATACCCTTCAATTACTGCTGGGTATCTCGTATAATGTAGTCGTAGTTAGAAGTATATCTTAGATATCTAAGAACTCGAACTACTGCCTTCCAGTGCTCATAACTGGGAGTACTCGTATATCTGCTCAATGTATTGACAGAATTAGCTATATCAGGTCTAGTGCAATCCATGAGGTACATTAGACTGCCTATGACTCTAGAGTACTCAAGTTGTTGCACACCTTCTCCGCGATTCTTGCAAAGATTTGACACCACTTCCATAGGTGTTCTAGCGATGGTATTATTTCCCTTGTCAAACTTGTCAAGTATCTTCTCGACATAATGACCCTGGGAGAGAAAATATCCATCTGCATGTTTGGTGATCTTCATTCCAAGAATCACATCTGCAAGACCAAGGTCTTTCATCTCAAAATTTCGTGACAACATTTTCTTGGTAATTTTGATGTTATCGTTATTACCAACAATTATCATGTCATCCACGTATAGACATACTATTACATAGTTTGTATTGTCTCCTTTCACGTAGACACACTTATCGCAATGATTTGATTTAAACCCATTTGAAAGCATGACGCTATCAAATTTTTCGTGCCATTGTTTAGGTGCTTGTTTTAATCCATACAAGGATTTCACAAGTTTACACACCTTCGTTTCTTTACCTGGAACTACAAACCCTTCAGGTTGTTCCATGTATACCTCCTCTTCTAACTCTCCATTTAGAAAAGCCGTTTTAACATCCATTTGATGGATCTCTAAGTTATATAATGCAGCAAATGCAATTATTAACCTTATAGACGTTTTCCGGGATACAGGAGCATATGTGTCGAAATAATCAACACCTTCAGTTTGTCTGTAGCCTTTTACTACAAGTCTAGCCTTGTACTTATCTACAGTACCATCAGCTTTCATCTTCCTCTTGAAGATCCACTTGTGGCCTAGTGGTTTACAACCTGCAGGAAGATCCACTAGTTCCCAAGTATGATTATGTAAGATAGATTATATCTCACTGTTCACCGCTTCTTTCCAAAGATCAGAGTCTTGTGAAGACATTGCTTCTTTGAAAGTAGTCGGATCTTTTTCCAACAGATATGTTAGAAAATCCGAGCCAAAAGATTTCTCTTTTCTCGCTCTTTTGCTTCGTCTAGGCGATTCTACATTCTCTTGAGATTCTCTATCCCCCACATTTCTCTCAACATTGGTTTCAGGCATTGTCGGAGTTTTGTGGGGAAAGATTTCCTCAAAGAACGAAGCATCCCTAGCCTCAATGATAGTATTTACATGCATTTCTGCATTATCTGATTTATGCACTAGAAAACGATAGGCACTACTATCTTTTGCATATCCGATACATACACAATCTACTGTCTTAGGTCCTATCCTAGTCCGTTTAGGAGGAGGAATTGGTACCTTTGCTAAACAGCCCCAAACCCTTAAAAACTTGTAGCTAGGTGAGCGACCTTTCCACAATTTATAAGGCGTTTTATCCAACTTCTTATGTGGTACTCTGTTTAGCACATAGTTGGCGGAAAGCAGAGCTTCTCCCCATAAATTCCTAGGTAAGTCGGAACTTATAAGCATTGCATTCATCATTTCCTTAAGCGTTCTATTCTTCCTTTCAGCAATACCATTTTGCTCGGGAGAATAAGGCGCAGTGGTTTGATGAATAATGCCACTCTCAGCACATATTTGTTTAAATGGTGACTCATATTCACCGCCTCGATCACTTCGAAGAATTTTAATCTTTTTATCAAGTTGATTCTCAACTTCATTCTTATAGTGAATGAACATATCAATTGCTTCGTCTTTATTTCTCATTAAGTAGACATAACAATATCTTGTACAATCATCGATAAATGTTATGAAATAATTTTTACCGCCTCTAGATTGTACATACTTTAGATCGCATACATCCGTATGAATCAAGTTTAACGGTTCGGTGCTTCGCTCAATTGAGTGGAATGATGACTTGGTTAATTTGGCCTCTACACAAGTCTCACACTTGTGTTTATGATTGATGTTAAATTTAGGCAATAGATTAAGAGACATTAGCCTTTGTAAGGACTTATAATTCACATGTCCTAATCTACCATGCCACAAATGTAAAGACTCGCAAGAATAATCAAACTTCAAAGTTTTATTAGCCACATTGGCAACAGTCATTACATTATTTTTGCTTGTGCTAGCCTCATTTGCTGCATTAACATCAACCTCAACATCTACACTAGACTTAGCCTTAGGAGCTAAAGTCATTACATTCATCTTGAAGAGGTTATTGGCCAAGTAGCCTTTGCCCACAAACATACCACCCTTGGACAGAATGACTTTGTCGGACTCAAACACAAGCCGGAAGCCTTTCTTGTTCAGCACTGCTCCGGAGATGAGATTCTTTCGGATCTCTGGCACGTGAAGCACCTCGGTAAGAGTCAACTCTTTTCCGGAAGTCATTTTTAGCACAACCGTCCCTTTGCCTTCAACTTTTGAGACAGCTGAATTTCCCATGTAGCAGTGCTCATCATTCACCGGTTGATAGGTCTTAAACATCCATTTGTTGGCGCAAATGTGGCGAGTAGCCCCAGTGTCCACCCACCACTCCTTGGAGTTACCTCCAACAAGATTCACCTCCGATACCACAGCACTCAGATGCATGTCATCCATGTCAGAGCTCAGATTGTCCTCAGCAATGTGGGCATGTGCAGGCCTCTTGCCTTTGCCTTTGTAAGGGACTATCTTCCTCTTACCGTCATTGTTTTGACGTTGAGTGCAGTTGTTTTGACGTTGAGTGCAGTCCTTGGCCTTATGGTTAGGCTTACCGCACACATAACAGTCACCGGTGAACCTCCTTGTCTAAGTATCTCCCTTGGGTTCAAAAATACGTTTGCGCTTATTCCCATGGGAGTTGTCCCCAACTTCAACCACGTTGGCCTTGGAAATCATTCCAAATGATTTCTTGTCAACTTTTCGGTTGCCTTGCTCGATGCGCAGCCTCCTGATAAGATCCTCTAGACTCATCATCTTTCGCTTGTGCTTTAGGTAGCTCTTGAAGTCCTTCCAAGATGGCGGTAATTTTTCAATCATCATCGCCACTTGGAGAGCATCATTTAGCCCCATACCTTCGGCAGCAAGTTCATGATATATCAGCTGCAGCTCTTCGCATTGCTCAACAATGCTCTTGCCATCTACCATTCGATAGTCATGGAATCGCCCGGCTACAAATTTCTTTGCGCCTGCGTCGTCAACTTTGTACTTTATCTCTAACGATTCCCAAAGATTCTTAGCAGTCTCCTTGGGGGAATACACATTAAAAAGTGCATCGTCAAGAGAATTCAGTATGTAGTTACGACAAAGGTAGTCGGCACTCATCCAGGACTCAACTATCACAGCAGATTGAGGATCCTCTTTGTCCTCCACCGGTTTCTCCTCCTTCAGAAACCTGGTCAAGTTCAAGGTGGTAAGGAAGAACATCATCTTCTGTTGCCAACGTTTAAAGTTGGAACCCTTGAACTTTTCCGGTTTCTCAAATTGAGAAAACGGCATTGGACTTCTCAGAATTGGCATTGCGGCCTCAGTACCGCTAGCTTTGATCACCGAAATCTCATTATTCACAGCAGGTGGTTGGGTAAACTGGTCAGCCATTAGCTAAAACAGAACACAAATAGGAGAGCACAAATAATATCAAAGCAGTTTTGAAACAGTAGGTTTAAACCTTTGAAAAATTGATGAACAATATCTTAAGTGAATATGAAAGCTGAGTTTTGATAAAACAGAACAAAACAAACACAATTTAGAGTTTACGATTGTTGGTTCTGTTCTTTAGAAAAACAAATAGACAATTCATAAGAAGATCACAAATACTCTGATATACTCCGATATAATAAAATGCTCGAAACAGTAAAACTTACAACAAACAGTTTAAATAAACTGGGCAGAAACTTTGTTTTTGGACGAGGCCACAGTAAACCGTGTGCCCGTAAACTCTAAATTGCCCGCCTACAACTTCTGGCCTCCTGGACAAGAGAGTTCCAAGGTACAACGTCCCAAACACCTCTGTATGGGTTGAAGCAGAAACCCAGACAGACTCACTCGAACACTATGAAGTGTGTAGTACTCTCAAGAAGATGATATGATATGCAAATGCAAATTGGGGATGAGATAAAGAATGAGGCTGGAGCAGCTTATATAGCTGCAACAGCAGGCCTACCAAAGGCCACAACTTAAATGACAATGCATAGTGGGTTAGATGAAAAGTCTCAACACTTAACATCATATTCATTTCGGATTTAAGTCTCACACTTAAATCTGACATCAATTCTGCAGGTAGGTAAAAAGTCTCAAACTTAATACTCAGCAGAATATGAAAAGTCAGGCATATGAAAAGTCATTTCAGGCATATGAAAAGTCATTTCAGGAATCCGTGTAGTAAAAAGATATGACTGCCTTCGCGGCAGCGACACGCGCGACGCGACGCGGCGAGGCGAGGCGAGGCGAGGCGAGTCGAGACGTGATGTGACGTGACGTGCCGTGCCGAGCCGAGCGGAGCGGACAGACGGACGGCGCGCGAGGGGCACCCATCTTTACTACTTAACTACACTTTAATGATTTGTATCTCAATATAAACAAACCATAAGTGCCTCAATTACTCAATGTGGGATTTCTTTAGCCTAATTGCCTTTCATAATTAACTTACCATAATTTTGTTCTCATTAACAAAATTAATAATAATATTGGGCTTTTAATTTTGAACCCAATAATCCTAACAGCACCACCCTTAACAAGAAAATCAAGAAATAACACTTTTACATACTAATAAAGGAAAACCAAAATATCAACAGCATTCCATCCTAAGTTCAACAAAAACTGCTAACAAAAAAATTACAAAGAATAGTTAAAACAATTTACAACAATTCAAAGGATTCACAATTCAGTCAGTAAGAGAGAACATGCAAACATTCTTTACCTTAGTTGAAATCCAGATCCAAGAGAGCAGGAAACTGAGTAGCAATATCAGTTGCATCCTCCCATGTCGCTTCTTCCTTGTTTCGGCCCTTCCAATGGATAAGGAGTTGTAGAACCTGCTCATCTCCTCTCTGACAAAACACATTGAAGCTCAAAGTTGCAAACCAAATCGTTTTCTAACTGTTCAGGTTTGTGCATTCTCTTCCCATTTCCTGCCAACAACCCTTTTTTAAGCAAGATGCATGAAATACATGCACTCTTGATCTCTCCGGTAATTGTAATTTGTAAGCCACTTCCCCTATCTTCGCAATGATTTTGAAAGGCCCGTAGTATCGTGCAGCTAGCTTCTGACAGATTCTTCGACTGATGGACTGTTGCCTGTGTGGCAGTAGTTTCGAAAATACCATATCTTCAACCATAAATTGAGGAGTATATGGAGTGGTTAGCTGATGTTCTATGCCCGATGCTTCACAAAATAGATTGAATTCCTCCGATATATATTCCTTTCCATCATCATATCTTAGAATTTTGATTTTGCAGCCACTTTGATTTTCCACCATAGCTTTGAATTTCCAAAATACTCCAGCCACTTTCGACTTGAGTTTTAAGAAAAATATCCGGCAAAACCTTGTAAAGTCATCGATAAAAATAATGTAATATCGACTACCTGCTAGTGATGGAGTTCTTTGAGGGCCAGCTACATCAGTATGAATTAGTTGCAATTTTTTAGTAGCTCTCCAAGTTGATTTTGAGAATGCCTTTCGGTTTTGCTTTCCATATTGACAAGCATGACAATTTGGTAAGTGGCCTTCAAAGATTGGTAAATCATCAGTGAGATCCTTTTGTTTCATGAGTTGCATTCTCTCTAGGTGACAATGACCAAATCTCTTGTGCCATAACTCAGTTTTGTTGGCTTCAGTAGGAAAGCGATATAGTTCTTCTTTAGTTGGATTATAACTCTTGCCTTTCGTTTTTACTTTAAGTATATCCTATCACATTCCATCGAAAATGTGACATAACTCATTCTCAAAGATCACCCTGAAACCTTTTACAATTAACTGACCCACAATTAACAAATTTTGGTCAATTTCTGGTACATAAAGAACATCAGAGATCCTTTTTGTGTCAGTCGTGCTAGTGATATTGATAGTACATTTTCCTTTAACAGAGATATAGTCTCCATTTCCAATCTTTACCTTTGTGATCTTAGTTGGCTTTAAATCTTTGAAAAGTTCCTTGTCACTTGTCATATGAGTTGTGCAGCCAATGTCTATTAACCAATTTCCTGATGAGCTGATGCTTGTGAAGCAAGATGCCACAAAAAGTTGATCTTCATCTTCTTATTCTTCAAGTTGGGCTTCAACTCTCTTTTGCAAGTCTTTTACTTTGCATATTATAGCTTCATGTCCAAGTTGATTGCATTTCGAGCACTTTGCATCGGGTCTCCACCAACATTTTGTTGAAGGATGACTTTTCTTTTTATAGTGTTGACATGGTGGATATTTTCCCTTGAAGTTTCCAGCTTTGATCTTGTAACTTAATTTGCAAAGGCTGAATTTCCTTCCTGGTTTTTCTTCTTATTTCTTTTATTTCTTTCAGTGTCAAGATGCTTTACAGGTAAGGCTCCTTCAGTGTTTATGTCGAGCCTCATTTGCCTTCTTTGTTCTCGTGCTTGAAGAGAATTCAGTAATTCTGCCAATGGAATTTTTGATAGATCCTTGGTGTTTTCCAAGGTTGTGACTGTTGCCTCATATCTTTCAGGAACTGTAACAAGAATTTTTTCAACAATTCTTGAATCACTGAGATCATATCCGAGTAACCTTACTTCATTTGCAATTCCAAGAAGTCTATCTGGATATTCTTTGATTGTTTCAGATTCCTTCATCTTTTGCAATTCAAATTCCCTTATCAAGTTCAAGACTTGTCATTTTATTCTTTCATCGCCTGCATATTCATTCTTGATATACTCCCAAATAGACTTGGTTGTCTTCAGGGACATAATCCTTGTGAAAATTGTTGATGATACCGCATCAAACAAACATGCTTTGGCCTTTGATTTATTTGTTTTCATCTCCTCACGAGTTTTGATTTGTGCCATGATGTGATTGTTTGGGAGAACAGGGATTTCATAATCTTCTTCCACTATCTCCCAGATATCCAAAGCTTCCAGCTATGTTTCCATTCGAACTGCACACATTTGGTAGTTATCTCCATCGAACACTGATGGAGAAATTGAAGAGAAACTAGCTTCAGTTTCCATGTTTTATCAAAATTCTCACAGGTCCCTTAAGAAGACGGCTCGGGTACCAATTGATGGTTATTCGAGTTGATGCAGCGAAAGTTTTAAGGAGTAAATGACAACAAAGAAATTAATTATGTTTGATTACTCTGTTGATTTATACATGCACACATAAATATATGAAAGAAGGATATATTGGAGTGCAAGAATGTGTAAGTTTGATTATATCTTCAATCATCTTAGCCTTGTAATTTATAGAGGCTTTTACAACTAAAGAAACCGAAAATAACGCAAAGGAAATATAAACAATATTTGACAAGTTTATTCCTAATGACCAGGACAACTTTTATTCTGAACATGTCAATATGTGGATAATAGTTCCTAATGCAATTAACTAACACAATATAACTTTAATTAGCCTATCTTTGCAATAATATTAATGCTTTTCTAATTCTTAAATTTTGGAATTATTTAAAAGCTACATATTTCTTGATCCAAAAATAATTGCAACGTTAGGAAAAATAACAAGTACTTGCAGGCAAGGTGCGATGTTTTGCCGATTGTGAATAACTGCTAAAACCCTGATACGATATGGGTATTTTAAAAATTGATGAAGATAATTGAAACTAAAATCCTAAGCTGCAAGTTTCCATTGGAAGCAAACAAGGCATAGAAGAGTTTATAGAATGCAAGGATCATACCATGTTGGGATCAGCAAATTTTGATTTGATTACGACCTTTGATTGGGCGTTTGGCTTGGCCGACATATAGACGAAATTGGTGAGTTCAATTGAGGTTGAGTTTGAAAGTTAGGTTCTGTTTTGGGGGTGCTCGGCTTGGCCGCCAACTTATATATGTTTAAAATTGAAAAAAAATATTTTTAATCAAAAAAATTGAGTGTTTGATAGTATAAATTAAAAAATAGCTTAATAAGCTTCAATTTATTACAAATATATCACTGTTCAACTCAAAAACAGTCGGAAATATCTTGTAACTTGTTTCTTTGCTCTTTTTTTTAACTTTTACCTACTTTTTTAGAGAAACAATAGCAAAATCATGAAAATCAAATACCTAAAAATCTACTTTTTTTATATGAGAAACAGATAACCACTTTTAAAAAATGATCTAAAAAATTCCTTAGTATTATTATAACTTAATATTAGTTTAGAATATAAAATCCATGAATATAAACATAATTTCGGAAATTAAGCTTGGAGTGCCCAAGAAATACTTGGGAACACATCAAATACACATTTTTCTCCGCATATATATATTTTTTTTTTCTGACAAAAATATCATAATTCACATTTGTAATATCATAACAAATAACAATATCTCTAACTATTATCACGTCAAGAAATTAAACTTTGAAAATAGGGCAATATATAAAATTTATAAATTCTTAATATCTTCAATTTGCATGGAGCAATTGCGAACCCTTACTCTTTTCCACATCAAAAGGCCGCAGGTCCCCTCCTAACCACATAACTTTTACTTCTTGGAGCCTTCTTCAATTCATTTTTCAAATTTACGACATTATTTTCCTCACCAAATGAGGAGCAAGCTTTGTCTTCATCTATTCTACCCATGGCAACGCTGCTGCTTCTGGGAGGCATTCCGGCCCGAATCCCGCTCCCTGGCCCCGCCCTAGTCTTCATTTGCTGCTTCATGTACAAGTCAAGATCAACCCTATTGCCCAAACTCCGAGCCGAGGCCACCCGGACCAGCTCCCGGAAATCCTCGCTGTCGTATGACCGTCCTGGGTTCACGCTGAAGCTCTTCGGTAAGCCGGAAACTCGCGATACCCCCACGAACTTAGTGCTGGTAGTGTGGTTAGCCCTGTCAGCGTAGCCTGTCATGCTTTTCACGTACATGTCTCGGGCTTTGCCTAAGGCCCGAACTGGAATCGTTATGATTCGCAAGAACCTGTTCTGTTGGCCTGCGCTTGTCTTCATTATTTGATAAAGAACTCGGAAATATTGAAAAAAGATTGAACAAAATATATTGATTGGAAGAAGATTATTTAATGTGAAGGCTTTGAAAGGAAATTGGAAGTATAAACTATTGTGTGTTCAGATGAATTGGAAGACAAATTTAAATGAATGAATATATAAAGATGAAATAAATTAAGATAAGAACGAAGGGTGTGAACAAAAGAAAAAGGCAAAGGGTTGGTCTAGAAATATTTTCCATGTGCGCCAACCACATAAGACTGTGTTCCAAACTTGAATTGAAGAAGATAATTCTATGGATACAAGTCAAATTTCAGATTTTGACTTTCTGTTGCAATGTGGATAATTTATTTTGTTGTATGATATCGTGGCCAGAGGCGGAGCCACTTTTGGGTTAAAGTGGATTATAAACCCATGTAATTTTTCAAAAGGAGAAATTTATTAGAGTTGAATTTCAAAAATTTTATTTTTGCTGGTCGTAACTCTCTAGCCATACTAATCTGGTCAGAGCCCTATGTATTATTGATTCATAGCTCCGCCATGCTCATGGTCCATATCAAGTCCAGAAAAAATAGAAATATTATGTTAGGTAGCCAGTCAGTATAAAATATTGACAAGTTCTCATATATGGATCGAGATAATTCATATAATCAACATCACTTATTCGGATAAAATGTTGATTTTGTATTTGGCATTTTGGGCTTTTGACTCCCGTAATGATGAGCAGTAGAGAATTGATTTTTATACGTATAGGAACTTTGTTAAGAATTCATCAGGTTCATATTCATAACAAATTGATTATGATATGAGTAACCCAAATTTTTTTATAATGAGCAAATATAGCATCAAATTCTCAGGACAACAACTTTCAACACGTCCCCTGACATGTGACATTATATAAGTCAAATACATTTATTGATAATGAGGGGGACGACAGAATAACCAATCATATGGAAAGCCTGTCTGATACCATGCTATGAATTAAATCAGCGATTTTTGTAACTCGTCGAATCAATTTTGTGAATGTTATGATTACTGGTACGATCTGTTATTTTCTGTGTTCGGTAGAATAGGTGTTACAGAAAATAAAATAGATGACACCACAATTTTTTACTTGAAAAACCTCAAAATCGAAGGAAAAAACACTAGACCTAGTCCAGTATAAACGTTCCTTATGAACTCATATGAATTTACATGACTCGTACACAATATAAGAACTTTCGACACAACATAAGAGTAAAAGACCGAACATATATGATATCGCTCTCTTCGGAATTTTTTCTTGCCTAAAAAATCCAACATTTCACACTGAGACCAATATGACGTATTTATAGTGATGATTCTGAAAATTAATGTGCGTAAAATTCGGACCATGATCTCCTCTGATCGTGGCATTATTGGTTCAAGACGTGTCCGAGAAATCCGCCCCCATTATCGCACATTCGTCCGCACCGGGTGATTTGTCAGTTACGCCCAGGTTTCTTGCTACATTTTAACCAGTATGACAAGCAAGATTCTTCTTACTTGGGATTCTTCTTGTTTGGGATTCTTCTTGTTCGGCGCTCGCTTGAGATTTTACCGAAGCAGTTGGTTCATCCAATGACATCAATTGCATACATTAATTCAAGAATATTTAGGACACACAACATATAATATATATATATATATATATATATATATGCAGAAAATTCTGTATATTATTTTCAAATAAAGCGTCCTCAATCTGCATATATATAATTCAATATATCATTCTTATATGTTCTAAATTAAATAATACAATAGAAAAACTTTGTCAATGTATTTGTGCTGTCGAGTCAACACATACATACAATTAAGAGAAACAGGCCACCCTCATGTATTTATATAATACGAATATTAGTTTGTTAATGACGAAAACGTGAAAGAGAAGAAAATTATTGACAAAAATTTTCTTTTTAAGTTCAATATATATTTAAGTAATTATCTATAGCGGGTAGACTTGGAACGACTCTTTATTAATTTAGTAATAGCGGGCATTAGAGAAAATTGGACTCTCGTTTGGTTTGTAACTACAACTTGTATTGCATCACTCGTGCCTTCGATCTGGTTGCAAATAGATTGGCAACTCTGTTCCAGAGTTGTGTCGAGGTTAAGCACCCGATCATCTTGTTAGTCAATAGAGTACCCCACAGAAGAAATAAAAGCAAAATGACAAAGTAGAAAAGTTGTTCAGCCAATTTTGTCAAAGTTCGATGCAATTGGCAAGGTTTGATTGAAGACTTTTGGAGCATGCGTGTTGAATTTCAGGGAATAATTCGTGAACAATTTTCTATAAATTGTTATGTAATTCATTCAGAAATCTTACACACCAAAATTAGAGAGAAACATAGTGCAAAACACTTGTAATTTTTCTTCAGTACAGATCTGCAGCAGCCCCGTGGACGTAGGCTTATTTTGCCGAACCACGTAAATCTTGTGTTATTTATTCCGCATTTATTTTTGCTCCCACATACATGACCAGAAAATATTGCGCTATTTTCCCAACAACTGGTATCAGAGCCAGATTGTTAATTTTCTCATTTTTTTTTCTCGGGTTACTATTCACGTGAATAGTGTTTTTCGTGAATAGTGATTTCGAAAATAGGAATTTGGTCAGCGATACCGAATTCGTCCACGGCAGTGTTTTTTAATAACACGGTGATTTTCGAAAATTGTAAAAACAGCAATCCGGTGGGAGTCAGGTTCGAGTAAGAGTAATAGCGGCAGATGAAGGAAAAATGAATATTGAAAAATTCAATGTTTCAGATTTTGGCTTTTGGAAGATGCAAATAGAAGACTATATGTATCAAAAAGGCCTTTATCAACCTCTCTCGGGTGTGAAGCCAGAAGGCATGAAAGATGAAGAATGGGCTCTTCTAGACAGAAAGGCCCTTGGAGTTATCCGACTGACGTTGTCACGCAACGTCGCTTTCAACATAGCAAAAGAAAAGACCACGGCAGGTCTTATGGCGGCTCTGTCAAGCATGTACGAAAAGCCATCAGCTTCAAACAAAGTTCATTTGATGAGGCGGTTGTTCAATTTGCGGATGGTAGAAGGCGGATCGGTAGCTCAACACCTCAATGAACTCAACACAGTGACAACCCAGTTGAGTTCAGTTGACATTGATTTTGATGATGAAGTACGAGCATTGATACTTTTGTCTTCCCTACCGGAAAGCTGGAATGCTACTGTCACAGCTGTGAGTAGCTCATCGGGAAGTACAAAGTTGAAATTTGACGATGTTCGTGATCTGGTGCTCAGTGAAGAGATCAGACGGAAAGGTTCAAATGAATCATCAACCTCTTCAGTATTACATACAGAGCCAAGAGGTAGAAAATCAAACAGAGGAGGTGGACGTGGCAAACAAATGGACAGGAGGTCCAAATCTAAGGCTGTCTCATCCATTGGTGGGAAACACTACTTCGTGACTTTCATTGATGATCACTCCAGAAAAGTATGGGTTTACTTTCTGAAACATAAGTCAGAAGTATTTGAGGCTTTCAAGATCTGGAAAGCGATGGTTGAAAATGAGACAGGATTGAAGATAAAGAAGCTCAGAACCGACAATGGTGGTGAATATGAAGACACCAGATTCAAGAAGTTCTGATATGAGCACGGAATCAGAATGGAGAGAACCGTGCCTGGTACGCCTCAACACAATGGTGTAGCTGAGCGTATGAACCGGACGTTGACAGAACGAGCCAGAAGTATGCGGGTACAGTCAGGCCTGCCAAAGCAGTTCTGGGCCGAAGCAGTCAACACAGCAGCTTACTTGATTAACCGAGGTCCATCGGTACCATTGGAGCACAGAATACCAGAAGAAGTATGGAGCGGAAAAGAGGTAAACCTCTCATATCTTAAAGTTTTCGGCTGTGTAGTATATGTGCATATCAGTGATGCACACAAAAACAAACTTGATCCCAAATCAAAGAAGTGCACTTTCGTTGGTTATGGTGAAGATGAGTTTGGCTACCACATTTGGGATAATGAAAACAAGAAGATAATCCGCAGCAGAGATGTTATCTTCAATGAACGAGTGATGTATAAGGACATGCATACCACAGTTGTCAGCGACTCAGAACAGAGTGAGCCAGTGTATGCAGAGGTGGACGATGTCCCAGGAAGTCATGTGGAGCAGATAGTTGAGATTCCTCAGTTAGGGGAATCAATTGATCAAGACAGCGAGCAGCAGCATGATGCATCTCCTGCTCCAGGTCTTGAATTGAGAAGGAGTTCTCGGCCTCATGTACCTAACAGAAAGTATATGAACTATCTGTTGCTAACCGACGCAGGTGAGCCTGAATGCTACAAGGAAGCATGTCAGACCAAAGATGCCGGCAAGTGGGAGCTTGCCATGAAAGACGAGATGAAGTCTTTGATGTCCAATTAGACATGGGAACTTGTTGAGTTGCCTATGGACAAGAAGGCACTTCACAACAAATGGGTGTATCGGGTAAAGGAAGATCATGATGGTTCCATGAGATACAAAGCTCGACTGGTCGTCAAAGGGTTTCAGCAAAAAGAAGGAGTTGACTACTCAGAAATTTTTGCCCCGGTTGTGAAGCTCAATACTATTAGGACTGTATTGAGTATTGTTGCCAGTGAAAACCTCCATCTTGAGCAACTGGACGTGAAGACTGCGTTTCTTCACGGAGACATTGATAAGGAGATCTATATGTTTCAACCAGAAGGTTTCGAAAAGAAAGGGATGGAGAATAAGGTGTGCAAATTGAAAAAGAGCTTGTACGGCCTGAAACAAGCTCCAAGACAATGGTACTTAAAGTTTGACGGCTTTATGCACAAGGAAGGTTTCCAGAGGAGCAACGCCGACCATTGTTGTTATTTCAAGAGATATAAGTCCAGTTATATCATTTTGCTACTTTATGTCGATGATATGTTAGTAGCTGGTTCTGATATGGACGAAATCAGAAACTTGAAACATCAGTTGTCAAAAGAATTTGAAATGAAGGACTTGGGTCCAGCAAGAAAGATTCTTGGAATGCAAATCACGAGAGATAAGCAAAAGGAATTTTGCAGTTATCTCAGGCGGAGTACATCAATCGTGTTTTGCAGAGATTCAACATGGGCGATGCCAAATTAGTGAGCACACCTTTGGCTAGTCATTTTCGCCTATCCAAGGACCACTGTCCTCAGACGGAAGAGGAAAAAGAATACATGGCTAAAGTTCCTTATGCTTCAGCCATTGGAAGTTTTATGTACGCGATGGTCTGTACAAGGCCAGACATTGCCCATGCAGTGGGAGTTGTCAGCAGATTTATGTCAAATCTAGGAAAGGCTCATTGGGAAGCAGTTAAATGGATTTTACGGTATCTACGAGGCACTGCAAAGAAGTGTTTGTACTTTGGAAAGGGAGACCTAAAAGTACAAGGTTACGTAGATGCAGACTATGGAGGTGATGTCGATCATCGGAGAAGCACCACAGGTTATGTATTCACTGTTGGAACTACAATTGTTAGTTGGATGTCGTAGATACAAAAGATTGTAGCTTTATCCACTACAGAGGCTGGGTATGTTGCAGTGACAGAAGCCAGTAAAGAGTTGATATGGCTTCAGGGTTTGTTAACAGAGCTGGGATTCAACCAGGAGAAGAATGTTTTGTATAGTGATAGTCAGAGTGCAATACATCTGGCAAAGAATTCTGCATTCCACTCCAGAACAAAACACATTGGTCTCTGTTATCACTTCATCAGGTCTCTACTTGAGAATGATGTGATAACATTAGAAAAGATCCAAGGAAGTAAGAATCCAACAGATATGTTAACAAAGGTGGTGACCATTGATAAACTGAAGTTGTGCTCAACTTCAGTTGGCTTGTTAGATTAACAAACCAGAAGAGGCTGCTGCATTGATCGAGGTGTGAAGACAGATTGAGATCAGTCTTCAAGTGGGAGATTGTTAGTCAATAGAGTACCCCACAGAAGAAATAAAAGCAAAATGACAAAGTAGAAAAGTTGTTCAACCAATTTTGTCAAAGTTCGGTGCAATTGGCAAGGTTTGATTGAAGACTTTTGGAGCATGCGTGTTGAATTTCAGGGAATAATTCGTGAACAATTTTCTATAAATTGTTATGTAATTCATTCAGAAATCTTACACACCAAAATTAGAGAGAAACATAGTGCAAAACACTTGTAATTTTTCTTCAGTACAGATCTGCAGCAGCCCCGTGGACGTAGGCTTATTTTGCCGCCACGTAAATCTTGTGTTATTTATTCCGCATTTATTTTTGCTCCCACATACCTGACCAGAAAATATTGCGCTATTTTCCCAACACATCTGTGTTTGTAATCGGTACTGAACATCCCTCCTGTAATTGTACAGGCTCCCATAGCAATAACATATTTTGGTTCAGGCAGTCGAGCTGGGATAACTTGGAATTTGGGATATGCCATCTTTGCCAAGAAGGCATGTTTGCATGCTTTCATATAGAGAGTATCCCCTTTTGTATCAAATGTTTATATAATATTGAAAGGAATGGACGGGCGTAGACTTTATAGTGAACGACCTCAGTCATTGATGCCAAAAGAAAAGAGGACAACAATTGGTCTTTATCTACACCATGTAAAAAATTTGGATTAAACAATTATATCCTCGCTGCATCAAGGACAACCTTCAGAGGTTCTGGTGGATTGTCGACGTCCAATCCCAGTTCTCGTAGTCCAGCGAGCACTTGTAGATTCCAAAGAAGGTAATTATCATCGTGGAGTTTACTGAGTTGATTTGATTAGCTGGGATAATGATCACACGGTTTGAGCTACCGGTGAGATTGGTGTGTGCATTGGATACAGTGCTGGATAACATTTCCGCTGTTGGCTCTTATGCCAAGTTGGAAATTGATTAGGAAGGGCATAATATGAGGAACACGAAATGACATTTAGCATTGCAGCAAATGCTCAAATGATTACAAAATATGACCTATATATAAGTTACTACAGCAAAAGAAACAAATATTGTTACAATGATTACAACAACTAACATGAAAATATTTTCTGTCAATAACTTGTTGAGAATTTGACCCTCCAAATTCACCCATCGGGATGCACCTTTTACCTTTTAATGGAAAAGAAATCAAAAGTAGAAATAATAACACAAGGATTTAACGTGGAAAACTCTCAAATTAGGAGAAAAACCATCAGGACCAGAGAAGAAAATATACTATATGAAAATTATTACAACCACATAGTTTCTATTTTTTCACCCCAAACACACCCACAAAGCTTTTCCCACTAGCCACATTTTATCACTCACACCCCCTCTCATTACAAGAAAGACATCTAGTAAAATCATTTCTGATGTAGAAGTTCAGCCACAACTGCAACCACAGAACATACTAAGACTTTTACTAGATTCTAAAACAAGAGAGAAATGCATATAATCTAATCTATCTAAAGCCAAAAGTTATTAGGCAAGCTATTGATTGGTGCAACTAAATTAAAGGCCCAAAACCTTATTTTATACCCAAATGGATTTGGCCATTTCCCTTTTTCTTGGATGTGGGACAAAAATCACATACCAACATAACTTAATAACAAACCTACACTAAATTCCATAATTTGTTTCTTTTGATTATTAATCTTGAAGATGATGCGTGGGTTGGGCTATCCAAATGTTTTGTGTGGGATGGGATCACTCGAGTCTTGGACTGAGGTTGTTTGAATGTCTGTGTGTCCCTTAACTCATAATAATTAACTTTAACTAAATATTAATCATTTCCAAAAATATCTAATTAATATTATATTATTTTTCAAGGTTTTGTCTCTCACAATATTAGTATTAACTTTAATGATCTCATTTTCATGCAACAAAAAAAAAAAATTAAGAGCACATACTTTTCATTTTCTACTCATTTCAGTGAATAAAAACAATCAAATAATTGAATAACGAAACTTGAGTGATTAAGAATACGTATGATTGATTCTCACGACCTTTGGTAATGAATGAGGATTCTGAAGTATGGTGTGTCGGATATTACGCTTTCTTAATTCTTCTCTAAACACAATGAATGGTGACATGCAGTAGGCAAAAAATAATAAAATAAAATATGGAGGGCGAAAAAAAATTTATGATGTCAAAATTTAATTTTATGGGAGCAAATTATAATTTTAGGAGGGTAAAATGTAATTTTTTCCAAAAAAAAAAATATTTTTGCAACGGGGGCACTTGCCCTCCTTGCCAAAGGGTGCGTCCACCCTTGAGGGTAGGACAAATGCATCCTTTCATTTCTCTCATCCCTCAAAAATATTTTTTGAATATGTATATATTACACTTTTGCTTTTCATATTTAAAAAGCTTACAATTTTGCCCCCAATAAACATCCTATAATACTGCCCTTCCTCAACCAATTCGCTTTAGAGCGAGGGTATATTTGAAAGAGGTGGACTGATGCATGTTGGTGGATATTTCATAGTTCGTTGGCTCATAAAATAAACATTTCGAGGATCAATCGAATGAAAGAATGGGCTTGAAAGACCACTAATCCACGTCCAGTATGTTGCAGTAGTGGAAATGAAATTGTCGAGAAGGATTGGAACAAAAGATGGAAGTTCTGGCAATTTGGAGGCTATCGACAATCGCAATCAAAAACTACTACAATTCTCTCTGCAATTTTAGCTTTTAGATTTTAGCTTAATCTTTGATACCCCGATAATTGTCCCGGTGCGGTTTGGACCCGAATTCTGTGGGCTCGACCCAACCTGATAAGATACTAGGCCCATTCCGATATTTTATTAACCCATTTACCAATTAATGGCCCATTACCCTTACTAATTAAAGCTCTTAAGTAAAAAAGCCCATGAACTATGATTTAAAGCCAATGAAACAGTAGGTTTGAGAGGGGATTTTGATGGCCTAGCAGAAGAGGCAGAGGGGCGGCTAGGCCTCTTCCTGATTTTTCATTTTGATTCTTGCTTCCTTCTCCATGGTTGGAGAACAAACATTGTAAATTGTTGTTGTTTATAGTGAAGATTAAAACTGGACTAGGTCCCGTGGTTTTTCTCTTCGGGGTTTCCACGTAAAAAATCTCGATTTCTATTTTATTTTCGTATACAAATTCATTTGTTATCAAATCGAACCAAAAAATGAGGTAACAAATTGGCGCCGTCTGTGGGAAATCGAGCTAGGACGTAGATTTTTTTTTATGAACTGGTTTTGAGCTGAGGTTTCCTGGGCAGCTTGGGGAGAGTCTGGGGTGATTTTTGAAATGGTTTGGGAAGGGTTGGAGTGATTCTGAACGACTGATTTTAGGGAGAGATTGCGGACAGTCTGGGCGAGGAGAAGGAGAGTCTAAGGCGTTGATTTTTGGGAATGATTTGTGCTGATGTTCAGCTCGGGCAACTCTGGGTGACGAGTTGCTGACTGTGAATGGCTTCAGGCAGCGGCTCGGATGGTGAACGAGAAAGGGCGACGACAAGCTGAACGAGGGGCTCGGGACTGTGATTTGTGCTCTTGCCCGTCGAGAAGTACGGAGAACGAGCTCGAGCGAAAGGCGAGGAGCAATCCATGGAAAAAGTTGGAGAGAATGAAGGTTGCTATTATCTCCGACAAGGCTCTTGCTATACACGGCTGCGACACCGGCTTTCTTGGTCCATCAGAATCTGCTGCTCGCTACCCATGCTAAGATCCCAAATTTCGCCTTAGGCTCCAGAATGGACTTGCTGCTAGTCCTTTTCATCATGGCTCTCATACATGCTGAACACTAAGTGTTTGATGGGATGTCTGAGCCAACCAAAAAAATTCAAAATGTTATGTCTGTCTCGTAGCAAGATGGCGGCAAACCGTGTGATGTGTTCTTGCTCACGCGATCTCTTATGCGCAACAAGGAGTACGGGTTTGGCGTTTTGTATATCACCACAACCAAGGAATGGCTAATTCGCCCAGAGGATCTAGTTTGGGGCAGAATATGGATGATAAGAATACTCTTGGGCTGGTCTACTTTCCAAATGCAGCCAGAACCATGTCACACATCACTGCCGTCACACCGAGATACATGCCATCGGCTCGGCATCGGCTCACCTCGACCTCAGGCCTCAGTTCGGCCTCGGCTATTTCGGTCTAGGACTCCGCCATCAACTAGACCACCTCAATCAACCCTGACTTCGATGCTCGGTCTACATGCTATTACTTACGGTTATTTCTTCTAGCTACTATTTCATATATATTTTGTGCTGCACTATTTCACTATTTCAGGTTGACCTCAGTGCACCACAACTCGGGCATGCAATCTCGCAGTAAGCCCCTATTCAGAAGTTCAGCTTGGGCATGCAATCTTGCAGTAAGCCCCTATTATGACAGCTCGGGCATGCGATCTAGCTGTAAGGCCCGATTATATCAGCTCGGCATGCAATCTTGCAGTAAGCCCCTATTACATCAGCTCGGGCATGCAATCTAGCAGTGAGGCCATATTATTCATCAGCTCGGGATCTTTATTTGTTCTGGATTTTGGATGAACTTATTCGGATGATATGGTGATGGGGAATTTGGATGGGATATTCGGAGTAAGCCCAGGTGTATGAGGCCCTGGCAAATATTTAGCACAGGTCTGCCCTGATTGCTTAAGCCCAGGTGTATGAGGCCCTGGCAAATGCTAGCACAGGTCCGCCCTGATTGCTTAAGCCCAGGTGTATGAGGCCCTGTCAAACATTAGCACAGGTCCGCCCTGTTTGCTTAAGCCCAGGTGTATGAGGCCCTGGCAAATATTTAGCACAGGTCCGCCCTGATTGCTTAAGCCCAAGTGTATGAGGCCTTGGCAAATACTTAGCACAGGTCCGCCCTGTTTGCTTAAGCCCAGGTGTATGAGGCCCTGGCAAATATTTAGCACAGGTCCGCCCTGATTGCTTAAGCCCAGGTGTATGAGGCCCTGGCAAACATTAGCACAGGTCCGCCCTGATTGCTTAAGCCCAAGTGTATGAGGCCTTGGCAAATATTTAGCACAGGTCCGCCCTGTTTGCTTAAGCCCAGGTGTATGAGGCCCTGACAAATATTAGCACATGTCTTATCCTCTCATATTTATTATCTGGAGTCCAGACCGGACATGTCTTATCTGCTCATATTTTACTCTGGGATCATACGAGACGAACTTTATTTGCTCAGCATTTTATCATCTCAAGAGCTCAAGTCATCTGTCACTTTGCAAATTCAGATGAACTTTATCTGCTTCGCGTACCTATTAGCTCTGGAGTACAGGACGTGCGAGCTGCATGCGTTCGGTTTATTATTTCTGGAGCTCAGGTCGCGAGGACATTATCTGCTTGTATTGATTATTTCATGAGTTCGGGGTGAGCAAGACTTTTGTGCTCGGTTAATTATCTGTGGAGTTCAGGCAGGTCAGCCTGCACAAATAACAGGTCAGCCCTGTTAAGATTTAATTCTGTACTTGGAATTATTTCTACTTGTTACTGCAGGTCAGCCCTGCCTATAAAACAGGTCAGTCCTGCACAGATTAACAGGTCAGCCCTGTTTAAGATTTAATTCTGTACTTAGAATTATTTCGAGTTCTTAATGCAGGTCAGCCCTACACAGATTAACAGGTCAGCCCTGTTTAAGATTTAATTCTTTACTTTGAATTATTTCGAGTTATTATTGCAGGTCAGCCCTGCCCAGATAACAGGTTAGCCCTGTTAAGATTTAATTCTCTTATAATTATTTCTAGTTATTATTGCAGGTCAGTCCTGCACAGATTAACAGGTCAGCCCTGTTTAAGATTTAATTCTGTACTTAGAATTATTTCGAGTTCTTAATGCAGGTCAGCCCTGCACAGATTAACAGGTCAGCCCTGTTTAAGATTTAATTCTGTACTTTGAATTATTTCGAGTTATTATTGCAGGTCAGCCCTGCCCAGATAACAGGTTAGCCCTGTTAAGATTTAATTCTCTTATAATTATTTCTAGTTATTATTGCAGGTCAGTCCTGCACAGATTAACAGGTCAGCCCTGTTTAAGATTTAATTCTGTACTTAGAATTATTTCGAGTTCTTAATGCAGGTCAGCCCTGCACAGATTAACAGGTCAGTCCTGCACAGATTAACAGGTCAGCCATGTTTAAGATTTAATTCGAGTTCTTAATGCAGGTCAGCCCTGCACAGATTAACAGGTCAGCCCTGTTTAAGATTTAATTCTGTACTTTGAATTATTTCGAGTTATTATCGCATGTCAGCCCTGCCCAGATAACAGGTTAGCCCTGTTAAGATTTAATTCTCTTATAATTATTTCTAGTTATTATTGCAGGTCAGTCCTGCACAGATTAACAGGTCAGCCCTGTTTAAGATTTAATTCTCTTAGAATTATTTCTAGTTATTATTGCAGGTCAGCCCTGTTAAGATTTAATTCTCTTAGAATTATTTCTAGTTATTATTGCAGGTCAGCCCTGCACAGATTAACAGGTCAGCCCTGTTTGAGATTTAATTCTGTACTTAGAATTATTTCGAGTTATTATTGCAGGTCAGCTCTGCTTAAGATTTAATCATATACTTAGAATTATTTTGAGTTATAAACAGGTCATCCCGGTCGAGAAACATGTCATCCTTACAACATGCCAGCTCAGTTTCGACACTCTGGAGCTCACGTCAACTTATTTACTCCTCGGCTCGGCATTACTTATGGAGCTCATATCAGCCCTGTCTATAATTATTATTTTTGGAGCTCAGCTGTATTTTGTTGACTCAGCACAACATATTTATCAAGCTCTGGATGTCCAGATGTTTATTAGCTCTGGAGTTCGGCGAGTTTTATGTGCCATGGGATTGAGCCAGCCTTTATTGATTAAGGAGTTCAGGCGAGCATTATTTGCTCTTGCTTATTTCGGAGCTCAGATCTCTTGCTTATTTCGGAGCTCAGATCAGGTCGGAAGAGCAATATTTGTTCATATCGGGTCAGATGGGTATTATTTTCTCATACATTATCTCAGGAGCTCAGGTCGGGCAATAATTCTTTCACTTATTTTATCATCTCTGGAGCTTAGGTCGGGTAAGCTTTATTTGCTCAGCTCAGTTTTATCACCTCGGGGCTCTCGATCACCTCTGTCAGCTCGGAATTCTCGATTATAGTAGCTTCAGTTCGGATTCCTACAGTCCAGCTCAACCTGCTCTTATTGACCGGAGTTCAGTACTATGATTACGCCAGTTACTCGTATGGGCTATACGAGCCGCCTATTTTATCGAGGACCGACATTCGAATTGTCGTAGCTCTACCGACAGCATGACTCGGGAACTCGGCACGGCGCAATGTCACATTAGGGTTATTTAAAGGACTATCGATCCGGGTCCTCACCTAACCAGATGGAGTCGATACAGCGCTACTCTAGCTCGACTAGAGGGGGATACTGATGATACCCCGATAATTGTCCCGGTGCGGTTTGGACCCGAATTCTGTGGGCTCGACCCAACCTGATAAGATACTAGGCCCATTCCGATATTTTATTAACCCATTTACCAATTAATGGCCCATTACCCTTACTAATTAAAGCCCTTAAGTAAAAAGCCCATGAACTATGATTTAAAGCCAATGAAACAGTAGGTTTGAGAAGGGATTTTGATGGCCTAGCAGAAGAGGCAGAGGGGCGGCTAGGCCTCTTCCTGATTTTTCATTTTGATTCTTGCTTCCTTCTCCATGGTTGGAGAACAAACATTGTAAATTGTTGTTGTTTATAGTGAAGATTAAAACTGGACTAGGTCCCGTGGTTTTTCCCTTCGGGGTTTCCACGTAAAAAATCTCGATTTCTATTTATTTTTCGTATACAAATTCATTTGTTATCAAATCGAACCAAAAAATGAGGTAACAATCTTAATTATTTTAGCTTGTAAACTTCAGTTCTTCCAGTTTAGTTGGCTAGTTCATCCAACTTTAATTTTAGCATATCTAGTTTGTAAATGATGTATTTTCAATTCTCAAAAAACATAATCATGTATTCAAATCCATTAGTTAATTTTCTTTGTCTCTCAAGCTTTATCAAGGAGATCAAAACTAACGATTGAATACATGATCACATTGCTTGTTTTAGAGGTCAGATTTTCATTTTGGCACGTGCTAGAGTCTGACACGTCCACAACACAAATTCAGTCCAAACATATAGTAAATGAGGTGTTGATATTGTCCATGCTACTGAAGATGGCAAAATGGGGGGGGGGGGGGGGGGCATATGTGGCTCGGCAAGATCCGACCTATAATGGTTATTGGTCCGTACGAGTGGTGCCTAGACACAGAGACACACAAGCTTTATATATATTAAGGAAATTAAAAAATATGGTAAATTTCATAAAAATCCCCCTATGTTTTGAAAAATATGCACGAAACCCCCTTCGTTAACAAATAGGCAAAAAAAACCCTGTTTTTTCTTAAACTCGGCATAAAACCCCTTATATTAAAAAAAAACCAAACATTTATTTTGGAAATATTGCATGAAACCCCATGTGTTAAACAAATTAGGCTAAAAAATCCCTATGTTTCGTAAAACCTGCACAAACCCTTTTTATTTTGTATCCACATTATTTTCTTCTTTTTTGTAATGTAATTTTAAAATAGATTATGAATAATATTTCTGAATTTTTCTTTTTAAAATGTGCACTCTTATTGACCAATTCAAATTCTTTTTTTTTTTAGGTTTTGATATATCGAGTAAGCAACAATTGCATATATAAAAAAATATGCATAATTTCAAAAAAGCATAAATATGTTACAATAATAAATAAATAAATATATATATATATAAACAAAAAATAAATTATATATAAACCTATATAAATATATATGAACATGTTTTAATAAAACTTGGGTATAGTTTTAACGAGATTAAAAAAAATCTATTTATTTGTAAAATCAATGGGGTTTTGTGTAAGATTTAAAAAAATAATCATATTTTGTTTAACATGAAAGGTTTCGTGCAAGATTTCAAAAAAACAGTATTTTTTTGCCTTTTTTTTATAATATATGAGGTTTTATGATGAATTTAAGAAAACAAATGATTTTTTAACATATTTTGTTAAAATATAGTATTTCGAGCATATATGCCAAAATACATGTAGAGGATTTTTATGCAATTTACTCTTTGTGAAAAAACTGAAAATGTGTGTACCCTGCCCCCACTTCCGCCAGTTTGTTTGATGATGCCCTTAAGGGCAGTGCTCTTAGGGCATCATCACCGTTCATTTATAATTTTTTTTTTAAAAGAAAAAAAAGATTCTACATGGATGATGGATGACGCCCCTAAGAGCAGTACCCTTCAAGGCAGCAACAAACAAACACACCCCCGCCCGCCCCCGCATCTGTTTTGACATGAGTCACGCATCAATCTGTTTTGCCATTTCACCCTAAGACAAAATAATTATCTCATTTCCTCCTGATAACCTTTTCGTTAATGACCATCTCAAAACCAGACGTTGCTTTTTACCTCTCAAATTCAATTTGAAACCCCACCAAAGCGACTTCTAGCGCTATGTCGTGGCTGGCTCGTTCCATCGCCAACACTCTCCACCTCGAAGACGAGGACAACCCCGCCTCGCCACCATCGCACCCGTCCGATACCGAATCACCGGAAGATCAATTGCGATACGGTGCCACAGTCCCAGAAGATGATCACCGATCGGCGGATAGCGATGAAGACTGCAATTACGATTCCTACCGTGTGGGTGATGGAGATCGAGATGGTGAGGATGATAATGATCAAGGGCGTGGAGTCAGGGAGGATCTATCGGAATTGAAAGACACTCTCACTCGCCAAATTTGGGGCGTCGCTTCGTTTCTCGCTCCTCCTCCGCCTCCTCCGCCGCCTAGTCTTCTTCATAAATCGATTGTTATGCAAACAGGATCGAAATCTGATTATGCGGAGTCTGATAATGATTATGACTGCTATGATCAACGACATTCTCGTCAATTTGGGGAATTTTCAAATTATAAGTATAATACGAATACCCTTGATGATGCAATTGGAATTACTGAGGAAGTGTTGGCTTTCGCGAGGAACATTGCACATCATCCAGAGACCTGGTTGGATTTCCCCTTATCAGAGGAAGAAGAATTCGATGGTGAGCAAATTTGAATTTTGTGAGCTTCCTACAGTAATTTGATTGTTCTATTCTCTGATTTTCAATCGTAAATGTTCGTTAATTGATTTAGGAAACAACATAGTTGACTTGTGAAGGTTCAATCCATTTGTTTGTTGGATTGTGTGTGGATTAGTTAGTACGCATTTTATGTTAGACGTTCGAACATTTGGAATGCCTTAAGTGCTACATATGGTGGCATAAGGTCATAATTTTGCTTTGGTGGTATAAGATATCATTATCAGGCAATGACATTTTACAACCAGTTTATTCAAGGCATTAAGTTCTTGACCGTTGGTAATTTAATTGTAGTGCTAATCATTTACAAATGAAATGGAAGTAGACAAGTAGCGAGTTATGAAGCCAACTTTCGATAAGTATGGTATATTGGTATGGTACTTCTCCCTATTTTGTGTCTGACGTGAGTTATTGAGTAACTCATATCTGGCTAATGACTTTTACATTCATCTTTGTTTCTTTGAAAGGTCATAATAGGACTCTAGTTAACTTTTTTCCTTGCCTTTATTGTGTTTTAAGCGAGTCGAGATTATGTAGATATTGACTGATAAATGTGTTCACCTTATGTGAAATTAACATATGATCTTTTCAGCTTTTAATTTTATACAAGCTGCATCATTATGGATGATATCTCGTTGCTGATTCATCTATCCTATAATCTGCAGATTTTATGTGTTAGTCAACATCGATTACTAGTAGAACATTTTTATATAAATATGATTGATTTTTTTTCCTTTGCCATCATTGATCATCCTGGTTGTTGCAACACTGATCAGTGATGGATATTATTTTCATCACTGGAAAGATACTTTTATCAAAAACTTCAACTGATATTCATTTTCATATGATATATTGTGGCACGGTAAAGTGCCTTGTGGTACACATTTTACATGAAGAGTTGTTTTAATGATTAGGCTACCCCAATCCATTGAGATTAAAGGCTTAGTTATTGTTGTTAGTTGTTTTAATGATTGTTGGTTGCATAGAATGGTAATTATGAATGTTATTATATACATGCAGATGTTTTCAACTGGAAAGTTCTTGTTATCATTTGTTATTCATTTTCAGATTTTGATATATCTGATGCACAGTACAAGCATGCATTGGCTGTTGAACAAGAAGCACCAAGATTAACAGCACTTAGAATTGAACTTTGTCCAGCCCATATGAGTGAGGGCTACTTTTGGACAGTCTATTTTGTTCTTCTGCATCCGAGGTTAAATAAGCACGATGCTGACCTTTTATCTTCACTACAGGTTAGTGGTTTTCTTCATCATTTGCAAAAAGAAAATTGAGTTTGGCTGACATTTTCGTAACTCGTCGCCTTTTTAATTTAACTGAAAATGAAAAGAATTTTGGTTAGTTCAGATATTGTTCGTAGGATAAATTTATGCTAAATAGAATCCAAGAGACCTTAGTGTTCCTTTCGTTGAATCCTTCTTTAGGTTTTTTACAGCAACCTCCACATTCACTTTAACAAGTTATTCTACCAAAAAGAGGTGCGGTGAATGAAGGTGTTACAACCTTATATAAAATAATCCACCTTTTCCATTTTAGTTTTCATTCAATTTTTAAAAAAAAATTCTCCCCAAGTGAATCTTTTTATAATAAATTTTCTCCTCATTTTAGTGTAAAATTTCAAATATTAAAATATGAAATTATTAAATATTTATGTTTGATTCATTGTTATGCATATGCAACATGTGTGCGAGAGATACAAATTTTTGTAATTGTTTGAAACATAAACTTAGTGTTTATGTGGGTTGATGAAGGCTATCTATTCAAGTTGTTACTTTTCATATTCTTCATCCACTACTTTATGCAAACTTTGAGTAAGCAGTTACTTATTCTTCATTGTTTTGCATTATTACCTTTCAGATTGCGAAAGCTAGGTCTATGTGGATGAAAGATCTACAAGAGAAAACTAAGGACGAATCACATTTGATAAGAAATACTTCCCACTTGAAAGAAAGTTCAGATTATACGCATGAACACTCCAACTCATACGAAGATACTCATTATAGGTCAGGCAGGACGTCTCCTTTTGACCCTTCCACTCCCCATGAAAGAGGTACCAATGAGACCGAAAAGCAACGTTTCTGTGAAGTTGAGTGCATTGACAAATCCATTGTCAAAGAGGATCCATCATCTAAACCCCTAGAAAAGGATATGGTTGTGGGTATAAAACCAACCGTGGATCATGACTATGATGACGATGATGACTGGCTAAAGGAAGACTCGGACTTAGTTGGGTATTCTGGATCCATAATTATTGGAAATGAGGAAGACATATCGTTTAGTGATCTAGAGGATGATACTGATTACACTACCCCTTTCAAATCCAAGACTTGGAATACCTCTGATGAGACGCGGTGGTAACTGTCTCATGGTCGATTCAAGCACTATATAAGAAATATCCTCGGACAACGATTGGTTTGGTGTATCAGTTGGGTGAGACTCAGATTTTAAGTAAAAGTCCGTGTCGTTGTCAAGAACAACCACCAAGACTTCATGAATTTCATTTCATTTCGCTAGTGTGTCTATGATCCAGGGAAGATCACATCTGCATCATTTGCTGGAATTACGTGTCAGTGGCATGCCAGCGTTAATTTGTGCAGCAATGAGTGTGCATTACTTCTGCGAGATTTACGGACGTAAAGCTATCTCTGACTGTGCATGGGGCTTCCACTGGTTGTCAGTTAATGACAACGTGGAATTTAGCGCTTAAATCACCGTTACAGCGATCTTATCTCCATGACGCCTAAGTTTACTGCCTGTGGGGATGGTCAAGATAAGAATCTTGATTAGTCGAGAATTCGGTTTACTAATAATGCCGTCCCAAATAACCGCAGAAAAGGTATTCATCATTCCTTATCCCCAGTTGTAATTTTTTTTTTTCAATTAAACTTTTACTGTACATGCCTTTCCCCATTGGTTTTACTCGTTTAATTTATACCCTTTGGAGGTCATAGCTTCGACATGACCGGAGGGGAAATAAATTGTGATCATCTGTTTTGTACATGTGAAGTATTTCGGCCTTTTGTTGTTTACCTCGGATACTGGTACAAATGTGCCTGTTTTCTGTAATATTTTTAAAACTTTAAAGATTAAATCGGTTCTGATTTTTTCCTTCCTAAAGTATCAAATTTTCATGATTCAACCCCCTCTCCATTTGCTTCTCGGGCTGAATTTGAATTTTTTTAAAAACTTTAGGGATTAACCGAGCTACTGAAATCTTTAGAGACTGAATCGGGAATGGACGAAACTACATGACGTTTTAAAACGTTTTTTTCCCTAAAATTTAATCTTTTTTTTGGTGATAAAGTATATTTTGTCCACATAACATAAATAAAGGGATAATAGATGATATGGTCATTTTTGTTTGCACTCATTCCCGATTTAGTCCATATTGCACTGACCCGATTTAGTCCCTATAGTTTTCTAATTTGTTTCAAATCAGTCCTAAACGTTAATGCACCGTTAAAACTAACGTAGATGGATTGAATCGGGTCACTTAAAACCTCAGGGACTGAATCGAGAATTGATGCAAACATTAGAGACTGATTCAGACAATTTAAAAAGATTGGTTGACTTAATTCTTTAAATTTTGAATTATTATAATAGTTAATATGGTTAATTTATTTATAATTTTGGTAATTTTTTGTAAATTTTTTTTATTTAAATAATAATATATAAAATTCTATATAAAACTATTTTTTCACTCAAATAAAACAAAAAACCAATAGTATATTGATATATAAAATATATTTCGATTGCTAGTTTACTTATTAAATAAGATATATTTTTGATTTTATTAAATTATATCTGTCAGATGTGTCATCACTTTATAAAACAATTATTTTATTTTGATAAATTAAATAATTTTTTTAATAAATTAAATTGCTTGGATAAATAATTCCAAGATACTAATATTTTTTTTTTGTATAACTGATATAATTGCCCATAAATTAGAATTTGTTATCAGTAAATTAAATAGAAATCACGCGTTAGAAGCTAAAAGTTTATTCAGTTAGTAACAACTTAAAAATGAAATTAAAGTATATAGCGCAATTTGTTTACTAAACATATAAAATATATATTCGAAGATATTCCAGATAAATGTAGCCAAAAGCAGTATAAATTTTGCGAAAAAATTAATTTATGGAAGAAAAAAAATTAATTCAATATCAAATTACCTGAATCAGACCATAATGTTTACGTCAATTCCTGATTCAGTCCCTGAAGTTTTAAATGACCCAATTCAGTTCATTTTCGTTAGTTTTAACGGTATATTTAACGTTTAGGACTGATTTGGGACAAATTAGAAAACTAAATGGACTAAATCGAGTTAGTGTAAACAATAAATCGAGAATGACTACAAACAAGAGGGAACATTTCAATATTATCCCATAAATAAAAGTGTACTTACATCCCCAGTATTATCCCATATATATATATATATATAATGCATAAAAAAGTTCGAATAGGATTACAAGAACTTTATTATTATTTATATTTATAATTAAAATAAAACTTGAAATGATAAAATCTCAACTACTTTTCGCAGAATTTACATAAATATTGTAACAAGACCGAAACAAAGGTAATATATTATTACGCATTGTTGCAATCTAAAAAATTGATTTATTAAAATTAAGTTTAGAACATGGTGCCTACTTCCATCTGTTAAAAAGCCTAATGCACCTCAAAGCATCACTTTAATTGGAACTTTTTTAATTTTCTGTGGGTAACTTTTTAAAAAATCGAGTTCTGTCTCCTAAATATATTCTGGATCTGCCCAATTACCACTCTTAGGATGTATTTATAATTGTTTATTTCAAATATTTTTATGTTATTTTTGTGTAAAGTTGGAAAATGATTTTGTAAACAAAAATATCGAGTGTTTGCTCTTAAAATAAAAAACAGTTAATGAATTTCAAATTATTACAAAATTGTCACCACACAAGTAAAAATAGTGAAAAACATCTCATCATTCGCTACTCTGTTTCTGTTTTACCTACTTATTTTTAGAGAAGCAATATCATAAACAATGAAATAAAACACTCAAAATTTACTTTTTGGTGTAAAAAGTAGATAAACAGTTTTGAAAAACAATCACAAACACCACTTAATTAATTCGTACTTATAACACTTACATGATCATTAGCAAACAACTATATAAAAAAAACAATCAAGGTTAAATATTAAACATTTAACTAACTAAAATCCCATCATCGAAAATATGCATAAATAATTATCTTAATACGCCAAATATGACATCATAGATGACTTTTATAAAATAAAATATAAAAAAAAAAAAAGAAGAAGGAAAAAATAGACTTTGGACCATAATTCACATGTGATTGAATATTTGAATGCTACTAATTTTCTTGACGTGGCATGCTCTAGAATTCCACTCTATTTCGTATATATATATATATATATATATATATATATATATATATAATATGTGAATATCTTAGAGTAACTATTTTGGTACAATTCTTACATGAAAATTGAATTAATGTAAAGATATACTGTTCAAAAACCAGAATGTATAAGAGCGTAATGCATGTACTCGGACGTTAACATATATTATTTGCGGGTCTATTTATAATAGGACGAAGAAATGTAGATGTTGGAAAATATGCTTAAATTAAGCAAGGGAAAGTCGAAAATACGGGGAAAAAAAAACCAGAAAGGGGACACTGAAACTACCCAGAAAAATATGGACAGTAGGGGTGGCGCCTAGGCGCCACTTTGCCTGGAATGCAATTCCAAGCAGTGTATGTTGCGCCTACGCGCCATGTTCGTTGTCTTATCATGCAAAATCAGTTTTTTGTGAAGGGTTGTGTACCATTTGGCTTTTTGATGCATCTTTTTATGAAAGAATACATTAAATAGGTTTGTTTTCGTGGCATCTAATGATACACTATATAGAACAACTCACTTGAAAATTCTACATACTTTTGCAAGATCAAATTTAAGTTTTGATAGCACAATTTCTACATATTCATCTAGTTCATCTGTTGTTATTGGTTGAGTTTCTTTAGATATTTGTGGTCTAATGATTCGTGATTTGAAGTGCTGCTATCATGAATCATAGTCGTTGTATCTTGAAAATGATTGCCACTAAACCGTGAGCATCATAACGGGGTAATATCGTTTCAAGGACGAAGATTATAAATCTCACCTAGACATTTATCATGTTGAGTTATTGTTACTTTGCTTACTTATATCCCAAAGATACAGATCAAGATTCTTACAGTATACTTTTGGTAAATAGTTGCAACATTTGTCTATAAAGTAGCTTGGAGTGCTTAGGTTACCTTTTATGAAAAGTTGCCGACATATACACACCCCTACACATCTTATACATGTCACGATTCTGGCGAAATTATAATTATTATTTAGAATGTAAAAAATAATAATATAAAAATTGGAGGGCAAAATCATGTAGGATGTCGAAACATGATTAAAACATGATTTAGAAATGATAAAATATAATTTTATGGGCATACTACGATTTTTAGGGGATAAATACAATTTTTTTTAGATTAAATAATTTTTTAAAATTAATCTTTATTTTTGAAGGGGCAATTGCACCACCATAGTACCACGCTATGCCCGTTCATATCAATGGAGCTGAGGTGACCTTCCACGAGCTCCAGTGACCCTCTTGTTTGAATCCAATGAGCTCCAGCAAGCTCTGGTAGGCTTTTAGCAAATCACTAATGACTACTTTTTTCTTTGACACTATTCTTAATCATATAAGTATCATCCTTATTATTAAAATTTCTCATTTATGTAATATTTTTATATAAAAATTTTCCATACCAGACCTCGGGGTGCTTATACCGGTTCCGGAGATCCAACCGATCCAGGAGCAAGAAGGGTTGGAACCGGATCAATCCAGTTCACAATCGGATTGATCCGGTTCCAGTTCCATGGATCCGGTTCCAGTTCCATGGCCTTGGCCATGGAACCAAGCCGATCCGGTGGTCTGAATCGGAAATCCCGGATCGGTTTCGGATTGGATCGGTTCAAGATGTCCGGTTTTTTTATTTTTAAATTTTTTTTTAGACTTCTAAAATATATTGTTCAATTAATACATAAAATGTGATGAAAAAATACATACTTTATTGCATTTGAAAAATATGGGGTAAAAACTACATTTTTTGAAATTAATAAAAAAATATTTTTATTATTATAATTTTTGAAAAGTTACTGGTTACGGTTCCAACCGGAACCAGAACTTGTAACGTACCGGTTCTGACTATTGCAGGTTCGGGATCGGGTTGACCAGTTCCGGTTCCGAACAGGTCCAACCATTTCAGTTTTGTTCCGAATCAGGTTAACCCGGTCCTTTAAACACCCTGAACCAGACCTAAAAATCCAGTTAAATTTAACTGGTCTGATGTGAAATTGGGAAACTATTTCCAAACAACTGTGTAGATTCAACCTAATTAAAAGTGCATTTGACTATGATCCTCGAATTGCAAATCATGATGCTTCGGTCAGGTAATACCTTGAGTGTATTCTTAGGGTAAAACCGTAAGTGTGGCACTAGGGGAGGAGGGAGGGGGCTGCCGCACCGCTCAGATTATTGTTATACTATTTTTTATAGATTTTTTTTAATAAAAGAATAAAAATTGTATACTTAAATAATAATCATGACTCCGCTCCTGTATGTCACTAAATTCCCACCTCGAATTATTGGGCATCTCCTCAGTAGATTCTTGAAGAGTTCCCGGGCTTCATAGAGTGTTCCAGAATCATGTTGCACATATGTGGTGATATCATTGCTCATTTTTGCTGTCTTGGAAGGTGATAAGTACTTTGACAGAAAAGCTTGTGACATACCTTCCCAAATAGTTATTGATACTGCAGGCAATGAATTCAACCAAGATTTAGCTTTTATCCCTTCCCAAGTAGTTATCGAAGTGTTGGCTCGTTTGAGTCTTTGTCATCGTTATTTGGCTCATTTTCTTCATTTCCTTGAACTTCAACCTGATTCCTGAAATATGCAAAACTAATACAAAAAAACATAATATCATTCAAGAATTACTATAAAAACCACTAGAAAAACATGGAAATATAGGTGCAAAATCCACACTCATCAGTGTTGCTCCTGTAGGAAGTCTTTCTTACAAGTGTTACATAGCATCCATAAACCTCTAGCAACTGCTAGAATTTAACTTAAATAAGTAATCTTAATGAAGCCACCGTAATCTGTTGAATGCTAATTACACATGAACATTAGATTTGAACTGCACTTTATTCATTCAGTACATTAAAGATTAGTTCAGTACAGGATCCCTACAGATTTTCATGTTTGCTTACTTGTAAACAGTCCACATAAGAACAAATGTGGTATATTTCTATGCAGCCGTTCTTGTGAAAGTAATATGCAGTTTTTTATTATATAGGATTGAATACAAGATGAACAATCAACTTCTGTGCCAGAAACTGTATTCAAGACTTGTTGGGATCCAGAAAGGCATTGTTGAAGACAAAACGAGGATGGGTTATTGAAAGTGATTGAGTTCTGTGTTCCTTGAAAAAGAAACATGGTTTACTATCTAGGCCCTTTCTTGAATTGTAAACTTGTGAATGTTGTACATAATTCTCATGGAATTAAATGAATCTCCTGAATCTTGAAATTTATGCATCAGGCTTGCTCATAGGCTTCTTTTAAGGAACAAATGGTGATTTTAAACTTGTTTGAGCCTGGGCAATGCATTGCGATCGAACAAAAAAGAACGTCGATCAATCTAAGGCTGTCAAGATTTGCCGAAACAAATGGTGTCACATTGTATGAGACCTCATCCAGGGGTAAAGGGAAAGGCTGGTCTACTCATGAATCATGATAGTATGATCAATTAAGGAAATCAAGAGGCAAAAGAATTGATTCTGTGGTAAATTACATCAATTTATAATTTGAACATCATATTCTATTAAGGGAACCAATTGCCACATCTACAATAAAAAAAATTAAAAAGTGTGTGATTCTCGTATAAATTTCTGCCGAAAAGGTATATCATCCCCAACAAATTAAAATTTGCATCCATCCTAGTGAGAACAACAATATTCGAACCAGAGATTTAAATTGAATCCCATCGAACAAAATCAATGGGAAGGAAATTATTGTGAAATAATCCTATGTTTGAATCAAAGAATATGAATGTGAACATCAAGTGAAAGGCAGCCTTTCCCAAATCTTTCCCTTTTTCTCTTCCTTTTTGAGACAGCTAGCTTAAATTCTTCTTATCGAATCATATCATTAACCGGATACTAATAAATGTCATTCCTTCAAGATCCAAGAATCATTGGAAGATTTTCGACTTGATTGCTTCGAATGTTAACTGTACGAATTAAGATGGAAAATTTGACAGTTAGGAGTGTAAGATCTCTTTGCTGCAGCTTGCTCAAACTTCTTGATGATAGCTGTATTCTCCTCTAAGCTTGTCTGAACAAAAAATCGAATCCACCAAGTCGAGCTCCTCAACTTAGCCTACATGGAAGAGAAGGCTTCCGATTTTATGCAATGTTTGTATCAGAAACTTGTGAATATATCAGGGAAAAAACTGTGCATGGACCTTTGGATTTTATTCAAGAAAAAAACTTCTATGAATATTGTCCAAGTTCATTAGTTTCAAAGGGAACGAGTGGATAAGCTCTTGCCTAAATAACAAAAATGAGGGTTGCTTTAAAATTTATTATAGATTTTTTTCTTCTACTATAATACACTGGACCACATTACAAAAATAAAATGTTATTAAACTTGTTTTTCTTCTCTGCTAACTCTTAAACTATTCTGATTGCAAATATAATCTACTGATAGGACGTCTAGTACAAAAATGACCAAGAAAGAGATAAATATGGTGCAAGATACTAGACTTACTGATCGTCCATATTTGGCTTTATCAGCAACTTTCACTTTGCGGTGATGAGGATATCCTATAAAAATTTATAATAAAAGAAGATTTGAAGTTACATAATAATATCTAAATCTCAACTAAGCAAAAACATATAAATGTAAATGATGCCTGTGAAATAAAATTCTTGAAAAGATGCGGAATATCTGAATGATATTATTTTTCTATAGCCTCAAACTCCTTTTCAACTCATGAACAGATGCAGGATGGTATTGTAAAGGAAAGAAATCCGTTAAATCAGCATTATCTCAGCCTCTTCTTTATGCGAAATCATCATTGAAAAAATAAGATACCTTTATATTATGCTAGCATATGAAAGATGATGTTAAATTGGTTTCACAAGTTCTAAATCTCGTGTCCTTATTATAACCAATTAATATTCCAATGTGCATATCTTTCTCTACATTCAAGATTCATGACTACAAGGAGCAACTACAATGAAGTTGCCCCATAAAAGTTTATATTATCACTGTCCGGAAAAGTCTGCTCACGGACAAGGAGCTCTAAAAACACAAGGGAATAAATCAAAATCTTGTAAAGAGGCAGCATAATTTCTCTTACCTGTGAAAATGACAAGGCCATCTGCTGCTACCCTTGCTAATTCAGGAAGAGTCTTGTTGAGATACCTTGGAGACAAGTAGTCCAATGCATCCGAGACAATAACCAGAGAAAATGAATTTGCCCTGTAGGGAAGAGGGAACTTGATGTCAGCCACACGGACAAATCCTTTATGCACCAAATTCTTGCAAGTACGGTCAGCATCCTCAATATCATAAGGTTCCAGACCCCAAGCTTCAGTATCTTTTTCTCTTAACAATCTTGAAACCACAGAACAACTGTCAGGGCCAACATGCAACACCCTGTGCATACTGTCTCCATATGCTGTTTTTAAAATTGGAACTGCGCGTTGAACTTCGAAAGTACATGAGAAATCACCTGCATAAAAAACATGATCAAATAACCTTTGGTGATGTGCAAGGATTCCCAAAAACACCTTTGTTCTATCAGTACGCTGCCATGGTCCCGAGTTATGAATCTCGTTCTGGGGTGATTTATGTGCTGAACATTAAGACTACTGATGTTTTAAATTTGATGCTCGTAAAAGAAAACCTCTCGGTCTTTTGGTTTTGAGGCTCGTTCGAAGAGAACCTCGGATCGTGTAAGAAATAGTTTGTGAATAATTTTCTTCTTATTATTATTTGTATCAATTCAATCATTTCTACATATAATAAAATACAATGATGCAAACAAAGATAGCTAAATCCTGACAAAAAATAAAAAGATCATCCCAACTATGGTAACCAAATTGTAAGGGTTCAAAGAACGACAAAATGTTAAGTATGTCTGAATCAGGATCATGCTGCACAAAAGAAGCAAAAGAAGATAGAGCCTTGGTTCTGAAACAACGAGAAAGTATAGGGAAAACCGTAGCAAACAAACAGCTAATTACCTTCAACTCGAGTGAGGATTTTACTGGCTCCAGAAGTACCTGTAAGGAAACCATTAAGCATGAGTTAAATCAAATAATTAATTCCTCTTAGAAGCATCCGATTGAGAACCACCAGAGGATGGACTTGGTTCCAAATATGATAGCAGTTATAATTAGAACAATAATGTCAAAATTTCGAAACAATATGATAATGACTGAAGTTGAAAGCGTACATCGTGGCCTCCTACCGTAGCCTAAGGAAAATATAAGACAATTAACATATCAGAAACAGACAAGATAAATGTCTAAAGTCCATTCACAGTAAACCAACATAATTTTGCAGCATAAACTCAAAGATTACGTTATATTAATGTATTATTAATATCGCAAACATTGTTCCAAAAATAATATTGTCAACTCTTGTTCTTTCGAACTGGAGCAGTTCGTTAAATGGCAGTGCATGAATTTAATCCACTATATGAAAGAACAAAAACAGAAAATTCGTTAATGAACTCAATCCATCACTCGATCCATAAAATTAACAGCTCGCATAAAAATCATCCAAAAATGAAAAAATATAATTGAATCGAACCTTGACCGCGATAGAAATAACCTATTAGAAGGAACCCTCCCTGAAATTTGCAGATTAAAATCCACAATCAGAATTAATACATGTCCCAACCAAAAATTATAGCTTCTACTCAGACTTTGCATATTCTAATCATTACAGATATATATATATATATATATATAAAGAACAAACTATTATAATAAGAACAAGATTATGGTACCAGAATAAGAGCTAAGAGTAAACATGGGTGAGAGCGAGATCTTGAACGAAGGGAAGACGCAAATGGAGGTGCCCCACTTTCTGATACGCGTCGAGACGGATTTACTGGCCTTCTCGCCATTGCCATTACCAATTTTTTCTCCAAAATTCAGCTGATTTGCGGCTTATTTTATCCAATATCGATGAAATGAAATTTAAAAAAAAAATCACATGACTGTTAAATCTTGATACTCAAGAATCGAATCGATTAAAAATTAGAATGAGAATCGATTGAATTTGAGACGATAATTGACAGGAAATGTGCGTTGTTGGATTAGGAATTGTGTGCGTTTTTGGTAATTCATGCCCAAATTGCATGATCTGGATTTTATACTTGGATTCCGACTGCAAAAAATTATTTTATATTTAGATATTATAATAAATTATTTAAAATTTTACAGATTTTTAAAAATAAATTATTATATTTTTACATAAATATTAAAAATAAATTGTTAGGAAGAGATAAATAAATAATTGAGTTTAGAAATATTGATTGTTTATTATTTTTAGAATTAAAAAAGAACATGAAATTACGAAAATAAGTTATATTTATTTTTAACATACTTTTATACATACAATAATCTTATGTTATTATTATAAACAGTAAAAAGTATATTATAATTTAAAACAATTTAAATGATATTCTTTTTAAAAAAAGAAATAAGTAATAAAAAGGTAAAACTAATAATTCTCCACCTTTTCATTATTTTTTCTCTCTAATGTTACTTTTCTTCCTTTTTTTCTCTTCATATATCTACAAAAAGGAGGTGGGTATTCAAAATTTAAAAAAAAATTAATTTTTTTTAATGGTTTAAATTTTTTTTTAATGTTTTCGCTCTTGATCATATGAATGAAAACTCGTATATTAACTCCGTATTTTCAAGTATATTATAATTTATTTTGTTGTCTCTTTAAACTCTATTGTTTGGAATGTTTAGCTTCAAAAAAAAAATATTAGAAGTTTAAAACTAAAATTCAAAGGTTCAAATATGATGTATTAGTGTTTGTGTTTATGTTGAATTTTCATCGACTATAATAATCCAATTTTAAAAAAAATTGGTTCAAACCGAACCGTACCAAAAATCGCTTACAACCGAAAACCAAACCAAATCGATCAATTTCGTTTTGATTTTCGGTTTTTAAAATTTAAGAACCGAATTCTGTTCGGTTCAATCTGAACTGATCGATTTCGTTTGGATTTTCGATTTTTAAAATTTAAGAACCGAATTCTGATCGGTTCAAAACTGAACTGATGACACGAACCCGGAAATGCCTGTTATCATATAGTTGCAAAATATATTCCATTAAAATAAAAAATAGTTCACTTTGCTGCTGCGCTATCCCAACCGTCAAAGCCAAATCCGAATCGGATCAGCTGGTCCGAAACCGGGATTCAGATTCAATTCAGGACATGCCCGTGGGTTTGAAGAAATTCAATCACTGAAATAGTCATAATCGATCCATCAAATTCCCCTCATTTGATTGTTCCGGGAACACGACTCGAATTGAAGAATGAGCGAAGAGGAAGCGGATAAATGGAAGAGTGATAATCCATGGCCCAATCGAAATGGAGGGTATAGGGAAAAAGAAGAGGACATGAAGCTAGGGGGAATTCTGATTTTTTGGTTAATAGGAGCTACTGCCACCACCTTCGCCGTAAGTTTATTGCGTATCTTGAAGTTCGTGTTAGTTTCTGTATTATTGCTGCGAATGGTAGAATTATTCTTTCGGTTTGTTCATTCATTTTCTATTGTTGAGAAGTTGATGCGAAATTTTCAAAGTATCGTGAAGCTATCGGCTCAGGTTTAAGGATTTCTTTGAGGATGCGAGTGATTATTATTTCATATGTTATGGTTTGTGACATTACCGTTTTAATGTGTGGGATGTTGGCATTTTTCTCAATCCACCGTAAGAATGAACAAGGTAGAAATGGGAAAATTTAGAATGTGGTTAAAATTTGGAATTTTCTTCAGTAATATTAGGGTGTGAGGCTTAGGGTTTTATCGTGGACTGAGTTATGGAACTCGTGAACTAAAAGTCCGTTTCTTAAGACTGAAACATATGAGCTTCATGAAAAGGAAAATTTTGAAACCTTTAATCTGGTTTTCATGAAGATGTGAAGCCAATTATGAAGTTTTTGGGTGAATGATGTCTATTGTTTTGTTATTGTTTAATAACTTATAAAATACACATCTAATTGTATAAATGAAATTCTATTGAGGAATTTAGATTCTAACATGTCATTCTTCTTGGCGCTTGATTTATGGAAAGATCCTTTCTCGCCTCGCACGTTGTGCTTAAGCACTGCAATACCTCTCTTTGTGCTTCTAATAACTATGATTTAGAAGGCGGGTCAAAGGATGTGGGGATGAGCGTATCAGTTTTCTTTTGCTAGCCACTTGATTTTTTATGGGAAATATTCTAGAAGATAAACAAAAGAAGCAACTTAATTCTACTGACCTTCTGATCTTGAAAGTCCATTTATTTGTGTGACTGTACACCTTTGAAATTATGATGGAAGAAGCCATTGTTTTAGAATGTGTTTTACAATTTATCCTATAGTGCTCGCTTAGTGTTCTGCAAGGAAAGAAAGCTCTCACTGGTAGATCAGCACGAAAGATACCTTTCATGTTTACTCGTCCTAGGATTTTCATGTGTGCTTCTCACGTCGGTTGGGGCATTCTGAGACTTTCCTGGATCGGGTGCTAAAAGTTTATTGAACCTAAACAAGGTTACGTGACAAGGCGCAAGTCGATCACCTATAACATATGTCATCATCTCGCTCATTAAGTCTTATCAACTGATAATGTCAGTAGTAGAGGGATATGCATTGGTGACAGGCCTGCTCTTTTTTCCTGAAAAAATAGACAATTTTATCCTGAGAAAATAGACAATTTTTTATGGATGGCCAACAATGATGCTGTATCCTTAAAAAAAATCTGAACATTTTGTAGGTTCGTTCTCCATTAGAGTATTTTACTGTCCATTGGTAGCCTTAACCAAATACTTTCATACTATATGATTAATCACAGTCGCTTGTTAAGAGTGATTACTTGCCTACTTCCTGTGCAGGTGTAGAACAAAATCTTATGCAGACTAGGAAATAAAGGTATTTTCAATTTCAATTTTGTTCTTGTCCATATATGGTAATAATGAAAAGTTGAGATCATGCAACATGCGATATTTTGTTTATACTGAAACTTATATTTTTTTTTACTTAAAATTAATTGAAAACAAAGAGAAGGAAAGGCCTGAAAGCGTTGATTCTGTGAATAGGAATTTGTTTTGAGTTGTTTTATATGGGTAGGGATGGCATAAACAAAAGAAGTTGGGGAAGATAAATCTTTTTTAGTGTATTTCGATCTGTTTTTGTCAGTATTTGAGTACAATATTTATTCATTTAGGCTGTGTTCGGTTCAACTGATTAAGGTGGGAGTGGTACTTTATCCCTTGTCATCTCATGTTCGGTTGCTTTTTTACTGCCCGCATGATAACCTTCGAGCTCGAAACTGTGCTGATTTTGGGCTGATAAATAAACCCAACTAGGAAGTGTGATAAATTATCTAACCACCCTGTTATGTAGTAAAATTACAATAATATCCATGCCCAGACCTCCGTACTCTTCTGTTTTAAAATTAAAAATTTAATTTGCTCCAAATATATTAGAATACAGAATTTTCAATCCAACTTGAATTTACAATAACTAATTTTTATTTTACATAAATTCATACTAATATATAAAAAAATTTCATCATTGCCACACTAGAAAAAAACAATATCTTTTTCATGGTTGAATATTTCCAACAATTGATCTACTTTTCCCAGAAATTACATATTGAAGATATAATGGACCGATTGGGACTGAGTAGGTGTCGATAGAGATCCGTAGGGGAAGAGAGAAGAAAAATATTAAATTAGAATAAAAAAAATAATGGAAGACGAGAGCGGGAAAGTTCGATGCCAAACCTATTCGAGGGTATTTTGATTAATAATAATTAATTATAATATGTTATTAATAATTAAATTACATAAATAAATTTATTTTGATTAAATTAAATTTATTTGAAATAAAATAATAAAAGTAAGTGCAAACTATTCGAGGGTATTTTTGTCATTTCATGAATAAAATTAATCTATACCACCTAATTATCAAGTACACCAAACACAATATTATTTATCATACTTTATTAATCATACGAACCAAACGCAATATATTTGATCAACTAATTTACTTATCAACACATTATCCACATTTTAATCTATTCATCACTTATCATATCCTCGAACCAAGCACACCCTTATGGTATAAGCTGTCAAATTTTCCAGATATTTCCAAATAAAATTTGAAGGGTGTGTTATATGTGTGCCTTTAGCTACTCTTTAGGTTTTTGTCACAATTATATGAGCCAGATAAAGTAGATAAAGATCCTTGTGACATTCTACCGAATAAACATTGCCTAAAATCCCAAATTTCTTTTGTTGTGCTGAAACTATCTTTGTTAGATGCTACTCCATATATCTGTTTATGATATAATCCCTGTAATCCACTCGGATCTTGAACTGCAACCAGATTGCTGGTATGTGATAATTGTATTGTCAATGATGGGACCTCTTAGTTCTTCATGTGTTTGTGTTTGCTTGTTTAATCGCTATCATCTTTCATATCACTCACATTGTTGATTTCATGTTCATTTACAGTCCGCTTTCAGAGTTAAGGCGAAGGAATTTCACCCTGATGAGAATCAGGACAAAAAAGGTGTTGAATTCACTACCGAATGCATATTTATTTAAAAGTTTCTTTCATCTGATTGATTAGTTGCTCTATCTGCTCGACTTGTGTCTCATCCAGAGTTTGCTGAAGCAAAATTCAAGGAAGTTATGGTAGCATATAAGGCTATCAAGTCAGAAAGAAAGAACAACGGGCAATGGTAAGAAGCTTGAAGTAAGTTGCTACATTCTGTTCCAAAGTCCGGCGAAATAGTCGGTTAGATCATCTCAACTTGTATGTGATGGCGCAAATTTTCATCGTTCTCTATAGTTATTGCAACATGCGACTTTTCTGGGTATGGTTGTATACTTTATAGCCGTCGAGAATCATGCTCCAGTTTTGAGGTTGAGTTGCTAGGACAACTATAGGTTGTGATTCTTGTATTTAAGTATGCAACCAAGTGAACCAACCATGTACAAGAGAATACTTATATGCATGAATTTAATAAATCGATGAAAAAGGAAATACTTAGAAGCATTTAGAATATATCTACCGTCCATTCCTCCTCTAGCACATTATAACCTCTAAAAAATTGAGACGTCATAGATGACATCTTTTCACGATTGAATTGTGTATTGTCATACGGGACCAACAATCTTTATCATTCCATCGCTTCATCGAGAAATACTTGTATGCATCCGATTTAAGCCTTAATAATAGCAATTTTATATTAAAACACAACACCTTTTAAATAAAAAATATATAAACTAACATATCAGTCATTTTAAACCAATCATATTAATTTAGTACATAAGTAATACACAAATCAGGTTTATACAAGTATTTTCTTTAATTCATCGGTGGACAAAAATTAGTGCACGTGACAATTTTATTGAACACCTACTAGTCCAAGTACTTGACTCGGTCTAAATCCTGTAGAACAATTATTACACCATTTAAATGGTTCTTACTTAAATATTTAACGATCAACCAACTAAACCATGCAAAATTAGGCATGATTAGAGTGTGGTGTTGTCATTATTTGAAGCGTAACATGTGCATTTTACGACTAATTAAACCTAGTAGGGTTAAGCAAGCAATATTGCAACAAAAAACTAAATGATATTTTAATTGGCTAATTACAATAACCGATAAGACTAATGTTTTGTTGATCCCTCCATCTCTAGAGAGGTGAAGCTTTTGAAAGATGAAATGAGACTCTAGCATGATGGTATTATCATCATTCTATATTCGGTGGTCCAAATTTGATTTGAATACTTGATACTACATTTTTTTTGTGGACTTCAGTAGACAATTGGATCTAATAAGGGTATTGTATTTATGCTAGGTTGAACTCGTCCATTAAAGGCATATGTGTTTATGTGGTACCTAACACATTATTATGTATCAAAATGGCTATGGACAAATAGCTAGCATTTCTAAAGTTACAATTTTTTCCATATTCATGAAGTGTCTTAAAGGTAAATACTAAATAATTTATTATTATTAGTTTACTTTTGGCACAGCAAATTATTCTAAAATCGTTCACCTAATAAATTCATCTTATTTTATTTCCAATTTTATTATAAAAACATTTTATTGTATATTTATTTCATTTTTAATTTAATTTAACTGTAATAATTTATATATGTTATCTCAAAAATTACCGGGTAACATAAATTAAATGAGACACAAGATTTTTATGTGAAACCTCTCAAATCGAAGGGAAAAACCACGGGACCTAGTCCAGTATAAATCCCACTATAATATGAAAGAGATATAATATTTTTTGTACAATAAAATGGTAAATAAAGTGAAGAGAAAAATGGTGTAAGAATGGTATTTTTGGTGTAGCATTATTAATGAAGCCGCTGTTTTTATGAAATCTTTCCCTAAAAAAACTGTCATTCCCTCTTTATATAATTGAAGGAATTGAAAGTCAATATAATCATTGCATCTTACATGTTTTTATCATGCTCTTGTCCACCATGACACTTTATTGGAACTTGAAATGTGAGGTGTCATCATGCATGAGCGTACATGTGTCATTTACATATCAAATATGTGCCGTGTTTCTTATCTTCCCGGGTGGTATCTCTTCTCTTCCTGGGTGATATCTCTTCTATGGACTAGGCATTTCTCGGGACATGGCCTTCTCGGGGATAGGCTCTTCTCGGGACATGGCCTTCTTGGGGATGTCTCTTCTCTTCCCAGGTGGGGTCTCTTATCTTCCCTAGTGATATCTCTATGTTATAGTAGATAATTATATACTAATCACAGTGTTATTCCTTAATTCATTCAAGGTATAATACTAGCATCCCATTTAGTCGAGCTAGAGCGTAACTCGTTGTTTCGACTTCAATATTAGGCAAACATTGTATGCACATCACTCTTACAATCTTTGAATTTCTAAGCCAATTTCAGATATTGAGATAAACTGATATTCCAATTACCGGGGTGGTACGATCATAGTAGGTCGGATGAAATTATTCAAAGAATCGGTGTTCGGTATTCCCATGACAATGGGAGCTCGGCATAACCATGTCGGACCATACTTTGACTGAGACTGAGATGATCGGGAATCCCAAATGGTCTTGAACTGACTGACTGAAGTCGAGATAATCGAGCACCAACATAAAAAATAAAGTCATCCGGAGATGGCTTATACTGACAAAAATGAAACAATAATCCGGAGAAATAAAGCTCATCTGAAGTTCAGAGCTGAATACAAATATTCCGTGCTAAAGATTGAACAAAACATCTGAACTCCAAAATTGATAAATATTCTGAGCGAATAAAAATTATGTGATGTCGCAAAATAATAACATGTGGGGCAAATAAAGCTCATTAGAACTCCATAATAAATATGTCGAGCACATAAAGCTCATCCAAACTCCTGTTATAAATATCGTGAGCTAATATAGCTCATCTGAATTCCGGAAATGTGAAATATCTCGAGCAAATAAAGCACGTACGAACTCTGATATTAGACATTCCGAGCTAATAAGATCCTGAGCAAATAAAGCTCATCGGAACTTCAGAGATAATAAATAGTGATCAAATAAAGCTCATTAGAACTCCTGGTATAAATATCGTGAACTAATAGAGCTCATCTGAATTCCGGAAATATGAAATATCTCGAGCAAATAAAGCCCGTACGAACTCCGATATTAGACATTCCTAGCTAATAAGATCCCGAGCAAATAAAGCTCATCGGAACTTCAGAGATAATAAATAGTGGGCAAATAAAGCTCATTCCGAGTAAATAAATGATATATGAATACTCATATGTATCTCATCATTCCCTCGCCGCATTCTGTATGTTAGCCCTCCCTCGCCTCATTCTGTTTGTTAGCATCCTCGCCTCATTCTGTGTGTTAGCCCTCCCACGCCTCATTCTATATGTTAGCCATCCCTCGCCTCATTCTGTTTGTTAGCCATTCATCGCCTCATTCTGTATGTTAGCCCCCCTCCCTCGCCTCATTCTGTTTGTTAGCTCTCACTCGACTCATTCTATTTGTTAGCCATCCCTCACCTTATTTTGTATGTTATCCCCAAACTAGGAATGAGGCCGAGATAAAGCCAAGGTATGTGGCCGAGGGCCGAGGTATGTGCTCGAGATGAGGCCAATGAATGTGGGCGAGTAGAGGCCTAAGTATGTGGCCGAGATGAGGCCTAATGAATGTGGCCTAGATGAGGCCAATGAATGAGGCCTAGTGGAGGCCTAAGTATGTGCACTTATGGGATGAGCTTCTCAAGGGATGAGTTCCTCAAGGGGTGATCTTCTCAAGGGATGAGCTCTCCAAGGGATGAGCTTCTCAAGGGGTGATCTTCTCAAGGGAGGAGCTTCTCAAGGGATGAGCTCTCAAGGGACGAGCTTCTCAAGGGAGGAGCTTCTCAAGGGATGAGCTCTCCAAGGGATGAGCTCTCAAGGGACGAGCTTCTCAAGAGGTGAGCTTTTAAGGGAGGAGCTTCTCAAGGAATGATCTTTCAAGGGATGAGCTCTCCAAGGGATGAGCTCTCAAGGGACGAGCTTCTCAAGGGGTGAGCTTTCAAGGAAGGAGCTTCTCAAGGGATGAGCTCTCAAGGGACGAGCTTATCAAGGGGTGAGTTTTCAAGGGACGAGTTTCTCAAGGGACAAGCTTCTCAACGGATGAGCTGTAAGAACCTCGCGCCCTTAACCCGCTATTAGTGCATTATTACAAATATTAGTGCATACAATCATGACATTAAGGAATTCTTACACATGCTTCCATAGCCTGTCATACCATCTATAAAATTCCATCATCAATCCACTTAATGTTAAATCCCCAATACAATTCAACTAGCCACGTATGCATTGTACAATGCACCAATTCCACATTCTCAATTCATCATGCAATCCACCATAATTAATTACATGCAAACCATAATTGAAAAGAGAAATTTAACAACCTTTATACAAACCATATACACATCAGAATGCTCACAGGCAAGCATTGAATAAATGAATGTGTATCTAATGTATAAAGCATATTACTCAATACCAACATTGGTACCTCAGCCCTGGGGGCATTCCCAATCTACAGCCCGAACTCAACTCCATAGCCAATGTTGTACATGTTCAACTGTCCAACAGAAGCAGCCACCACACAGGGTGAGCATACCAATCCACCATCCATCTCAATAACAACAATATCACAATTCATAATTTACAGAATATGAAACTGTAAATGTAAAAGATTCTCCATGTATAATATCGTTATCATATGGGATCCCCCGTGCCGTTCTTGTTCTCACAATAGTGAAAACCATCAAACCCCCAAAATCAATTAATCATTACTTTGATTAACTATGCCCATGCTCAAACCATTAATTCCATAAACAATTACAGTTAAATCATTATACTCATGATTTTACAGATATCACATATATCTTAACAATGATTCCACGGTTCTATCACATCATATCACATCGCTCGCTCAATAGCGGCGGCATTCCATCCTCTCGCACGCTCAACAGCGACGGCATCATAACCGATGTTCGCTCAACAACGACAACATCATAACCATTGCTCACTAAATAGCGGCACCACATATTTCTCAATGCATATAAAAAATGATTGCAACAACCATATATTATTCATGCACATGACAATAATATATCTAACTATGCTTGTACGTCATACGTACCTTATAATCCAATAGCAAGAGCTAATCCGTGACTTTTCCCCAAGATCCAGTGAATTATTCGTGATTTACAATTAATAACTCACGATCAATAATAAGCACATAACCACATGCATTTGTAAACAACACCCAAAATCATCATCCTACCACGATGATTAATCACCATTATTGAACTATGCGTACTACTCAAGGCATTCCAACTTAATGTCCAATGAGTTACCGATTAACTCTAACGAGTAGTACGTCTTATTAAAGTTCAACCCAAACCATTTCATTTTAAAGTGTAACATTCACATTGGAATGTGAACATCGCCCCGAAACTCTACCAAACAAACCCCAATTCCGAAATCCCGACATTTTAGCAAAATCTGAAAAAAAACACAAAAACAGGGTCCGCGATTGATCGCCATTTCCCGCGATCGATCGCAGATCTCACTGTCCGAAAAATACATATCCGTGAGCGATCGTCGTCCCTTGCCGATCGATCGCCAACATCGACTGACTCCCCGCAATCGATCAGCAACTTCTCGCGATCGATCGCTTGGCGATCGATCGCGGGTACTGTTCATCGTCGTCAAATTTTACCCATTACGCGCGATTGATTGGCGCCCCCTTGCTGATCGATCAGCGAGCTCTGTAACAGCCCAAAAATGGCATTTTACAAGCCAAAACCCCCAGAATAATAATCTCAACACCCAATACACACCCCAAATCCTCAACAAGGAACCATAAATCCTCATTAAACACACCAACCCAAAAATCTTTAAAAATCAAAAACTTAAACCCTACCCACTCCTTAACCAAATAAAATAAAATTACTACCAAAACGAAGATAATAACGAGGGGTGAAGATTACCAATTATCTTCGAGAAACCTCCCTCCGAGATCGAGCCTTGCTCGATTTTGCTCCAAGAGGAAAAAGTGACGGGGAAGGGGAAGGGAGAGTAAATGTGAGGGAGGGAGAGAAACGAAAGACCAACCGATTGAACACCCTGTCCACTTGGTATATATACTACAAAGGCTCCAAAAATCCGAGTTTCAAATACTCGCACCCTGACTCATTAAAAAACATCTGTGTTCAATAAATATCTCTCACTCACTCTTTTCATTACCAACCTCAATCTAAAGTTCCCCAGATTCCAGATCTCACCACCAACACAAATCCCAAGGTTAACACCTAAATGAGAATAAATCTCAACCATTGGACCCAACAACCCCGATACCGGATTAAAATCACCGGGAATCCCATAATTACCATAATTAAAATCCATTAAGGATTATAATCACTCCGGGATCAACACATTTAATTTCCGGATATCACATGAGCTCTCCAGGGGATGAGCTCTCAAGGGACGAGTTTCTCAAGGGGTGAGTTTTCAATGGAGGAGCTTCTCAAGGGATGAGCTCTCCAATGTATGAGCTCTCATTTAAAGAGAATGACCAGGAACAACAATAGAATGTTAAATTAATGAGATTTCATAATAGCAAACACATTTATGTACAACAGTATATATGATTTGGGCTACTCATATTTCTTGGCACAATATGTATTTCTTTGTCAATCACATATAAATTATAAAGTAATTAAGCATTAATCAATACTTATCTGTTGAAAGAATCCAATGGAGAGATGCGGGTATTATGGATGAAGTTTATTGACAAGTTTTTGTTGGACTGGAAATCAAGTTGATCCCCTTCCCAGATCTCCACGCTTTAGCTCGTTTAACTCATCTCCCCCTGATTTCTCCTGCTTAGCATCCCCCTTCATAGCCATGTCTTCAGTCTCATGCTCCCAGATTCTTCTCATCTCACGTGTTAGCTCAATTTTCCCACAGATGACGCCAATGTTATCTCAAAAAATTACCGGGTGACATAAATTAAATGAGACACAAGATTTTTATGGGGAAACCCCTCAAATCGAAGGGAAAAACTATGGGTCCTAGTCCAATATGAATTCCACTATAATATCAAAGAGTTACAATATTTTTTTAGAATAAAAGGGTAAATAAAGTGAAAAGAAAAATGGTGTAAGAATGGTATTTTTTGTGTAGCATTATTAATGAAGCCTCTGTTTTTATGAAATCTCTCTCCCTAAACCATCGGTCCCTCTTTTTATAATTGAAGGAATTGAAAGTCAATGTAATCATTTCATCTGACATGTTTTTACCATGCTTTTGTCCGTCATGACACTTTATTGGAACTTGAAATGTGAGGTGTTATCATGCATGCGCGTACATGTGTCAATTCCATATCGAATTTTGTGCCCTGTCTCTTATCTTCACGGGTGGTATCTCTTCTCTTCCCGGGTGATATCTCCTCTCTGGACTAGGTACTTCTCGGGACATGGCCTTCTCGAGGATAGGCTCTTCTCCGAACATAGCCTTCTCGGGGATGTCTCTTCTCTTCCCAGGTGGGGTCTCTTCTCTTCCCGGTGATATCTCTGTGTTATAGTAGATTATAAACTAATCACGGTGTTATTCCTTAATTCATTCACGGTATAACAATCTAAAACATCAATTTGTAAAGATCTTAATATAATCTACGTATTGAAAACTTAACGCATTTAGCTCCCAATGTTGTTCCATTCAAAAATAGCTGTCATGCATGAAGCATTTTCTCCCGTAACATTTAGCTCCCAATGTTCTTGCCAGTTGCCAGTATCATATTTGATGTCACCGGCTCAATAGCCCATCGCCAGCGAGCAGCGTGACTCTAAACGTGATGGATTTAGGATTTTTGTTTAGAGGACAAAAAATATTAGCATACAAAATTTGAGGACGAAAACATGATCAAAACATAATCTTATGGGGTAAATGCAAATTTATGTGTGGCAAATTGCAATTTTGGTGAGACAACGTAATTTTTCATTTTTTTTAGTGTTAGATAATTTTTTTTAGGGGACGGATGACAGTTGCCCTCCTTATATTGTGCATCCGCCCCTAACTCTAAAGCAATGTAAACTTATAGAAACTTATTTATATGTGGTTTGCAATTTTTTTTTTGTTTTTTTTTCTGAGAAAAGCACGATATATTACATGTTAAACCGAGATATCAGTCAATACAATATTATGAATATATTCTGGTAAATCTAAAATGCCTACTAGTGAAGCTAAATCATATTTGGATAAATGATGAGCTACTTCATTCCTGTTCATCGGATCAAGCTTATGTGAGTTGATGTATGTGTTCTCAGCATCTTCTGTATATCGGCTATCACGGTAACAATTGAAGTTAAAACAATAAATTTTCATGAGTTCGAAACTGTCATATCAATTTTTTTTTAAAGTTATTTTAAGGGGTAGAATGACAACAACAGTTCATCTGCAAGTAAACAACTAAATGTTTAATCATAATTAATTAGGGTAGACCATTTAAATCATAGAAAGAATCAAATCGGATTGCGCACATCGTCTGATGTGAGCAAGAACTTAATAATTTGCATTATGTGGTTGAATTGTAAAAGCTTGAACAAACACTATAAATAGCAATGTAATCATTCATAGGGCTTAAGAACCCATTTTACACAAATAACTTCTCACTCTGTTTTCTAATTTCTCTCTGAATTACCTTCGATTATTCCACAATCTTCTTCAATTCGAATTGCATTCTTCTTTAAGAGTGTTTTTTCTGTCAGAATTTCATCGTTAATCAATTTGCACTACATATCTTGTATCTAACTTCGAATAATATCTTCTTCGTTCGTATTCTTGCTCTTTTATAAGGGTGGAAACTCATGTATAAAACACGGAATTGAATATGATTCTACATCAACAATTCGAACTTGCTTCTCAACAGCTAATTGATAATGTAATAAGTCAATTCAAGTACTAAAACGTGTTGATTTATTTGTGCATAATTTATGAGTCTCCCATACAATTTAATTATTATATTATTTAATAGAATTATTAATAATGATACATGCATACTTTTCCGCTGCGAATCGGAATGTGGCATTTTTAGTTCATTCCGAGTAAATTGTTTGTGTGTGTATATATATATATATATATATATATATATATATATATATATTAGAAAAAACAAATATATCTACTAATTAATTTTTAACTTTATTTAGAACATACATAGTATCATTTATTAAAATGTACGACCCCGGAGATTAATCTCATGTAAATATCTGTAATATTTTATTTAGTTATTAAAAATTGTCTATTTTCACAATAATACTCAATTTATATTTGATTTTTTTTATATGGAGGAGGAGATTTCAAAGTATTTTAAATGGCTACGGTTAACCTCAAAATCGAGGCATCCCAAATGAGATCGTGAAAACGATCTCGGGAAAGCCCGGTTTCTCATTTATAATATTCGATTTTCACTTAAGGAAAGTTTAAAAGCTAGTTGTACTTTCTTATATTTTTCGGTATTTTTGAAAAATGTATCCGGAAATGTATTTTTTATAATTTGAAGAAAAAAAATATAATATATGTCTAGTAATGTTTTCTGAAGAAGATATATTATATTTTAAATGTAATATTACGTCAAAATTTGTTACATAATTTAAGATTTATTATTATTTAGTTGTTTAAAATTCAAAAACGTAATATATGATATAAAATAATATAATGTAATGTACTAAAATAGACACGACATTGAGTGGGATCCTTCATAAACAGTCCGTGGTTCACAAAGCCTCCAAGGCTGTTTTCGACATTTCACACCCTTTCTACCCATTGATTTTATTTTGAGCTCGGATTTTGTTTTAAAAAAAGATGGATTCGATGAGAGTTTTATGAAACATATCAATAAGGTAGATTCATGCTACAAGTTGTTTCATGCAATAAATAAGTTTGAACATTCAAGAAATCGGTCAGACATGCAGATTCACATCGCTTACAACCAACACAATCATCGATCCTTGGAGAAACAGCGATTTGTTAAGTTTTACATCCGTCCCAAGGATTCAAGACAGACAATGTGAATGGCAAGCTGTATGGGGTTTTTGATACATATATTTAGTAGATATTTATTTGCTAAATCATTTCAACTTCAAAATATATATATGCCAAATTTATGTCTAAAAAAGAATTCCTTTGATAAATAAACAAATAATAAGAGTTTCTTTGAAAAAAAAAACGAATAAAAATATTATTACTGACAAATGAACCCAGTATAATACTCTTTCGGTTTGTTTGATATTTCCTTTAAAACAGTGTTCTTGGGGCAGTATCAAACAATAAAAGGGCGCGATCGATCGCGCCCTATATATATTTTATGTATGGGTGTGTCCATTCACATTTCGATGCGTTTTTTCATGAACCTCCAATTGGTGTCCCTAGGTGGCATTATTTGGTCTAGTATATAAATGACTACCCTTGGTTGAATTAAAGATGCAATTTTTTAAAATTCACATCATATTGAAGATCAAAATTTGAGCAATTTTGTAGATCTTCATCCTTGTTTAATATTGAGTGCTTTTAAACCTTTGTGTTTAAAAGATTTGTGATTTGGATTGCTCCTATCACAAATCATAGGCGTTGTATCTTGGGAGACAAATTGACAATTGAACTGTAGCACCGTAACGGGGCAATATTGTCTTAAGGACGGAGATTCCAAATCTCGTCTCGATATTTCTACTACAAAGCCATTTGTTATTTTTCTTGCTACTTTCCTAATATGCACGCCCATAAATTTGTACAACAATCTTAAGACAATATTAACGACAAATGGTTTCGTCGAGTGCAACAACGACTCTAGTTCATCATGGTGAAATACCTGAAAAGTTCAATGGTAACGATTTCATGCGATGGCAACAAAAGATGTTTTATCTGACAACCTTGGGGTTGCCAAGGTTCCTCAACAAGGATGCTCCAAGTATTATGGAGAGTGAAACCGACAACCAAAAGAGGGATGCGGTTGATGCGTGGAAACAAAGTGATTTTATGTGCAAGAATTATATTCTCAACAGACTGGACAACACATTATACAATGTGTATTGTCTAATGAAGACGGCCAAGAAATTGTGGCAACCCTTGGAGAAAATGTATAGATCCGAGGATGTCGGCATGAAGAAATTCATCGTTGGGTGATTCCTGGATTTCAAAATGGTTGACACAAAGCCGGTGATAGCGCAAGTGCAAGATTTGCAAGTAATAATGCACGAAATTCATGCGGAGGGAATGATTCTAAGTGACTCATTCCAATTGCCGCTATGATTGAAAATTTGCCTCCATCATGGAAGGACTTCAAGAATTATCTCAATCACAAATGAAAAAATATGGTTCGCTTGAGAATCGAAGAGGAAAACAGAATTTCTGAAAGGAGGGAAAATTGGCACCAACATGAAGCACGAATGAACTTAGTGGAAAAACATACTAGAACAAAGTGCAAGTTTGACGACATGGCCTCCAAATCTGAAAAGTCAAAGAAGTTCAAAGGCAAGTGCTACAAATGCGAAAAACCCAATCACATGACGAAAGAATGTCACAATAAAGACGATCATGGGAAGGCTATGGATCAAATAAATGTGACCAAAGAAGATCGTCTCTTAAATAATTTGGATGATCTAGCGCTTACCGCTTAATTAAATTGTGTATCTTTGAAAGTTGTAAACTCCAAGAAATGAGTAATTCTAAATAAATGTAATGACGATATTTGTTGAAAGCAATAAAATTTATGTTATTACTTCTTGTATTGAATCTTATGGTTTGTGGCATGAGTGTTAGGATCATTTAAACCATAAATCACAACACAAATTGTAATGTTAAATTTATTGCTTGTGTGGGCACTAAGTTAACAAAATCGTCATTTATTTGTCAGAAGAATCGTAACGTCTCTAGAGTTAACTCACAATGATGTTTGTGATGGAAAGATTGGGCAAACTAGAGATGTGAGAAAAGTTATTTGTTACTTTATCAATATTTGCACATGATATTGTTGTGACTTTTTTGTTATGAAGTAGAAACGAGGTCAATGAGGTGTTTAAACACTTCAAGAATGAGATTGCAATAAAATTTAGAAAATGAGTTTTTGCTATGGGAAATTGTGAGTAGATTATACTTGTGTTGTCTAAGAATTTGACGTTTAATCTTGAATCTGCAAGACTATAAAATCTTGAATTCGAGTTTCTAAGTTTTGCACGCTATAAACACAATTGATAAATTGAATCCATAAATTTTTTCTAGGCGTTGTAATATCTCAAATGGGTTCATTTTGAATTTCTAAGCTAGTACGCTTATAACATGAATTTGCAAGATTCAAAATCTTGAATTCATGTTTTTTAAGTTAGTACGCTTAAATTGCAAATTGTAAACCGAGTTTCAGAATATTATCCAAGTTTCAACTTTTGTAAGCAAGTACGCTTAAATCCGACATTTTCAAGAAATAAAAACTTGAATTTGGATTTGTAAGATGATGACGCTTAGAACTTGAAACTCGAAAGTTTGAATGCCAGTGCACTTCGTTACTACCCGAAGTTGTGGGGGTTGCAATTCTAGGATTCAATCACATACTAAGTACCAGACGAAAAATCTTGTGATTGAAGGAAAATAGAGTTTCCTACAATATTTGAAATGTGGGGGTACTTGGCTAAACTAGAAATATGAAAGCTAAAGTGAAGTCATAACAAACGTCAAATAACATGAAGAGTTTGACAAATAATATTGTCAAATAGATCAACGAGTGTGATAAATGTGTACACTCCTAAGTATATGTATACTTGGGTATTGATGATATGCACATTAGAGAAGCAATTTAGAAATCATCAAGTAACAAATAAAAATGTTAACGAGACATTTTTGAAATGTGTGCATCAAGAACAATACTTGGAATTAAGGTTTCCAAGACATTTGAAGAAAAAAAACTCAAGGATTAATTCGAGTTTTAAATTTTAAGCTTTGAATTTAAATTTCAAGTTTGCAAGAAATAGAATCTTGAACTTGTAATTTTTAAGAATCTATGCGCTTAAAAATTTTTGAATTGTGAATTAAAGTTGAGTATTTCCCCTGGTCTCGAATTTTGTAAGAAATAACGCGTTAACAACGCTTAAAATTCGATGATGAAAATATCCTAAAAGGATAAAATGATGCAAAAGAGGTAATATGATTACCAAAACTGAAGATATACTGTTGTGAAAAATTCTCTATGTAAAACATATAAAGCTTCTTCGGTCGAGTGGCTTTATAAGTTATTAGAGAAAATCAAGTGCATGCAACTAAATATATGTTGCGCCAATGCCATATGACAAAATGATCTATAGTGGCATAATCACGAGTGATTATGTGAAACCGCGGATCCGCATATGAAATGATTAACCGAGAGATCATATGGAAGTTTATCGACGGGAATGAGGTTAAAACCCTATAATCAAAAACTCATAGTGGAAATTCAACCTTGTTGACCGGAGATCCTAAGATATAGGTTCAAAATGGACAACTAAACTATGAGATTGAATAAACACCTTGAGATCAATCTCCAACCCATTCCTATAATAAGGGTTGTAGCCTGCAAAAGGGGTACGAGGATAGACAAAATGCATTTAATGATTCCTAAGACATAAGAATATGTTGGAGTATAGCGGGATACTCTTCTAGGAGATCATCTACGTGAGTGCGAAGTGTGACGGCTTCAAATATGGAAAGTACTTATGTCACCAAGCGTGGTCCAAGGCCGGAATTGACACAACCGTATGAAACAAATACGAATGTTAGAATTGTTATGGTGTGGGTTCAATTGTCTAGGTTTACACCAACGACTAAATTGTTCAAGACTATAAGTTCACTATTAAGTCAAATAAATCCGATTGAAGACTACTATGGAAGATTCAAAGCCGCAAGCTATCTTTCCAGATGTCATAACAGTTCGTTAAAAGCGCTCAATTTGCATCATGCATTAATTTAATTCATGTGGGGGATTGTTGGAAAAAATACTTAATGAATTAGAAATTAAGCATCGATGATCAAAAGAAGTGTATTGAAGGCTACAATTGATTGTCATATGTTGGCCTAATCGATCGATCGCGCCTGGCAGCGCATGACAATAAAAGGGCGCGATTGCGCCACCCTTTGGGCGATCGATCGCGCACATATTTTATGTATGTGTGTGTTCCTTCATGTTTTGATGAGTATTTTCGTGAATCGGTGCCTCCAATTGGTGTCCATATGTGGCATTACTTGGTCTAATATATAAAAGACTTTCCTTGGTTGAATTAAAGATGAAATTTTCGAAATTCACATCATATTAAAGATCAAAATTTGAGTATTTTTGAGAATCTTCATCATTGTTTAATATTGAGTGCTTTTAAACCTTTGTGGTTTAATGATTTGTGATTTGGAGTGCTGCTATCACAAATCATTGTCGTTGTATCTTGTAACACCGTAGGGGGGTAATATTGTCTTCAGTACGAAGATTTCAAATCTCGCATCGACATTTATATTACAAATACATTTGTTGTTTTTGCTTGCTACTTTCCTAAGATACACACCCATAATACAACATCAGCTACCGGTTTCATAACATTAGAACCGATCCGGATCGGTAACTTACCGATTCCGGACCTATTCGGAACCGATTAGCCCGTTCTCGTTTCCAAACCGGGCTAAATCGATCCGAGTTCGGGCGGAACCAACCCGTTAAGCACACCTATACGTAACAAGTTAAAAATCAATTTTCTATCAAATATTAAGGTGGAAAATAAAACAAAATCAACTCTTTTATTATAATTGGGTCCCCCCTCGGACATAAGTGGCAAGTTTTGGTTTTCCCATTATATTTGTCTTTGCGCAAATTATGCCAATATTTAGTCAAAGTAAACACATTAGCCGCGTTCAACATCCTGAATTCTCAACTTCCTTGCAATTAACGCCTCAACCTTTTACCAAGCGGAGACTTTGTCGTTAAATTGACATTTCTTTATCATCTAGTATGAATTACAAGAAAATGATAGTTCAAGTTCTACAAATAATTAGAGTAATATATACTTCCATTATTCATTTTTTTTAATTAATTATCTTCATATTATGCATCTTTTATTATCATATCACACGAATTAAACAGTGTAGAATATATTTATCAATATATTTTACACATAAAATTTTTTGAGTGTTCCATAGTGGTTACTATATAAAAAATTAAGTTCCACGAAAAATTATAAATTAAGAAGATGAATATTAAATTATTTAATATTATCGATAAGTTTTTAAAGAACTTTTTATTGAACATAACAATCCCATTTCAAAAAAAATCATAAAATGGTAGAAAATATGATAAATAAGAATTTCTTTATAAATATTAAATTCTGGGAGTGCAATTTACATCGTTGAATATTAATGTATATTAAGTGAATTTATATTGTTTTTGTATTTTTTTTTTTACATGTTACTGGTTTTTTTGATGTGGTTGGGGTATTTTTAAAAACAACTCTACCCAAATTTTCAGAATGAGCCAATCATTGATGCAGACTTCAAACTGTCATTTGAAGGGATTGGAAAACACCAGCTCCCAATAAAGTGCCACAGAGATCGCATTCCAACAAAACAGAATCTCAGATATAGAAACATAAGATCTGAACCGACTTTAGACGATTGTGAATTGTGCAACCTAGCAGATGAACCTATTAATCACATGTTTTTCTCTTGCCAAGTGTCATATTCCACGTGGATGCAGTGTTATGAGTTGTTAGGTTTGAAACATGTCTCTCACTTGGTTCGTCACATTAACCTTTGGACATTCAATAAAGGTTGTTGTAAGGTATGGATTACTATCTGGCTTGTAAGACTTTGGACTTTATGGTTAGAAAGAAATAACAGTGTATTTAGAAATCAGGATGATCAGAGGGATAACTTATTGGATCTAACTAAATATAAATCATGGATATGGATAAAGAGCAGAAGTAGCAAGGATGGATTGGAGTCGTGAACCAGGAGTTTGTTTATTCTCTTGTTGGTTTTGACTGGTATTAATCAAAGTAGTTCTTGATGCTTATATTTAGATGGGTTGTGGAGTGACGATTAGTCCTTGCTCAGACGCGTCTTCACTCAATTGAATTCGGTGATTTTGGTGTTTGATTGATTAAGATTGAGAGGTGATGGACGCAGATGTTACATTAGAGAATGTAGCTATCTACCGATCAGAATATTTAATCTCGTTTGGGTCGATTTTCTTGGGATACCAAAGGCAGATAAGATGAGTATTTGCTTGCTCGGTTTTTAGTAGAGCTTAGTCGTTGCTAAGAGTATGTTGGCTTCTCTATGCTTGGTTTGGTGTTTATGCTGTCTCCAGAGGTGATTCAGTTATAATAGTTGGAAGAGTTTTTTTTTTTCCATGGGTGATTCAGTTATAATAGTTGGAAGAGTTTTTTTTTTACTTTTTAGCTTTGATTAGTTTTCTGTTCTATATGGTGGGCTTTGTTCCAACCGCCACATATATTTCATGTATGTTTCTAGCATTTCTTAGTTATAGGAGTAATGTCTCTTTAATTATTAGTCATATTGTATTACGATTGGAGTACCTATTATACTTTCTTTATATTTATAAATATTTGTCTTATAAAAAAATTTGCCAAAACATGATATACAAACTAGAGATTTCGCTAATTGTTTTTTCCAAAATTAATATAATCATACTATAAAAACTCAATGATTTATAAAACAACAAAAAATAAAATGACAAAACATAAATAAATAGATTTTTTTTAAAAAAATAAAACATAGAATTACCCCTGTGTTCATTTTTTGGAGACGAAACGTTAATTTTTGAAGGTAAAATATAATTTTTTATTTTTTTAAAATTAATAAATTTTTTTTAGAGGAACAACTGTCCCCCTCACGATTATATGAAGTTCACATAGAATCGCCACTGAGTTCATTGGATGTCGTCTTTAAGAACGATATCCTTGAAATGAACATCTTACAACAATTGTCATAACGATTTTTTTCTTGTTTTTACGAAAGGCAAACAATTCGTCATCAATGATATTAATTCTTAAAGACATTATCAAAAAACCATTACATTGAATCAAAACTTTAGTTTTCTAGGATTTGAATTTACTATACTTCCTATTTTACATTTGCTTTTCTTCTACATATAAAATTTGAGTAGCCGATGAATCAATGATAAGCGAATTAGTTTTTGAGATTTTTTTTGTTATTATCCAATCAGATAAAATAAATTCATTTTTCCAGCCTTTTTTTATTTTTTTATTTTCCCCTTCTGCATATGCAGATTAAGCGGCTAGCTTGCATGATCCTCACATGGACCAATCTCTGCAAAATTAATAATAATAAAATAAATTGGAAATCATTTCTTGAGGGGTCAAAGGTTAGTGAATGCCACCATTGATTTTGCAATTTATGCTCATTAATTTCAGTAAATTCAATATATTAATGAATCCATGCCATTCATACGCGTATAAAGTTAATTTTACAACGGGAAAGGAAATTGAAGTTTCCATCTTCCCATATTAATTATTGATCGATTACATCTCGAGATTTCAGTCAATTATGCTTCCGGTTTGCCCATTTTTTGTACTACGATTACGAAATATTAAATCGGCCAAAAAATTTATCGCGATTATTGCTATTGTTTTTAAAATTTGAGCGAAGAACATCTGCCGTATTCAATTCAAAATGCAGCTGTAATCGGAATAATATTGTACTCACAAAAAGCCAATTGCCCACTTCTTCTTGTCGGCATTTTTTTATTTTTCTGTTTTTGTTTTTTCAAATAAAAGGTCATTCTGTATTACACGATTTATATTTTTGTTGTTGTTTCCAAATGTGAGAGAATTATTTAAATAAATCCTCTTGCAGGTGAAAATTCAAATGAAATGTTTTCTTGGTAAATCGATTGTTTTTCTTTGTTTTTTACCGGAAACGAAAGGTGGGGTTGGTCATTGGTGGTGATTTTGACACAGAACATGCTTCGGCCCTATTTTCTGTGTTCATAATTAGTTTTTAAAAAAAATTCAAAATTTTGAATCCTAATCTAATACGTGTTGAGCTATTATCATTTCCTTCGATCCGTGAACCCTTTGAATTCAATTTTTATTTTTTTACTGCTATGAATAGTGAAATATCTGTAAATTTGTACGCTTCTGCCACTACTATACTGTGATCCAAACTACACTTCGCCCCCACATCCTGTCCTTTTCAGTTCTTTAATCTTGCAAGCTGTAAATGAAAATTTCAAGGACTTCGTAAATGTCCTTATTCTCTCCATTTTATATTTTTCACCACCTAAAAAAAAGGGGAAATAGTTTAATATATTGTAGTAACTTTTGTTTCTGCTGTGGAATTTCAATTCCATTATAATCTCCGTTCGAGTGTCTGCTTAAATTTGAGACACATAAGCTTCTTCTTTCTTCACACGAGTCCATTGATCTCTCTTCACCTTCTGTGCTCTGAATCTAGGTGTCATTTGAAATGAAGTTTTCGTAGCATTTTGTGGCTTTTTCCCTACGTATTCTGGTTTTGCTTGGTCAAATACCCAAGAAAAAAGGGTTCCGATTCTTGATTCATAGGTTCAACCTTTTGGTGTTTCTCCAGCATTTGATGCATTTCTTGAAAACCATTCAAAAGTTGACTTTGGGGGGCTTTTCTTGAAATTTCCTATCTTGGATTTGAACCCATCACGCTAAATAAGAGTAAAAGATTCTGATTATATATCAACTTTGTCACATTTCAAGAAAATCAAAGCAAACTATTGTGGTATAATGGCACCATCTTTGTATTGGTGGGAAAAGGAAACTCACAGGGGCGGCACCCCCGTGGTAGTAAAAATGGAGCATCCAAATAATTGGTCAATGGTGGAGTTAGAATCCCCCTCAGAAGAAGATTTAATGTACCCAAATGGCGCAGTTTCAAAGGGCGGCCGCAACAAGAACGCCAAGCAGCTAACTTGGGTACTTCTTCTAAAGGCCCACAAAGCCGCCGGCTGCCTCGCATCAATCGCCGCAGCATTCTTCTCCCTCGTCGCCATCGTCCGACGGCGCGTCTCTGCTGGAAGGACTGACTCAACCGACACCTCGGAGGCCGAGAACCCCGCTGTAAAATCCAGATTCTATACTTTCATCAAAGTATTCCTTGGGCTATCTTTAATCATGCTTGGTTTTGAGACGTCTGCATATTTCAAAGGGTGGCATTTCGGAGCTCCAGATCTTCAATTGCAGTATCTGTACACTTTAGCTGATCCTCTAACAGTTAAGGGTGTGTTTGATTCAATTTACTCGAGTTGGGTTTTGATCAGAGTTGAGCATCTTGCTCCACTGCTCCAGTTCTTGATCAATATCTGCATATTACTCTTCCTTATCCAAAGCGTGGATAGGCTAATCCTTTGTTTGGGTTGTTTCTGGATCAAATTCAAGGATCTCAAACCAATTGCCAAACAAGACATTGCAGATCTTGAGTCTGGAGATGGAGCAGGTTACTTCCCCATGGTCTTAGTTCAGATCCCAATGTGCAATGAAAAAGAGGTACCACTCTCAAATACTTTTTTCTTGTTTCTCAATATTGAATCTAAACATGCGAATTATCGTCTAAACAGAGCAATGTAGTGTCATATCCTGGTTTCTTGATTGGTTTAAATGAGTAAATCTTGTTAGTTTTTTTGACTTGTGACAGGTATACCAACAATCTATTGCTGCTGTGTGTGATTTGGACTGGCCTAAAGGGAGATTATTAATTCAAATATTGGATGATTCGGATGATCCAACGACTCAGTTGTTAATTAAAGACGAGGTTCATAAATGGCAGCAGAATGGTGCCAATATTATATACAGACATCGGGTTATTAGGGATGGATACAAAGCTGGCAATCTGAAGTCTGCCATGGGTTGTAGCTATGTTAAAAATTATGAATTTGTTGCTATTTTCGATGCCGATTTTCAGCCTAGTCCGGATTTTCTTCAAAGAACTGTGCCTCATTTTAAGGTATTCGTCTCTAAGTTTTAGTCATTGCTTAGGAATGAGTACTTGAATTGAAATAGATCGAATCTGTTATCTTGAATTTCCATAATTTCCATTCATAGAACCTTCTGTACCTCGTAACTTCATTACTATGGTTGTTATTTTAATTATTGTTAACGCATCGTGGCGAGTGGTGAAGCTAGAGGGATGGCAGATCTCTTGTATAGAACATATAATATAATTTTGGCCCCTTTAATTTTCAAATATTGTTTTGCCCCCTCAACCAATCTTTTGGTTCTGCAACTGATCAAGGCAGGGGGAGAACCGCGACTTCAGCGCTGACTGCCATCTCCACTAGTTCCTACTTACATTGTGGCCATATGCATAGATCTTATAAATATATGTGTGAAGTTTTTTTTTCTTTCTATTTTATAAGGAAATAAAAGACGTTCCTTGATTTCGAATTGTAGGATAACGAGGAACTGGGATTGGTTCAAGCGAGATGGTCATTCGTGAACAAGGATGAAAATCTACTGACAAGGTTGCAGCTCATTAATTTAGCTTTTCATTTTGAAGTGGAGCAGCAAGTTAATGGAGTCTTTCTAAACTTTTTTGGGTTCAACGGAACCGCGGGTGTGTGGAGGATTAAGGCGTTGGAAGAATCAGGCGGATGGTTAGAGAGGACCACAGTTGAGGATATGGATATTGCCATTCGAGCCCATCTTCATGGTTGGAAATTCATTTTCCTTAATGATGTTGAGGTAATTCAAATACAGCACTCGGATATTGTGTTTCAATGGAAACAATATAAATATGGAATTTTCATAATTTGCTTTTGAGTTTTGGTGAAACCCTTTAATAAAATTCAAAAACTTGATTAAATGGCATTACAATATTTGAGTTGCTGATGGCAATTTTAAATTTTCAGTGCCAATGTGAGTTACCCGAATCTTACGAAGCATACAGGAAGCAACAACATAGATGGCATTCGGGACCGATGCAGTTGTTCCGTCTCTGTTTGCCAGCCATTATTCAATCAAAGGTTTGTGCTAAAACTATGCATTGGGTTACGCGGTTAATTTGTTTGCTTATCGTAATGTAGTTAATTTGGTTGCTTTCTAAATTTGGTCTATATTTGCAGATCAGCATTTGGAAAAAAGCGAACATTATATTTCTCTTTTTCCTGCTACGAAAACTTATACTCCCATTTTACTCGTTCACGCTTTTTTGCATCATTCTTCCGATGACCATGTTTATCCCGGAGGCGACACTTCCATCCTGGGTTGTTTGTTACATTCCGGCTGCCATGTCGTTTCTCAATATCCTACCAGCACCAAAATCGTTCCCCTTCATTGTACCTTACTTACTATTCGAGAACACAATGTCTGTAACCAAGTTTAACGCCATGATCTCTGGTCTTTTTCAACTTGGAAGCGCATACGAGTGGGTTGTCACCAAGAAATCCGGCCGTTCATCCGAGGGCGATCTCATATCCATGGTTGAAAAACAACCGAATCCCCAGAGAGGTAGCTCGGAGCCAAATTTAGAAGAAATGCAAGTGGAAAAACAGCAAAAAAAGGATTCTAGAAAAAAGAAGCATAATCGTATATATACCAAGGAGTTGGCTCTAGCTTTCCTTCTATTGATAGCTTCAGCAAGAAGTCTATTATCTGCTCAAGGTATCCATTTTTACTTCTTGCTCTTTCAAGGCGTATCGTTCTTGCTCGTTGGGCTAGATTTGATCGGCGAGCAAGTGTAATTGTACAAAGTTATGTGGCTTCCTATTCACACCAAACGTGTAAATCACATGGATACTGATGAAGTCCATACATATGGGAATGGCAAACATGGACCTCTAAGCAAGGATCAAGAAACAGTCCCATTTTTTCTCTTTTCGTAAATAAAAGGTGGGGCCTCGGTCGATTATCAACCGAGCACATCATTTGTAAGTCGAAAATGCGACCGGAATGGCATTAGAGTCGGTCTGATATGTCTCAGAATCGAAGGAAACTGGAAGGGAATGGTAGAAGATATCCTTGTTCTTGTTTTGTAATGTTGAGATAACTTTATTTTATTGGATTCTTTAGTTTTTTGGTGATATGATATTCTTTTGTAAAGAAGAACTTGTTGAAAATCTTAAAGCTGAAGGGGAAATAAGAGGATTTTCATCACTTATTGATGGAGCCTTTGTAAATAACATATTTGTTGTTTCATGGAAATACAATATTTATTTCTTTAGTAATAATAATATTTGGAGTTGAATACTTGAATAGTTTTGTCGTCCCTGGGAAGCTGGGCTCCTTTATTGATACCCCCATGTGAACGTTGGACAATATTAGTTGTTTAATTTAAACTAATTTCAATTTAAAAAGGGATAATTACGTGTAGAATAACTATTTTATAAATTTTCTCCCGTTTGTACATATTTCTTCATCTAGTTTGAACAATTACATATATATCTCTTGTAAATAATTGTATTATAATAAACTCCCCATTTATTTGTAAATATATAAGAAAAAGTTGTCATCCACTGTGATTTGACATGAATATATATTGCAGGGGAGGGAGATGTTATTGTTCAAATTAGAGAGACTAAAATGATAATTATAAAAACTAAAAAATTATCACAAATCATAAACTTAATACGTACAGAAACTAATCCAAAAACAATTCAATTCCTAAAAATTTAAGCCAAATAAAAAAAAAACTCAAGAAAAATATATCTAAAATGTATATTTTCTTGATTACCCAAAAAAATTATTTCCAACAATGCCAAATAATTCAACAAATTCTTTTTTAGAAAAAAATGATTAAAAAATTAAGAAACGTGGACTTGGTTCACGTTCACTATACAATGTTAAATAAAAAAATTAACTATTTTTTTTAATTAACATAATTTTTTTAAAAGTAGGCAAAACTTGAAACACAAAATAATTTTCAAATTGCTTGTTGAAGTATGGACATTGTCTTTTCAAAATTTTGAAGTAATTTTAGCAGTATACCGTTGATTGTTTACCCAGCACTTTAACCTCTTAACAATACTTGACTATTATAATCACAAAGTCGGAGAAAACAAAAGAAGTATATACATATAGTCGGATGCATGAATTTTGGGAAGTGAATAAAAAATAATAGGGAAAATTATAAAAAAAACATCATATAGTTTGGTTCAAATTTTACTTTGTAACTATTGTTTCAAAAATTACAGTACATCCTCAACTTTCATGAATTGTAACACTTTGCATCCTATTAACTCGATTTTGTATTTTTATCAAAGAATTATCGTTGCATTCCAACACCGCCTTGCATATTCAAATTTAGATCATCTTAGCCTAGCTATTGTAAATTTTTAAAAAATAAAAAGAATATTTTGGGTATCGAAATTCCCTAGTTGTTTGATTTCGAAAAATAGAATTTTGGCACCCCAAATATCTATTTTGATTTTTTTAAAAAAAAAACTTCAATAACTAACTTAAGAGACTCTAAGTTTGAATGTGTAAGGCGATGATGGAATGCGACGATGAATATTCGATAAAAATACAAAATCGAGTGATGAGAATGCAAAGTGTTACAATTTATGAAATCTGACGATGCAAAGTGTCATTTTTCAAACAATAGTTACAAAGTGAAATGTTTACCAAACTGTAGGTTGTTTTTTGTAATTTTCCCAAAATAATAAAATATGGAGGGTGCCTCCACCCCTCGCATTTTTTCTCATATATTTAATAAGATTGTATTTTATTTTCTCAATAAAAATCTTATAATTTTGTTTTCATATCACATGACTAATTTCATCCATATATGTGTTTATGTGAGACATCAATAACATTAATTAATGAATTGGACAGTCTTGTAATAAAGCATTTGGGTGAAATAATAATTTAGGAGTTATACTTCCAACGTCTCCCATAGTAGACAGCCTAACCAAATGGGGCCATATAATACTTTTTTTTTTTTAGAAATTAATGATTTATTTATTTTATTGTAGATATAGAGAATAAACGGTAACATTAATATATATAAATAAATATATATATATATATATATATATATATATATATATATATATATATATATATATATTAACGTTTGCGCAAATAATGCAAGTCTTATCTCTTTGGCACCTTGTGTTTTTTCCAACTTGTTTTTTTATGTCGAGGACAAAGTAATATTTCAAAAATAAAAAAATATAATAATTCGATTTCGAGTTTAAGTACTTCAAAATAAAAAAAAATGTAATTATTCGAGTTCGAATTTTTTTGGATGATAAACAGAGAAAATATTAAATTTTTAAAAATTGAAAAAACATCCGAAATTGTTTGGGAATGCAATAAAAAGTACAAGAAATTAATTTTGAAAAATAAATAAAATAAATTGAATTTAAGATTAGGATAGTGGTATTGTATTTGTGACCAGTTCAAAGTAGGATGATTTGAATATGTCACACTGGTTCCAGCCCACACTTGTCCTTGCATTTGAAATGCAAATGAGGCCCCCCTTTAATTTACAGCAATTTCTTGCATCAAGCCAATTCCTTTTCCAACTCTAAAGAATTTTTAGCCATAGTTTTTTACTTATTTAGCCAAAATTCTTGGCATCAGCCGTGTGTTGAATTTTCATCTCATCTAAAAGTTTGATTTTGTAGAGGGTTTGAACAATTTATTATTTATTCTCTAACATTCAACATCATTTGTGGGTCAATTTGTTCTTTTTTGAAAGCTCATCAAGTGGGTATCATGTGGGTGAAGTTGTTATTTATGGTTTTTGTCAGAGTTTCTGATGCCATATTGAATTGATGTCTCCTCTAAAAGCTCGAGCTTGTAGAGAATTTAGATAGTTATTATTTATTCTCCAACAACATGATCGACAAATATTCAAATTACTGTGTTTACAATAGCGATTAAATAGTAAATATTTTACTATTTTTTCTATGTTAATAATTTGCCTTTGTCATCAGACCTTCAAATCATTAATGTATATTAGCTACAATATTAAACCAGCATATTGCTTTGCATTGCCAAACTCAATCGCAAACAGAAGAGATAGACCGATCAATATACTTCTCTAGTCGTGGTTATATTCATAGATATCGTAGGATCAAGCACTAACTCGAATATTTCAAATCATAAATCAGCTCAAATGCCATGTGTCACGAGCTCAGAGTTTTACTGCAGAAGATAACCCGTGTGGCGACCCCGGATCCCCGTAACTCCAAGGTTAAGCCATATTCCATCTCCGATTCATGCTGGTTTCGTCCTCCCATAGGCTCATCAGGGAAGCGGGAACAACTCCCAACCAGTTTATTGTTTAGAATGCTCGCCCTTCCGTCATAGTCAGGTCCAAAACCGGCGACATACTCCCCAAACTCAATTGGGTCGGCATGCCTAACTCAGGGCAGATGAACATCTAAGACACGTACCCGACTCTATGAGCCGTCCCGCAATCCAACATTATAACTAACCAGCAAGCATCTCGCGCATGTCTGTGTCTCACGATATTTGGTGCATGACATTCTCCCCGACTCAATTCATGCACACCCTCGTGCATGGGGGATAACTCTTCCCTCTTTTAATTTGGTCAAGATCCATGTGCGATCTTCCTGCCTACTCATCCTCAATTTTGAGCGCTTGGAAAAGTATCACTGATGCTTCATGCCTACACGTCGGACCCACTTGCGAACACCGCCCCTTTGGGTGCGAGCAACCCACTTGCTCGTCCATTCCTCTTGGACCCGCCAGTGCAGTGAGAGCGCTTGGCAACCAATGCAGTGTGCACATGATCTGGCTCTGATACCATTTGTCACAGTCTCAGAGTTTTAGCGCAGATGACAACTAGTGCGGCGACCACGGATCCCCATAACTCCGAGGTTAAGCCATACTCTATCTCCGATGCATACTGGTTTCGCCCTCCCATAGGCTCATCCTGGAAGCGGGAACAACTTCTAATCAGTCTAGTGTCTATAATGCTTGCCCTTCCGTCCTAGTCAGGTCCAAGACCAGTGACAAGCTCCCCAAACTCAATTGGTCGGCATGCCTAACTCAGGGGACGAATATCTAAGACACATACTCGACTCTATGAGCCATCCCGCAATCCCACATTATAACTAACCAGCAAACATCTCGTGCATGTCTGCGTGTCACGATATTTGGTGCGTGACATCATTTGTCACGGGCTCAGAGTTTTAGCACAGAAGACAACCCGTGTGGCGACCTCGGATCCCCATAACTCCGAGGTTAAGCCATATTCCATCCGATGCATACTGGTTTCGCCCTCCCATAGGCTCATCAGGGAAGCCAGGACAGGTTCCAACCAGTCTACTGTCTAGAATGTTCGCCCTTCCGTCCTAGTCAGGTTCATGGCCAGCGACATACTCCTCAAACTCAATTGGGTCGGTATGCCTAACTCACGGCAGACGAACATCTAAGACACGTACTCGACTCTATGAGCTGTCCCGTAATCCCACATTATAACTAACCAGCAAGCATCTCGCGCATGTATGCGTGTCACTATATTTGGTGCGTAACATTCTCACCCACTCAATCCATGCACGCCATCGTACATGGGGGAGAACTCTTCCCTCTTTTAATTTGGACAGGATCCATGTGCAACCTTCCTGCCTAATCATCCTCAATTTGAGCGCTTGGAAAAGTATCACTGCTACTTCCTGTCTACTCGTCGGAGCCACTTGCGAACACCCCCCTTTGGGTGCGAGCAACACACTTGCTCGTCCATTCCTCTTGGACCCGCCATGCAGTGAGAGCGCTTGGCAACCAATGCAGTGTGCACACGACCTGGCTCTGATACCATTTGTCACGGGCTTAGAGTTTTAGCGCAGACGACAACCCGTGCGGCGACCACGGATCCCCATAACTCAGAGGTTAAGCCATATTTCATCTCCGATGCATATTGGTTTCTCCCTCCCATAGGCTCATCAGGCAAGCGGGAACAGCTCCCAACCAGTCTAGTGTCAAGGATGCTCGCCCTTTCGTCCTAATCAGGTCCAAGACCAGTGACATACTCCCCAAACTCAATTGGGTCGGCATGCCTAACTCAGGGCAGATGAACATCTAAGACACGTACCCGACTCTATGAGCCGTCCCGCAATCTCACATTATAACTAACCCGCAAGCATCTCGCGCATGTCTGTGTGTCACGATATTTGGTGCGTGACACATGATTAAAGATAACTTCTTTCATAGAACACTTCAAATACTACTCATGCTACATTATTTAGTCACAAATCCGCACCTCAAACTATTGGAGTGGGAGCACATAGCTGATAATCTCATCGAGCATCATAGTTTTGCCAGTAATCTTGAATATTCATTCACTAAAAGTTTAGCTCTTGTTGGACTGTCTATGTAAGGATCAAATCAGTTTAAACAATGATGATGAAAAATAAATTATACTGAAATACAGAAAGAGTAGACTTACAACAACAAATAAATCGAAATACACTAGCAGTAGACTTACAACAACAGTGATAAATCGAAGATTGGCTTAACAACAAGAATCTGGAAACGATTCCGGATGAGGCCACATCAAACCGTGTGCCCTTAACTCAAATTTGTCCGTCTAAGTAAGCTTCTCGCCTCCAGGACAAATGAGTTTCAATTTACAATGCCCAATCACCTCTGCTCGGATTGAAGCAGAATTCCGAGCAGACTCTTTCGAACACTAATAGTGTGCAGTACTCTCAAAGAATATCGAATGTATGAATGACCAACAGCCTATATAGCTGAGCATCAGACCTCTCAAATGTCAGAAAAAATGGAAATGCTTAGTGGGGTAGCTGATAAGTCTCACAGTTATCACGGATTTAAGTCTCACACTTAAATCGGAATATCAATTCTGCAGGAGCTGAAAAGTCTCACACTTAATACTCAACAGAATGTGAAAAGTCAATCTTCCATAAATTCGAGTAGTAAAAAAATTAGGGATGGCAATGGGACGGGTCCATACCCGGACCCGCAATGAACTCGCCACGCTGGGGCGGGTCTGGACCCGCTTCAACCGGTTTTGGAAGCGGGGCGGGGCGGTTCCTGGGATTGGCTGAACCCGCCCCGCAATACATTTTTAATTTTAATTTTTTAAAAAATATGATATTGATTATACATTTTACTTCTTTAATTGAACAATAAAGTGTCATTATTTAATTTTATATCAAAATTCATGTGTTCATGTTAAAGAAGTTTGACATTTTGAAGGAAATAAGAGCAAATTAATAAATATTTAGTAGTTTAAAGATAACTTTGCACTGCTTATTATAAATATTTACTAGAGAAAACATAAAATTTAATCACAAAATTCAACTTTTGTGTTTCAAAATTGATTTCTAGCTAATTTTTTTTTTTTTAAAAAAAAAACTGGAACCATGGCGGGGCGGGTAAACCCGCCGGGTTCGCGGGTCTAAGCGGGGCGGGGCGGTCCGGGTTTTATATGTAGCGGGGCGGGTCCTGGGATTGGCCAAACCCGTCCCATACCCGACCCGTTGCCATTTCTAAAAAAAATAGACCTGCCTTAGTGGCAGCAACACACGACGCGTGCCGAGCAGGAGCGGACGCACACGGTTTGGGTACTCTTCTTTTCTACATTACTACACTCCAATAATTTGTTTCTCAATAAACAAATCATAAAAATTTCAAAAACTCAATGTGGGATTTCTAGCAATTCAATATTCACTTACCAAAAATTGAGCTTGGGCTAATTCTCCTATTTCTCCTACAATTCTTTCTCAACAAAGATAGAAATTAAAATATCAAAACTGAATAATCAGGTTACAAGTTACCTTATTGAAGCCAAGAACCAGTTCTAGGAGCACTTTCATCTTCTAACCCGTGTTAGATTGACTTGAAATTAACTTAAACACGATGTGATCAATGTTCTTGACAGTTGGTTGAATAACTGAAATCCGGAAATCCAATGGCTAGCAATGGTTGGCAAGAATGGGAAGTTATTGAGCTCAAGATCCAACGGTTATTTACCAGAAGATGTCTGTATAAATTCAGTAAAAAAGCCGAGGAAGAAATTTTGTCGAAGTTCTGATTGACCATAAAAAGTTTGAATCGTGTTTCAGTCATTTATTTTGTGTATGTTTTTCAGAGCAGGCAAGAATATGCGTAGTACTGGCAAGTTAAGGTTTAGAGAAGGTCGGCAGAGGCATCTAAATCCAGTAGTATAAAATCAAACGACTTACAAAATGAATAGAGATGTATGTTGTATAGTTTGTTAACGTAAGAATGAATGAAAATCACACATTGCCCAGGACATCTTACCCTAGTGCCACCCGTGACCCAAATTCTTGGGTTGGTCTCGGTTCGAGAACGATTGATAACAATTCTCCTCCCCGATACTAAAAAAACAAAAATCATACATTGAAATAATGAAAATCAAATTTGGCATGACATCAAAACAAGCCCATTACTTTAAAAAAAAGCCCATTAGGATATTAAGTCAAAGATGGGCACTTCACACTTGGGGTATCTGGAATCATACTCTCTAACCAAAGAGAATTGCTACTTCCATTGGGCCAGTCCGAAAATAAGAAAGCTATAACTTATCACTATAGGCTTCATTGGTTACAACCCTCATAGCTACAGCCCATAAAAATTCAGGCCCAAGGACCAAGTAATCAAAAACCCTTCTGACTCATGCCCTCCAAAAGACATAGGCTGTATTTCCAGACGTTTATTTAGGTTGTATTTGGATTGATGGATTTGATTTAGAGGAAGAGATTTGATTTGGTGAAGAATTTGATGCCCATCTTGGCGTATTTGAAATCCACCACAATTACTATTAAAATTGTTTAACTTGAGATATAGAGTTGAATTTTGTATATCCAAACAAGTCGATGAATTTAAAATCATGGATTTTAAATTCATCATTTCAAATCAATCAATCCAAACACAATCTTAAAGAATTTCTATGTTGTATTTATATAGAGTTGGAAAAAAAACATTTTTAAACAAAATATTGAGTGTTTGATATTAAAATAAAGAAATAACTTAATGAACTTCAATTTATTACAAAATTTCCACTGTTTAACTTAAAGCAGCCAGAAGCATCTCATTCATTCCTTCTATACTTATGTTTTTACCTTTTTTTGGAGAAGTAATAGCAGAACACAATGAAATCAAACACTCAAAAATTATTATTTTTTAAATCTAAATATCAAACACTTTTCAAAGACAAACACTCCCCTAGTCTACCGATGATTAAATTATAAAAATGCAATTCCTCGAGACTCTAAGTATATTACTTATCTTAATTATATAATAATTTTCGGGGTTGGGTTAAATAAAATATTTTTTTGTGTGAAGAAGGGTTGTCAAGAGGGATACTCAATCCCAAGGTCCTTTGTCACATGCCAGGAAAAAAAGAAGTAATTAGTATAATAATCCCACAATCAATTGCATGCGAATATTCGATAATCGCGTCTTAATTATTATTTAATACATTGTTAAGCATTTATCATTTATCTAATCAACCCATTCTATTTTTTAATCCATTGCATGTGACACGGCCTTTGAATAACTTGTAGAACCAATGTTGGTTATTCTTTCAACATATATGTTAATTATAAATATATAGATTAATTCATGGATCCAGATACAGCCATAAAAAGTTCATATATTAAATACTTGTTATATCATATGTGTATATTCAGTAATAGCTAGCTAAAATATTTGTGCAAAACCAATATATAGGTCAAAATGTAATCGATATGACCAGTCAATATAATTTGTCTAAAATAGTCGATATGTTAATTTTTTTTTTAAAAATGTGTGTTTTAATATTGAGTTGATGTCTAACTAAGGTCAATATGGATACAAGTATTTCCCTAGTGCATCTGATGTCTCGTGGAACCTGAAATAGTTGTGTAACTTAGGGGTGTCATTTCGGGTCGCGTATTCGGATACCTGGTCCGATCATGGACGGGAAATATTGGGTATCGGGTTAATACCCGATTCCCAACCCGGGTATTTCGGGTCGGGAATCGAGTACTCGATCTGGTTTTCTTTTTCTTTTTTATTTTTTTATATTTTAAAACGAAATGAAATGAAAAAAAGGAAAAATTGTAAATTTTGGCGTAGTTTTTAAAAGTACCCGAAAATTTTGATATCCGACCCGAATTACCCGAACCCTGATTTACCCAACTGATCCCCGCCCTAGTGTAACTTAGTAACTATTATTTCACTACAATAGAGTGTCCGAAGTGACAAAAGGAATAAAACTAGTCAAGATCGATGGTTGAGATAATATAAATTAGACTATGACGTGAGATTTAAGAATCATCTAAGATTGATTAATTAATTTAATTAAATATATTTTAATGACCAAGCTTTTGTCGTTTTTAGGTTTCCAAGCCAACAACCTTATTATAAACTACTCAAAAATATCCATCTTCCGAGGCATTTGCCATTGCCAACTAATTAACTAATTCGGTCATTAATAATTACTCTTTTTGTATAGCAATAATTGTGTGTTTTGCATAGGGTTTTGGGAGAATTCGAACTTCTTGCCAAAAGGGCAGATCTGAACGCCCCGATTGTTTTGGACCGTTGATCTTGAGTAAGGGGAACCTAGCATCGAAGTTAAGGATGTGTTTGTAATTGCTTATTCAAAGCACTTCTATGTTGCTTTTGCTTAAAGTTGAAAAAAATTATTTTTAAGCAAAAACATTGAATGTTTGATATTTACATAAAAAACAGCTTAATAAACTTAAATTAATTACAAAATTGCCACAAAACAACTTAAAACAGTTATAAAACACTCAAATTCAGTTTTTTTATCTGTAAATCTGATAAACAGTTTACAAAAGCATATGCAAACACCCATTAAAAGAGTGACATAATTATAAGATTTTTAAATTAGGGAATATATATATATATATATATATATATATATATAGTCTTTTTAGGGGGCAAGGTTAACATTCATTCGCCCATGAGCCAGGATATGACAATGACTCCAGTATGGAAGTTTCGGTTCCGTTTTCGATTTCGATTTAGGGATGTTAATAAGATGGGAATTACGTGTTGGAACTTTGGAAGAATTAATGGAAAGGCAGGTCTAGAAGAGGCGAGCTGAGTTAATGCCATTGATTGTAGCAAAATAAATTTCAAATTATATATAATTATTTAAATGATTTCGATTTAATATTTTAATTTTATATGTAAAACATGTGAAATTTAAAAATATAACTGAAATTATATTTTCTTTACTGACCAGCCCAAAAGAGTCAGCTCACCTTAGTCTTAGATCCGGGTTTGATTCAACATAAGCCATATACATGTAGGAATATTTGATTTAGGTGGAGGGATTTAAGTTAATAAATGAGTTTGATTTACACTATCAATCGAACCTGCTACTCTAGGTTTACCTAATACGGTTTATCTGGCTGACGTAGTTTGCAGGCTATTGTGTCAGCCCGAGAGTTTATCCCATGCTCCCCAAATAGTAGCTGCTGCGAGTTCCATCGTCATAAAAAAAATTATGAATTTGGAATCAGTGATTTAATATATATATATATATATGATTTGAATGACAATAAATATGAAATCCAATTTTTTTATTTGAAGCTAATGTATGGAGTCGTCCATTCATTAAAATTTTATCTCGAATTCAATATATTCCATTTAAAAATTAAATATAGTGTGAACAAGACGAGCCAATACAAGACAACAATAGGAATATTTAGGGTTAATTTGAAATATGAATATTTAACATAGTTTCTAAAACCAGCCCAGACATCAACCCTGTCAAAACAATAGGTCATCAGGTTATTGGTTCAACCAGTTAACACCGGTTAAACCAGAGGGTCAATTTCTATTAAATACAAAATTAAATATTTTATTATATTAAAAATAGTCATAATAATTTACATTTACCATGTAAAAACTCAACATAAGCCAACTTATATACATTAAAACAAATTAATAGAGTAGTCTCCATAAATATTCATTAACAAATCATGTGTTGAACAAAGAAATATAAACAATTTAAAGATATACAATTATTTGTATTATAATAAATTTATATGACTGTCATTTTTTGTTGCAATAAATTAATAATAACTTAAAATTTGAATGCATCCATGTAGAACTATAAAAAATTATGACAATATTTTTTATAATGTAATACAAGAATACCATATTTTGAAGTTTAAGAACACTTAAATTTTGGGTTGTACAAAAATATATATTAAAAGTAAAATATTTATAGTTATACCTGATTTATAATAAAATAATAATATCACTGTATTAATTGTTTATTAATATTATAATTTACACCAAATTTTGTTGTAGGAAATAATCCATCGTACATGGTCATTGATTTCAACAAAAACACACATGTTTATTAGGGGGTTTATAGGTCAACTAACTGTCGGTTAATTAAAAGATTCAGACCAGCTTTTCATCATGTTCACGAGCTTTCAGTTTCTCCATTGATCCGGTCCGGTTTTAAAATTATGCTATTTAGGGATAATTTGAAATCCGATATCAATCAAACCTTTTTTTTTTATTATAGCCTTCATCGACTAAAAACACATATGATATGTTATTTTTGGTAGATGGATGTCATTTAAAAAGCATTTAACTATATAATTTTTTAAATTATTTTGAATATTTATGTGCTCCTTTACACATAACTGGTTGAGCTAGTAATAAGCAAAACCCTTTTAGACATGATTAAGGCTGCTTAATGAGTTGGGTCAACTCGAAATCAGATCGGTTTAGCCCGGTTCAGAACCGAAACTGGGGTAACCAATCCCGAACCGATCCGGAACCGGTAAATTATCGGTCCGGATCGGTTCTACGGTTTCGAAATCGGTAGCTTACCAGTTCTGGCCACCAGGTTCCGTTCCCGATTGGAACTGGAACCGGTTGAATTTTTTTAAAAAAATAAAGAAAAAGAGCTAAATATGATAAAATCGCATCCCACAAAATTTTAAAAATTAACAGCCCTAGACATCACTGAGGATTACAGAAGCCAGCAACCATTTTGGTAACAAACCCTAATAAAATTAAGAAACACTATAAACTATAAAGTCTTTTTTGAAGGAAACAAAATATTATAAAGTAGTAAGGCTAATTTGTTTGTGTTTATTATACCCTAACCTTAGATGGCCGTAGGCTTATTGTTCTTTGGAAACATAAAAAATAATTATTATTTCACTAATCTCTGGGCAAAAGAGAAGAGTATGTTATCTGTCAGCAATTAACTTCTCACAAAACCCCATAATGACAACTAACGCAGGTTTTTATAAGGTTGTAATAATATAAATATATATATAATAAAAGTTGTAATGATACGCATATTTATATATTTGTTTTCCCAATTCATGCATGGCGTTGGAACTACAATTTATGGTAAGTTAGTAACTCACGGCTAGGACAACTGTATGAGGATCGATTCGTATTGGGTTTTTTTATTATTTAAGTCTATGTCATTTTATATCTATATTTAAAAAAAAACTATGATTTTTACAATTAATTTTGTAAAAGGCGACAATAATATTTTGATTTTTTTAAACAGAAACTGACAATATATTAAAATACGAAATACATACAACAATATCCCGCTACAAACTTCAAATACACGACGAAACAAAAAAAAAAAAAAAAACAAGGACAAACATAGACGTCTATCATGTAGAGAAACGAAAACACATCGATGACATGAAGGAATGGGAATGAGAAGTACAGCATCCGCACATAGATATTGACCACAACAGTGTAATGTGGAAATGGAACACATCAGAAATATAAAGCCATAACCGAGAGAGTGTCGGTCCCCTCAAACCAATTCGCACAGGGTGTGGGCGAACAAGTGGACTGCCTTCCAAGCTAACTGAAGGAACAAATGAGGAAAAGCGAGGAGCATAAACTGATATCAATCCAAAAAATGAACAAGCTCACGCCTCCCAAACCCACATGAAAACCAGCAACCAAAGGACATCACCGGACGGCGCACGAAACCGAGATTCCCAATAGTCAAAGCCAACCATAGTCCCTGAAGTGGACTAAAATCACAGAATGGTCACCATAAAAGCACAAAAGTGTTGCATAGAAAACCAGAATCAGGTACCAGGTGACGACTACATGCGAAAACAAAATACCTAGACAACACATAACCTAGATAAGGATAAGATAAGTACAAAGGTATATCATCAAAAATGGAGAAAGCACACGACTAGGTGGCCACACACAATCTAATGTGCAGGAGTCTCTCAAATCCCGCACAAGCCAACCAAGCGGCGGGGTTGCCTCGCAACCACCGCCCAAACAAAAGAGTATCGGACCACCGAGAGGCACAAAGCCGCCAACATAAGACGCTTGGCCCAAAAAACAGATCCCACGGCAACACCCTCCAATAAATTAGTGAAGAGCCACACCACGTCAGGAGGTATGTGGAAGAAGGAGGGAAAAAGGATCAGCAATCGAGTGGAAGACCATCCTAACATCCCAACAAATACAAGGCGGAAATAACCCGTCGAAGTTGATAAATCTGAAGTCACCACAACCGAGACCCCTGAAATAGAGAACACGGAAACCCATAGCTGAGAAAGTAAGAAACGAGCAAGAGAAGGAGTGAACCCAGTTAATATCCCAAACCATACTAGATCTGGCAGCCTAAAAGCATCAGTCGTCGCCACCCAAAGTGTAAGGCCTCGCTACCTTAAATACAATCTAAGAGCATAATGATAGCTAAACATACAATCATCAGAGTATAAGGGTTAATGTTGATTCATTGAGCTTAAGGCCACAGTACCAAAATAAAATTTCCAAAAAGAAATTAGTTACATTCCCAACAAAATGAAAGTAAATACTATAGATTTACTCTACTACTGTGTAGAAACTATACAAAAGAATTCATGTTCTTCTAGATCAGTAGTAGTACTAGCCTTACACAGCTCACCACATCAACCTTGGTCTTAGCCCTCCACGTCAAAAGCTCCCTACAGGAACAACCCCAAACCATGAACATATAATAAATCATATTCACAACAACATGATCAAAATGTAAAAATGCATAAACCGTTAATACAAAATACTTCATGTATTCAAATGCATTTAACATGCTTCCTTTGGTTGTCCATGTTCCATAAACTCATATTCATAATCAACAGATTACAATACAGTTCAATAAATGTCATGACATATATCCGGTCTATCAATACCAATAATCAATCATAGTCTTGTTATAACAGTGACATTCTAATGCCCCTCGCTTCGACATGACAACAGCATTTATAATACCCCTCGCTTCGATATATCAGCGGTATTATAATATCCCTCGCTTCAATATGACAGCGGTATTTTTCCTCGCTTCGACATATTAGCGGCAAAATATTCTTTCCATCGCTACGATATGACAGCGGCAAGTATTCTATTCATCGCTTCGACATTACAGCGACAAGCATTATAATCATCACTCGAATATAACAACGACTCACAATAACATGCACCAAGCATCCAATATATGCAACCACAATGCATATTCCAATATGTAAAAATACATGTTACCATTTGATGCCCGTACGTCTCTCTACGTACCTTTCTTCCAAAATAAAGCGGGGTGTTTCAGAATTTATCCACTGCGTTGTGCCGCCACCTGGGAAGGCCCTACACAATTGCACAACTCAATATTAGAAGCCAAATAATAGTTCATTACCAAAAATCCCATCAAAATATCAAATTTCTCCCATTTTGTGTCTCGCGGTCGATCGCTCCTACGCGCCGATCGATCGCGATACCTTTCTGCCTTTATTGCCCAAAATTTAACAATCAGCGATCGATTGCTAAGTCCGGAGTGATCATTCGCGAGCCTCACCGATCGATCGCTCCAACTTAGCGATCGATCGCTAAATCTTACTACCTGGACCCGGCAACTCGCGATCGATCGGTGAAACGCACCGATCGAACGCTGGTGTCTGTGCACGTGAAAAATGACCATTAACACACACTTCACCATCTCCAACCTACACAACCCATAAAACTTCATATTCCAACAATCCAACACCACTAATACTCAATAATTAACACAATATACAGCAATATCAACAAAAAACCATAACCCAACAAATAAACATCACATTTCAAAACAAACACATTTTCCCCCAAAATCATAAATTCAAAACTCAACAATACTTGCACAAAGCTTAACAAGGAATGTTCCTTACCACTTAAACCTTAAATTCCTAGCAAGAATCAAAGATGGCAAGTTTTTCCAAGCCCTTCCTTCTTCTCCTTATGGTTTAGGCGATAAGATGGGGAATGGGGGGAGATAGGAGTTGTGATGGGAGTTGTGTGGTAGAGAGTGGAGTAGGTAGAGGGGTGAGATAGCATTAAATTACATTAAAAAGAGATGTCTATGTATTTAGCATGATGTATTAAAATATCTCCACTTCGTATTTTAAAGCATTTACCCAATAAAATGCACTATAACAAATATTAGACATACTTTTTCTATAACACTAGAATAAAGTCCAATTGCACCATGCCAAATTTATTAACTTCACACAATGCATCACATGCATCCTGACAAGTATAATCAGTTCATGCCCACTGCAGAACCATTACATTTCACCACCACAATTAATTATAACACCATATTAACCTCATAATCATCGTTAAAAGCCATAATGTACATGATTATTTCAGGGATACCACACAAAGGCTCAGAAAACACACGATGCCAGCGAGTAAAATCATTCCTAGAAAGAAACTGAACAAAATATACCAGATTAAGAAGGCCATCAGATAAAGACGAAGAACTTGCAAAAAAGAGAGAAAACAATGCTTCCCAGATACACCTCCCATTGAGAGAGAATTCCAAACATAGACATATATTAAGTTCAACAATTGATTCAATAATAAATTCAAATGGCCACAGATAGTTGGGTCAATATATTTTTACCATTTTTAATGTATAATACCCTTGTCCCACATTGATTGTGGATGAAAGTTTAAAATGGTTTATAATGGCTTACAATGGGCTACTATAGCAACTTGAGTTAACCATTTTCGTAGAACGATGATGGACACGAAGTAGTTGCTATATGAGCCCATTGTGCAGTCGCGCTTGCGTGGGCCTAGACCCAGGGTGTGGCAGAATGGTATCATAGACGGTCAGCGGCAAGAAACACCGGGAGATAAATGCTATGCAGGGCAAAGTGCTACGTGCTTGACATCCACCTCTTGAGCCTAAGGGGCAAAGAGCTACATGATGGGGGCCACATCTTGAACCTACGAGGCAAATAGTCACGTGCGTGTGAGCCACCTCTTGAACATGGGGGACAAAGTGATACCTGACGGGAGCCACCTCTTGAACCTGTAGGAGGCACCTCTAGGTTCCCGATGCTGGTGGATCGATGAGTTAGATCGTGACGAGGACGTCGTGTTCTAAAGAATGGTGATCGTAATAACCTTGTCACACATTGGTTGTGGATGAAAGTTTAAAATGGTTTATAATAGCTTACAATAGCAACTTGGGTTAACCATTTTCGTAGAGCCATGATAGATATGAAGTAGTTATATGAGCCAATTGTGCAGTTGTGTTTGCATGGACCTAAGTCCGGTACGTGACATAACGTGTTTTGGTTCAGTTTCTTATTTTTCTTGAAAAAAACTAAGGATATTGGGTTCACAATTAGAGTATTATGTTATGTAAAAATATCCAATAGATTTATTTGTTGAGGAAATTACAAGAAGGTACCACTTTTCAAAACATCTTTCAACTAAATCTCCCAAAAAAATCTTCTTTCAACTAAATACATATTTTAAAAAAACTTATTTCAAATAAGTCCATTTTATAAAACATTAATCTAATTGATCCATTAATTATGACTAAAATACTATTTGCTCTACATCTTCATCCCCAAACCTTTGCCCATTAAAATACCCTTATTAATGTACCCAACTGCCGGAGGAGGAAGACCTGGCGACGCAGCCACCATGGGGGCGGATTCAAAGGAACCTGAGGCATTGGTACATGAGTCATACACTGAGTCATGGGAAAGCAGCACGGGTTAGAGTTATCTGGCAAGGAGGAAGCGACGGAGGAAGACGAAGGCGTGGCCGTGATGGTCTGCGCCGTCGATAGGGCAGAGGAAGACGATAACTGTGCGGCATTGCAATTTTTGATAACTGTGCGGCATTGAATTTATCAAAAATTGTAGTAAACTCTTTGGTTTAAAATTAAGTTTTTTTATTGAAAATAACTGAGGTTACGACCGGGATCGAAATCGAGAGCTGTGTTCCGTCTGGTTGAAGATCAAGGTGATCAGGCCAAGAAAAGGTAGACTGCTGTTCTGAATGGTTCTTCGGCCAGTTATTTATGAACTGTTGAAGCTGATTCCGTGAACTAGGAGAGGACTCGTCGTACCGGTTTTCTTTGAGACTTGTTCCTGAAGTTGCCATGGAGAGTACTGTTGCATGTCCATTCACCCCTTTCGCGTTCTCCTTCTCAGGAACACATCTGAGTGTGAAAAACAATTGGAGTATCAGTCATATAAGTAGTAACGGTTGCCAATGGTTTGGAGCCCATATGGCACCGGTCGCAATTGCGACCCAAAGGTCTTTTGTTCTTGCTCAAAAAAAATGTAGTAGCGGCGCACACCAAATCTTTTGGAGCCTACATTCTATTGCAGCACAAGCCACTATATCATGAACGTTTGGAAGCAACAATTACCTCCATTACTTTACGTGATTGTCTTGTCGATATGACACCACGATCGGAACATGATGCTTAGATGTCTACCTATTTTTAAAAAAATTGAGTTACATGTTTATCATCAACCCATCAACCTAGTGTAGCATGAGGTACACCCAAGAATTTTTGTAGAAAGAAGGCATCCTCAGTTTAGAGGAGGGACTTCATGGGATCAAACTAATAGTTTAAGATCTATTAAAAATAAAATTTCATTTCATTTTATTTGTTTGTTGAAGGGTTCCTAGATATTTTTTTCCGTTCAACAATTGAGTTATGCAACTATAAATCTTTCTTTTTGTAGGGAATTCTTCAATCCTATCTGTTATCATACACAATAAGACAGGTAACACCATGTGAAAACATAGAGCTCACCTATTAACATTAATATCGGGTATTCCGAGCTCCAAGTTGTGGACTTGTTGGCTGTGTGAAAGGCGGAAAGCGTTGGATACACATAGAGATGAATGTAATGCACCACTAGTCTACCGGTGCATGTAAATTACATGTACCTATAATCTACCGGTGCATGTAAATTACATGCACCGGTAGACTCAAAATTTTACCGGTGCATGTAATTTACATGCACCTATAGTCTGCCGGTGCATGTAAATTACATGCACCGGTAGACTCAAAATTTTACCTCCATTACTTTACGTGATTGTCTTGTCGATATGACACCACGATCGGAACATGATGCTTAGATGTCTACACATTTTTAAAAAAATTGAGTTACATGTTTATCATCAACCCATCAACCTAGTGTAGCATGAGGTACACCCAAGAATTTTGTAGAAAGAAGGCATCCTCAGTTTAGAGGAGGGACTTCATGGGATCAAACTAATAGTTTAAGATCTATTAAAATATAATTTCATTTCATTTTATTTGTTTGTTGAAGGGTTCCTAGATATTTTTTTTCCGTTCAACAATTGAGTTATGCAACTATAAATCTTTCTTTTTGTAGGGAATTCTTCAATCCTATCTGTTATCATACACAATAAGACAGGTAACACCATGTGAAAACATAGAGCTCACCTATTAACATTAATATCGGGTATTCCGAGCTCCAAGTTGTGGACTTGTTGGCTGTGTGAGAGGCAGAAAGCGATGGATACACATAGAGATGCATGTAATGCACCACTAGTCTACCGGTGCATGTAATTTACATGCACCGGTAGTCTGCCGGTGCATGTAAATTACATGCACCGGTAGACACATTTACATGCACCTATAGTCTGCAGGTGCATGTAAATTACATGCACCGGTAGACTCAAAATTTTACTGGTGCATGTAATTGACATGCACCTATAGTCTGCCGGTGCATGTAAATTACATGCATCGGTAGAATCAAAATTTGCATTGTTTCTCAAATTAGTATCATTTACTCTTTTGTACAAGAGCGGAGAGAGTATAAGGTCTTTTCAATCTTCATCACCAGTATATTGTATCTTTAATTTGTCTGACCTTTTTATTTGATTATTTTGTTTCTTGCCAATTTTATTTTTCTGCTATGAATTTTATCGATTTTAAATGTCTAATCGTACGAGTTCGTCCCTTGCTTTTTCATTCTTCCTGCTTATTTAGTAAATTAATTTCAAGTGACACTTTCCAAGCTTTACCTTTTAAATGAAGTTTATGCAGTATCCCAATCTTTGAGACTATGCACGTAATATAAGTAAAATTACTTATACGGTGTATATAAAATTGAGTCAGTGCATGTAAAAACTACTTATGTAGTGTATGTAAAATTAATCATGCGGTGCATGTAAAAATTACTCATGCGATCCATGTAGAATTTCCTCCATTTTCATCATTGTGTTACGTGATCTTACGATGGTCATTGGTCAATAATATCCGGTATGATACCATATCAGTATTTCTAAATATATCGTAAAAAAATATTCAGTGTCATATCAGAATTATGATGAAAAATGACTATTTTTTTTAAAAAAGACAACATTATTATTTTATTTATTTTTGAGAATGAAAAGATAAATTCATTAATCAACTCAAGTATTCCCGTTCTACAATATCATTGCTATATCATAGATAATTTGTTGATCATACCGTTGATATTATTGCATATGTTGCTAGCTAGTGCGCTACTACACTACCATTTCTTCTAACAAATAGCTCCTAATTACTTGCAAAGTTTTCCATTAAATGTTGAATATATGCTATGATCAGCCCAATGGGCGAGAGATTTTCGTTATATGATCGCACCACTTGGACAATCGTGAAACAGTATTTTCAAGAATAATACAACTCCATCCAAATTGAACAGCCAATTTAGCTCCTTCCCGTAATGCAATTGCTTCTGCAATTTCCGGTGAAGTTGGATTAACTAAAATTCTTGCTGCGCCATGCTAAGCAATTTCCATGCTGATCCCTAGCAATGACTCCTAGGCCAGCAGATTCCCCTTTGTTGAATATGGCCGCATCACAATTAATCTTTATAGTATCCTTTGGTGGTGGTTCCCAGCGTGTTGCTGCAGTCGTGGTTGGATTGCTGGTAGTCATAGATATTACACTCAGAAATTGTTCCAAGTATTCACTCGCAAATTTTGAACATCCCTTTGTGTCACGCCCCGGGCCGAGGCCTGCGGAAGCGCGACTGCACAATGGGCTCATATAGCAACTACTTCGTATCCGTCATCGCTCTACGAAAATGGTTAACCCAAGTTGCTATAATAGTCCATTGTAAGCCTTTATAAACCACTTTAAATTTTCATCCATATCACACCCCGAGATCGGAGCGCGTGACATCGGCGTTGAATCCAAATATGAAATTCGATACAACAAGCCCCGTGTACAGATCTATGATCAAACCAGTCTATTTATTCCAAAATCATTAAATTGTCATTACAATTGATATTACAAAATACAATTGTCTCGGATTAAATCAAAGATGCGGAAGCGTAAATAAACTGATAATTTTCTTGAAGGTTCTTCGGGAATAATTATCTGCAAATGTGTTCTTGTTCTTCTTCCTTGATCTCTTCTTTTCGCCTTTGTCTGGTTGGGGAGGTAAGGGGGTGAGTGTTTGGGAAAAACACCCATCAAGTAGGGGCCGATTGAACATCCACATTGGTTGTGGATGAAAATTTAAAGTGGTTTATAAATGCATATATATATATATTCATAGCACCACATTGGTTGTGGATGAAAATTTAAAGTGGTTTATAAATGCTTACAATAGACTATTATAGCAACTTGGGTTAACCATTTTCGTAGAGCGAGGACGGATACGAAGTAGTTGCTATAGGAGCCCATTGTGCAGTCGTGCTTGCGCGGGCCTGGGCCCGGGGCGTGACAGAATGGTATGAAAGCCGGTCACCGACAGAAAACACCGGGAGATAAGTGCTATGAGGGGCAAAGTGCTACGTGCGTAGGAGGCACATCTTGAGCCTAAAGGGGCAAAGTGCTACATGACGGGGGCCACCTCTTGAACCTGCGGGGCAAAGTGCCACGTGCGTGGGAGTCACCTCTTGAACCTGCGGGGCAAAGTGCTACATGACGGGAGCCACCTCTTGAATCTGTAGGAGCCACCTCTAGATTCCCTGTGCCTGTGGATCAATGAGTTAGGTCGCGACGAGGACGTCGCGTTCTAAAAAGGAGGGGTGACTGTAATACCCTTGTCACACATTGATTGTGGATGAAAATTTAAAGTGGTTTATAAAGGCTTACAATTGACTATTATAGCAACTTGGGTTAACCTTTTTCGTAGAGCGAGGACGGACACGAAGTAGTTGCTATAGGAGCCCATTGTGCAGTCGCGCTTGCGCGGGCCTGGGCCCGAGGCGTGACACTTTGCATCGTTGCTGAATCCGCCTCTATTCCTCCTATTTCTTGCATTCCAAATAGACCAACAAAAAACCAGCACAAAATCAAATTCATCCCTCAACAAATATTTATTGAGCTGGCATTCCCAACTAAGCCGAGCAAAAGTGCAATCTTTCCAAAATATGTAATAGCGATTATTCTTTGTTAGAACATATGCTACACATTTGATCATCCATAATCCGACGCTTAGCGACTACTTTATTCAAACAATACCAAAATCTGACTACTTACAAAAACAAAAACCAAAATTGATCAAGTTACATAATGATTTTTACAAATTTTCCCTGTAATTGCAATCAAATGACGAAGAAGTTGGAGTATGAGAGATTATCATATTTATTAAAATATTTTTTGTAAAAGAAATAAGGTATAATAATTTTCAATATATTCATATTTCCCGTTTTAATGTGAGAAAGGGATGGCTTTGGTAATATATATCTGAAGTCCAAAGCGGAAGCTAACCAAGCACTAATTAGCCTTGTGCTTGGTTTCCACGATCTTCAAATTTTTTTGGTCTTATCTTTATATATAATATTGACAGATATTTTTTTTATTTACCTTCTTTATTTTTTTATTTTCTGAAATTAATTTTCAAACACCGAATAAAAACAAAGATAAAAGGAATGTTAAAATTGAAAACAAAATGTATAAGATTCAAATTAAATTTTTTTTAACATAACATATATTATATTAAATTAGGCATGTAGAACCAAAGAGAACGTTACATAATGAGATCTTCTCAACAATAAAGAGGAAAACCACAAGCATATGCGATCTGCATACAAAATGTGACAATAAGAGCAAAACTCCTAAACCCAAATGTTGTAAAGATGTATTGACTTCAACATCGGGAATGGTAACCAACACATCGAACAAAGACTGGTCAACATCATCCGCAAACAACGAGTTGGAGAGTGCGGGGATCATCAGAGCCGAGATTCAAATTTTAATTTCCCCAAACGATAACTTTACAAAATTCTAATCATCCAATAATTTCTCTAATCAATTATTGGTCATCCAAAAAATCATAAAGTCATTGAAAATTTGTCACTTCTTGCCATAATGGAAATCCAATCAAATATATTCTTGGACCCTCTCTATTATTTAATTGAGTGATAAGATGAAAGATATTTAAATTTTCATTATTATTATGAATCAAAATTTGAAACCTTATATGATATATGATGTAAATAATCATAAGCAAATAAACGAATGTAAAATAAGTGTATATAGAGTCCATATCTAGCCAGGGTGAATATAAATTTCCAATTTTTTTTTTTTTTTGGGGTTGTGTGTGTGGGGTGGGGGGGGGAGGGGAATAATAACATAAAATAGAGCCAAAAAAATTTTAAGGGTAAAATACAAATTCGATGGCAACCACAAATCGTTTTTTTTCTAAAAATGTAAGATAATAAAAAATTTAGGGGGCAGCTACCTCACCCAACACATACATTCGCTCCTCTCTCCGGATTACTTTCAGTAAAATAATTTTAACCATCTTGTATACTTTCACAAACTTGATATAAGTAACTTTTTTCACACAATTTAAATACGCCCTCTTCTCAAAATAAATATTTACCTTTATTATGCATTATCAAATTGTTTGATTTTATTTTACTTAGATGAATATTTAATAATTTTACTAACAAATTTTTTATATGATTATATATTTGTAACTTTCTCAAAAACTATAGTTGATGGTAACGATATAACTCAAATAATCATATTGCTGCTCAATTAAATGTTTTGATTACTAGTGTACTAAATTATTACTACGCCACAATTTCCTTTCAATAACTGTACCATCTTGCAATCAATGGAAATCAACGTGATATTAACTCTAATATCAATTTTAGGAATAAATATTTGTCACTTTATCAAAACTATCGCTACAGTTCAAATATTTTAAACAATACAGCAACCAAACGTTAAATTTCAATCATTCTCCTAGTAGAAGGCAAATGTTGCTTATCACTATGCAATATTTACTATAAATTTATTCAAATATCCAAAGCAAAATGCGTTTTTATTATGAATTATCTTACTTTCAAAAGATTATTAGTTGGTTGAATATTAAATGTGGTGGTGTAACATTGGAAATATCCGAATGAATTAACAGTTTTAAAAATATACTAGCTTCAACTTTCAAAAAACAAATATATATATATACTTACTTCCTGGCCTTGTCAGAATAGATAAGAGGTCACATCTATTTTATGCAAACTCGAGTTTGAGTCGTGTTTGTCGCAAAAAAATTAATTTAGGAATCCCCACTAAAAAAATTGTTTTAAAAATATACAATTTGAGCTTAAATTGTTTTAAAAAATATATATTGAAATAATTTTAAATTCAATGATTTCAAAAATATCATGCTGAAAATATCAAAGTAGGAGTGGGGTACAAATATTCAAGTTGATGTTAAGATGAGGCATATGCTGGATTGGGTCCCAACCAGTCCCTGTCGGCAAATGGGAAGCGAACCCATGCGTTATAAATTTGGAGCATTTAAATTTTTTCAATAAAAAAAAGAAAAAAAAATTGAAGTTAATTTGGTGTTATGTAATGAAGTAATATATAATATAATGAATAAATGATATAAAAAAATTATATTGATTGATTGACATATATGAAATAATATATAACAATAATATTTTAAATAATTGATTGAAAATATAAAATGATAATTTAATTGAATGTAAAGGGTGAGCGAAAATTGGGGTAAATCAAACGAATTATTGAATAATTCGAATCAATCAAATGTCTCGGAAATCAAATTAATTGAAATAAAGTTGTGGTTGTAACAATTCGAGTTTGACTAAATTTTTAAATAAGTTGTAAAAAATTTAACCATTTGTTTTTTTTTATCATTATGAGAGGGATCGTAAGGCTTTCGAAAGTGAGACACTATCCTCAATGGAGGACACGAGGTCACTTGGGCCAATGGCTCGTCTAACCTAACATTTTTCATATATCTATACAAGCTACAACTAAAACCGTCAAATATTTTAATGTTAATGCAATATAATATTTTGGGAAAATATATTAAAACGGACTTGTAATTTGGGTTTATTCTCGGTTCAGACAATAAAATTTCAGTGATTCGGTTTTGTCTCTAAAATTTTAAAAAATTCATCAATTCAGCCCCCGACAGTAAGTCAGCCGTCAGAAGCAAACATAGATGGATTGAATAGGAACTATTTTAAAAACTCTGGGGGACTGAATTTGGGAACAAATCAGACACGATTTAGGCCGTAAATTCTTAAAAAAATTCCTGAATCACTCCATTTGTTTATTACGGTCGACTTAACGTCGGTGACTGAACCTGGAACTTTTTTATTAGAGACTAAACCGGGTAACGTACTGAATCGGGAATGAACCCAAACTGTAGGGACATTTTATTGTATTAGCAATATTATTTTAATTATTTTCAAAATTAATGTTGGAACCGAAGAGGGGGTGTGAATGAGGTTCCTTGGCTACTTTAACGTTTTAAAATGAATTTGCAAAATAGTCGAGTTTGCGCTGCGGAAGACTTGATGTCAATCGATCAATGAAAAATAAGAAGTAATAAATAAATGCGTAATGTAAATAAAGCGTTAAATGACACGAATATTTGTTATAGAAGTTCGGCGATGAATCGCCTAAGTCTCATCTTCCCGGTTAGAAAACGTTTAACCGAGGTTCCACTAGAACAATTTTGATCTTAGCTTTAAGGGCTCCAAGTTAGCCACAACACACTCTTGCCGAGTAAACAACTGTTCACGAGTAACACACTCTTCACGAGTCTTCTTGGCCTTAAGGGCTCCAAGGATAGCCACACACTTGCACCAACTTCACTTGTTGATGACTTATACAATTTTCAACTTGCGTCGGTGTTGGAGAACCTTACAATAAATCAAACAACACCTTCACGGTGCGACAACACGAAGAACTCTCACACAAGAAATGAATCACAAACTCCAATACAACACAAATGTATGAAGTTTGCAATGCTAGATAGAATTTGATTGACACAACTTTCTTGTAGTTTATACTCTTGTTTCTTGTCTTCAAAATGCTTCACAACATCCATATTTATAGTGTAGAAGGCCCCCAAGGCTCCTACTAGCCGTTGCTACACTTAAGGCTTGAATCACTCGTCAATCGCCTTAGCCATCGCCTCGGGCGATCACCATCGTCGCGCACCAACGGTCAAAATCTCCACTGATCGCCTTAGGCGATCGATACCAAAAATCAATGCCGTAGCTTTGGTAGCACAGAAATATTCATTGCCTCAAGCGATCACTTCATCGCCTCAAGCGAACTCTGCATCGCCTCAGACGTTCTCCCCATCGCCTCAGGCGATCTTGCCATGTGCACGGTCCTCGGCGTCGCTTCAGTCGACGTGCGTGGCGATGCCCCTCTTGGCTGCCATCGCCTGGGGCAATCTGTCCGATGCCTTGTACATTTGATTTTCTTCAACCAATCCACTTTTCAACCATCATAATCTTGTTTCTTGAACTTGTGGTAACCACCAAAGTTATAGTTTATCCTCTTAGCTACGCATGGACACCAAAATCATCGAACATCGAATATTGTTACCATCTCATCCTGTACACTAAGTAGACACATTAGTATAAAAAACACAAGTTTTGTTGATCATCAAAACTCATAAATAATTCGGAGATAAATTAAGTATTAAACTCAACAATGTATTTAAGGCTCAACATTTAACTTGTTAATAGACCTATAAATCAGAGTCGATTATGCCCATTTTAATTGGTTCTTAAAACAATTTTTTAATTTAAGCCTTTCTAATTTAATTTATTGTTAGGCATGGGGCCATTTTAGGTGGCCACACACATACACTCAGATGCACCCACTCTTGACACATCCATATCACACACTTCATCTCTCCTCTTCTTCTCGTGTTTCATAATTCTTATACACTTTTGGATTCCAAGCTGATGTGATGGAACTTATATTCTCACCATATATATGTATGTTTAAGTTAATAGAGTATTTTTTATATGTGATATGCTGTCAAATTCTTTGTTCATTGAGTCACTAATTCTATTCTTGATTATTCGACATCAATGATATGAAAATATGAATCAAATTACATTAGATGATGTTTAGAATGGTTCGGACGAAATCTCTTTGGCGCTCAAATCAGTGATTATAGATTAAAAAGGTTGGGATAGGGTCCAATGTGACATGTATAAATGAAAATACATACAATTTACCTTTACCACGGTTGACCGATTTATAGACGGTGAAAAATAACTTCATTTGTTAAGTAGACTTGCCACGTTTTCATTCATATTTGTATCTCTGGCCGATTGAGAATACATGGTTGGTTTGATATTGTTCGTAAGGACAGTGATCTCAGAGTCTCATAAAATAATTGCATGAGGATATTATCATCCAATAGTTGCTACATTTCAGGTCTGATTGTAGCAACTACTCCGCCGGGAATACATCAATGAGGATGATCACCCTTTATATAGAAGTTATTACTATTAAATAAATAATCACTCAGTTATTCAATTAACCTAATCAAGAAGCTCACTAATGTGTTTCTCTTGTAAGTAATAACATATGATAATTTTAAAAGCCCTAAAAATGATAAAAAAAAATCATAAAAAATATTGATAGTCTTTAAAACTCTTTTATGATTTTTGTTATGTGCATTTAAAGATAATGATATATTCAAACAATGCTAATAAAAAACATAAACATCAAATAAGAAAAGGAAAGAAAATAAAGTAATTGGTGTACGGTCACGCGTGTGTAAAAAATGCGACTTTAATGGAGAGAGAGATTTGGGTAAGATCCGGAGATGACAATTCGAGGGGTCTCATTAAAGTAGCCGTCCTTTGCTCTCTTTGGCGCCAAATCCCACTTCTACTAGATTTTCTATAATTATCCAACCATTTTCAAATGAATGTTATCAAATTATATAATATCTTTTGTATAAATTTTTTTTAAAAAAATATCAACATATAATAAAGTAGCTCAATAACTTTTGTTACATTTCAAAAACTAATCTAATTATTGGATCACGGATAAGATTTGCAGTAGAACCTCGATAGTTTAATATTCAATTAATTAATAATCTCGTTTAAATAATATTATTTTATCAATCCTGATTTGGGTAAAACGTGCTAAATTAATAATTTATTAAATTAATAAGATAATACATCAACAATAATCCATATAGATCCAATGCTTGCTTACTACGTAGCACACTTATGATAAATATATGTTAAAAAAATGACTTCAATATCATTTGTTTTTTTGTTAAACTTGATGTCATTTCTTAATACATAATACATTTATGATTAGTATATAAAATATAAGCATCTCAATCCATTCTAATACAGAGATCGTATTGCCGATACAAGGGGCGGATGTACCTTATGGCAATGGGGGACAAATACCAAATTTTTTTCACCCTATAATTTTTTTTTTTATAAAATAAATTATATTTTAGTCCCCAAAATTATATTTTAGCTCCCAAAAATTGCTATTGCCCTCAAAAATAAAATTTTGCCCCCTTCAATTTTTGTTGACTCCATGTATTTTTTTTTAACTACATTTTGTGTTTTTAAATTTTTTGTCTCCCCTTACTAATTTTTCTGTGTCTGCCACCGGCCGATACGACCAAACGGTACCCCTTGCCCAAGCGGCTAAGCCTCTCCTCGGGCTGTATCGACTATATGCAAGTGCACAAATGATAGACCATAAACTCAAGATGAATCGAATAGTTCAATGTTGTGGTTCTCTAATTAAGAATGTCAGTTAATCGAATATGTCACAGATCTTACAAATTTCATTGTCGTGGTTTGAATTTGTTGGATGAATGAACTATTTTGTACGTCACGTGCATGTGGTGTTCTAATTTATAACCTCACACTTTGTGGGACACAACATATCAATGCTAGACAAAAGGCACCATCATGATGTAACGAAATATGTTTTTCTTTCTTTAAACATACCAAATATGTTTTTCAAATATAGGAATTTGAAAATATTATTAATGGGTTTCTTTCATACTATTCTAGGGATAGTATTTTTAGAGTGTGGTCCTATATAAGTGTCATAATTTCATATATAAGTATATATGTTGGGGTATAATAATTGCTCAAAAGATAGCGATCAAAATTTGTGGCTTGGACTGTTGTACGGCTTAAAAGATTTGAGTTCCACCTTTACCATCGTCAATTTTTGGTAAAACGGTAAACACTTGATCTTACAATTGGTATCAGAGTCAAGACCACGTGTTCGATTATCATGAGTTGCAAATGTTGTAAAATTATTCGGAGGGAGATTATTGGGGGTGCAACAATTGCTCTTACTGTGGGAGCGATCGAAACATGACTCTTGGGCTGCTATAAGACTTAAAAGATTTGAGTTGCATCGTTACCACCAGCTATAGTTTTTTGGTAAAACGACAAATGTTTGGATGGTACATTTAAAGATGCCCTATTAATGGAACATATATGAATAAAATGGCAAAAAAATCTAACTATTTTTTTTTAATATTTAAGTTTAATTAAAAATTATTATAAAGAAAAAGAGAAATTGAGAAAAGATAATTGGGCGAGTTTGTTAATATATGGTATACTCGAAATTACATATATGCAAATCAGGTAATTTGTTTCACAATATAATAAATAGGTATAGATTATTTTAAAATAAATGTTTAGATTTAGCTTGTTGTATATTCTATATAACTTGATTAAAAACATATAAAAAGATTAATTAGTGGATAATATGAGATTCTCTTGTATAATTTTTTCTCGATTTAATTCTTCTCATTTTCGTAATTAAAACATATAAAAAGATCGCAAATTGATCGATCACCGAACGTAATTTAATTTTCGTCTCCTCTTTCACAATATGACCGTGGAAAAAATGAGAGGCGATCAATATGTCTCGTGTTCGAGTTTTCGTCCTTCATCCCATGTCCATGTAGTTGTAATAGTTGCTCAAAAAAACATCCTTATCTAAATTATGACGAAAATAAATGTTATCCCTTGCTTTGATCCAAAGAGTATAAACGAGATAGTATTGCTTATATGATCAGATAATTATACATACACATATATATAATTAATTAATTTATCTACATATTCAAATAAGAATACATGTATATAATACAGACATATTATACATATATATATATATTTAAATAAGAACACAGTACGTATATTTATTTATATATTTATATATATATATATATTTTTTAAATAAGAATACATGTATATATACAGACATATCATACACGTAAAAGTTCAGAATATAGAGACTTGACTGAGGCACAGCTATGGAGTTTGCCACTAACCTTACAGACAGTATCCTTTCTTCCTATCTCGCGTCTCTCTCTAAGACTTCTTGCGATAAACAGAAAAATCCCTTTTCCACCTCTGCTTAACCAAACATGGCGCAACCGTGCCGAGCTCAAAATACGGTCTTTTTTCCAGCGAACAAAGCTTTGGTCGCCATTTCCTCTAACCCTTCACTCCATTTTAACTGAGTGTAATCTCGGTTGCTGTATTTACTCATGGATTTTGTTGTTGCAAGCATCGATAACGTGGCGTACTCAAACATTAAAAATGGCAGCTTCGCTTCAGCTAATGATGCCGAGTCCAAAAAGCTTAAATGGTGCGGATCTGGATTTCTGAAGCAGGAGAGGACATTAAATGAAGATGATTCTAGGGAGTTCAAATTGAAAGAAACTTCTAGTAGGGATAATTTCATTGAAGGGCAGCAGCAAATGCTCAGTTTCTCTTCCCCAAATTCACAGACTGTAACTTGGCCTTATTATCAACACATATCAAGTCCCTTTGGTCAGAACACAGGTCAGTGCAAGTTGTTCATCTGAAATTTGTGCAAAAATGGGATGAGTAAGAGTAAAGAAGTTGCGACTTTTGCTAACATTGCAAAGATTTGTTTTTGCCGTTCTGGTTGAATGGTCTTGTCATGTGAGTGGAATGAACAGATTTAGCCCCAAAATGCTTAGTTTTCTCGAAATTATAGAACACTTTTCACCAGGCAAAGCTTTTTTTTTTGCCTTCTTTTCATCACTCATTCTTGAATCGTTGTTGCAGGTGTGAGAGGAACTTTTCTTACTCCATCACAATGGATTGAGCTAGAACACCAAGCTTTGATCTACAAATATATCACTGCAAATGTTCCTGTACCTTCTTGTCTTTTAAATCCCATCAGGAAAGCTTTGGAATCTGCTGGTTTTTCTTCCGTTTATGGCCTTAAACCCAGCGCTTGTAAGTTATTTACTACTTTTTCCTTACTTGTGAACTTCGTGATCCAGCACTGATCCTGAGAAATGGACAGTTGGATTGGGTGGCTTTCATCTGGGATTCTCCAGCACTGATCCTGAGCCGGGGCGGTGCCGTAGGACGGATGGGAAGAAATGGCGGTGTGCCAGAGATGCAGTTGCTGACCAGAAATACTGTGAGCGGCATATGAACAGAGGCCGCCACCGTTCAAGAAAGCCTGTGGAAGGCCAAATCGGCCATTCCCCCGCCACGATCACCACCATTTCTGGCAAGAACGATTCCGCAAAGTCCGCGCCTGCGGCGGCTAGTGCCGGCTGTGTATCCAACGCTTTCCGCCTCTCACACAGCCGACAAGACCACAACTTGGAGCTCGGAATACCCGATATTAATGTTAATAGGTGAGCTCTATGTTTTCACATGGTGTTACCTGTCTTATTGTATGATCACAGATAAGATTGAGGAGTTCCCTATTACTACAAAAAGAAAGAATTATAGTTGCATAACTCAATTGTTGAACGGAAAAATATATCTAGGAACCCTTCAACAAACAAATAAAATGAAATGAAATTTTATTTTTAATAGATCTTAAAATATTAGTTTGATCCCATGAAATCCATGAAGTCCCTGATGCCCTCTTTCTACAAAAATTCTTGGGTGTACCTCATGCTATACACTAGGTTGATGGTAAACATGTAACTCAAATTTTTAAAAAATGTGTAGACATCTAAGCATCATGTTTCGTTCGTGGTGTCATATCGACAAGACAATCACATAGAGTAATGGAGGTAATTGTTGCTTCCAAACGTTCATGATATAGTGGCTTGTGCTGCAATAGAATGTAGGCTCCAAAAGATATGGTGTGTGCCGCTACTACATTTTTTTAGAGCAAGAACAAAAGACCTTTGGGTCGCAATTGCGACCGGCCCCATATGGGCTCCAAACCATCGGCAACCGTTACTACTTATTATGACTGATACTTCAATTGCTTTTCACACTCAGATGTGTTCCTGAGAAGGAGAACGCGAAAGGGGTGAGTGGACATGCAACAGTACTCTCCATGGCAACTTCAGGAACAAGTCTCAAAGAAAACCGGTACGACGAGTCCTCTCCTGGTTCACGGAATCAGCTTCAACAGTTCATAAATAACTGGCCGAAGAACCATTCAGAACAGCAGTCTACCTTTTCTTGGCCTGATCACCTTGATCTTCAACCAGACGGAACACAGCTCTCGATTTCGATCCCGGTCGTAACCTCAGATTTCATGTCTACCACCTTGTTTCCCTCCAAAGATGAACTTCAAGCAACCCGAATGGACTTGGGCTTTGGCAAGATTATTCCTAGTACTGAAGAAAATCGAATCCAAGCTAACTGGATTCCGATATCATGGGAAGGAGGACCTCTTGGAGAGGCATTGAATACCTCGAATAACAGCTCCCTCGAATCCAAGAATGCTACAGCATTAAACCTCATAGAGAGCCAGGATGATAGCCCTCGATCAGCATTGGGCCCACTGTCTAACAGCAGTTGAGGGAGTAGCGCACGACCCGAACAAGAAAACTCATGACGTGGCTCGTCTCTGCAACAGATTTGTCCTTCCAGATCTGAAGTATCCATCTTCAAACCGGTGATCATGTCCTAGAACAAGCTGCATACTAGAGATTAATTTGTTTAATGTAATATTTCTTTTTTAAATTATTATCATGGTTCCTTGTAGTTGTATCTGAATCTTGAAATGAGACATCGAATTTCCTCATATTTTTAATTTAATGTTAGATTTGTATGATTTTTGTTTGATAAATTGTGTTTACTATAATTTTTCTCTGAGGTTGGTGGGAAGGAGGCATGCTGGCTTTTGGGGAATTCTGATAATGCTTGTCACTAGAAAGAGCTATTCTTGGTAGGATTCTTGATTTTTTTTTTTTGGTGAACTGAAAAACATGGTTGTTGGCTTAAATTCATTTCAGTTCCACAAAATTTGAACTGTAACTATCACCCTGGTCCATCCCAGATGTAAAACTTGCCTCGAAATTGTAATATTCCATCCCATGTTAGTTTGTTAAAGGAGAGAGAAATAAATTTATAACAAAAATATATGCTTTTATATAATTTAGATTTAGATTAATTATTTTTTGGGTCCAACTATGATATCTTTTGTGTGAGTTTTCGGTGCCAAGCGGTTTTTTATCCACCCTTAATGTGTTCGTTTTTTGTAAAAAAATATAAGGACATATGTCGCAACATATCATCTCCAATAACATTGTCCTTAAGAGCGACATCAAACCAACTATTCCAAAAATGTTGTTGGTTCACTGTGATTGGGATAAAGAAACAAACCAATTTCAAATGAGATTATTTTGAGTCATAGTGATGACATTTTGGAGTACTTTTCTTCTGGACCATAGAAATCTTAATCGAGGTTTTACAAAATCTTTCTTTTAATTGCTTTAGTCTTCGACTTGGGTGGTCCTTTCCACTCTTGTGGTAAAGAATTGTGGTTCCAATTTTGTATTCTTTTTGCTAAAACTTTAGGAATATAGTGTATGCACACACATATCGTTCACACCTCTACACATCGGTTTTACAAACACCAACATGTATACAAACATATGCATATATATTTTTGTATATTGATCTTTACAACTGCATGTTCTATATAAATATTTTCCCACAAATATATACTAGTATATTGGGGGCATGCGTTCCATATATTTAGAATATGATTTTACCGTAAAGCAAATATTTATATAATACTTTTTAAATAGCTTTTTTGTTTTTGTTTAATTTGATTAATAGTTTTCTGTTTTAATTTTTTCAATGAAGTTCTTAATTTTGTTCATACAGTTGTCTAGAAGTCAATATTTTATTTGAATAGTTTAATGAGTGTCATTTGTAAAATAATATTGGCAAAAATCTCTAAAAACACGATATATATATATATATATATATATATATATATATATATATATATATATATATATATATCAGCTATTTATATTAAATTAAAATATAAATAAAAGTTGACAAAGCGACAAATCATTTAATTCTATATTTAGTGTATAATCAATGTCACAAGTTTGACACCAATGAATTGTCGGAGGAGATTTACTGTGAGAATGATCGAAATCAAACATTTGAATTGTTGTACGATTTAACATTTAAGTTGCAATATTATCACCAACAATAAATTTTGCTTTATTGATAAGCACTCGATTCTCCAGTTAATATTAGACTTAAGATCACGTGTTCGATTCTCATAATTTCTGAGATAATGCAATTGTTATAAGAATTTTGTTGGAAACAATAATTGCCAGAGCAAAAAACATGATACTTAGACTATTTAAAATTTAAACTATATCATTAATTCATTTATAGTTAGATGTCTTCGTCATATTTACTCTTGAAAGAGAAGATAATTAAATAAATTAATAAAGACATTGCGATTTGTCTAATCCAAATTACTAATTAGTAATTTTAATTCTTAATTATTTTTATTAATCTTTTCTTAATATTTACGGGTGTTACAGTTGGAATAATACAACCTAATACAAACCCATATTCTAGTCCAGTTATCTTAGGCAAAAGAAAAGATGGGAGTTGAAGATTTTGTGTGGACTATAGAGCGTTGAATGAGATAACAATTCCGGATTAATACCCTATTCCGGTGATTGAGGAGTTGTTGGATGAGATGTGTGGGGCAAGTGTATTCTCTAAGATTGACTTGAGATCAGGTTATCATCAAATTAGGATTAGAAAAGAGAATATAACCAAAACAACTTTTCGAACCCATTCGGGACATTATGAATTTTTAGTGATGCCATTTGGATTGTGGAATGCTCCATCCACATTCCAAGCAATGATGAATGATATGTTTAGGCCATATTTGAGAAAGTTTGTGTTGGTCTTCTTTGATGATATTTTAGTATATAGTAAATCAAATAGTGATCATGTGAGACACTCGCGGGTAATCTTTGAATTATTACAAATCCATCAGTTTGTTTCCAACCAAACAACCAAAAGAAATGTAGTTTTGGGCAGTGACAAGTTGAATATTTGGGGCATATTGTGTCAGCTAAGGAGTTGGAAGTAGATCTCATTAAGGTAAAATGTGTTGAGTGGCCACAACCCAATAATGTTAAGGGGGTGAGAGGTTTCTTTGGATTAACGGGTTATTATCGTCATTTTATTAAGAACTATGGAAAGATTGCAAAACTTTTGACTGAATTGCTTAAAAAAGAGGGATTTAAGTGGGGTAGAGAGGCTGAAATAGCATTCGAAATTCTTAAGAAGTTAGTTACCACATCTCCAGTGTTGGGGGTCCCCAATTGTAGAAATTTATAATTGAGTGTGATGCTTTTGGGTGGGGTTTAGGGGCAGTATTGACACAAGAGGGCAGACCATTAGCCTATTTTAGTAAGGCATTGAAGGAGAGGGCCCTTGCTAAATCAATATACGAGAAAGAATTGATGGCGTTAGTGTTATCCAGCCAACATTGGAGGCCCTATTTATTGGGGAGACGTTTTAAGGTGTTAACAGATCAAAAGTCATTGAAATATTTAACACAACAAAGAATTATCACTCCCGACCAACAGAATTGGTTAGCTAAATTGTTAGGATGTGATTTTGAGGTGATATACAAATCTGGAGTTACAAATCAGGTAGCTGATGGGTTATCGAGGATGATGATTGAGGGGGAGTTGAACGCTATTACCGCACCTGTATGGTTAGAAGGAGATGAGATACATGAGGCAGAAGAAAAAAGATCCATATTTAAGAAAGATTGTGGAAATATTTTGTTGAGCCTTAAACGCATGGTTGTGTTTAATCTTTAATTTATCTCCGGTTTATTTTTGAGTTTTGATGATCAACAAAACTTGCATTTGTTGTACTAATGTCTACTTAGTGTACATGGTTAGATTGATAAATTGGTTGGGAAGACCAATGGAAGAGAACCCAAGTTATACAATAACATATGTGAGTTCATAGGACAAGCGGTGATCTTTATCAAGGAATCTATTGAGCTTGGACGAGAAGGAATGAGATCTATGAACAACCAAATTAAGTGTTCAACATGTGTGGAATGATGTTGGAACAATTTCTTATGATGGGATGAAGACCCACAAACCAATGGTCCGTTGGTGGGCAAATTCGTATAGAAGCCAATTGGAGCGCAGTGCAATGTTTTGATTATATCTCTTGGCTCGATGCTCCGAATAATGTGAATCCAAAGAGGTTGGAAATACAACCCAATATTCTAGATTTCATATTCAAACATCTCAGTCCAATTCGGATTGCATCATGGAGCAAAATGGCATGGAAGTCATAACAAGTGCAGATTGTAGTAAGGTTTGAGCGGCTGTAGCATTTTGGGCGTAACGTCTTCATATATTAATGAAATGCAATGAAAGTTTGTCCACACCTAGATAAGAGGAAGGGCTACAACTTTCATGTTTACCACTTTTCCCAGAAATGATCTTAAGATGGTCGAATAGTGCAAAGTTTGAGAGTGTTGAAATCTGGCAGATCACCTCAGGTGATCCGGGCCATCACCTCAGGCGATCCGAGCCATGCGTGCCAACGCCGCGCACCATCGACCCAGGCGATGGCACGCTGCGCGCCAGGCGATCCAGATCGCCCCAGGCGATGTCATGGCCGCCCCAGGTGATCCAGAAACTTACCTACGGCATTTTTTCAAAGGACGATCGCCCGAGGCGATGGGGATATCGCCTGAGGCGATCTGGGCCAGATTTGAACGTTAGAACGTGGCGATGGAGATCGCCCGAGGCGATGGCCGAGGCGAGGTGATAGGGTTGATTATTACACGTTTTTATGTTATGATTTGTAATGGTTTTCGTGTTGATTCTTGAATTATTTTACGTTTTATGGTATATATTTCTATATTTCAGGAATCAATGTCGAAATTCATAAAAGGTGAAGAAATCAAGCTAAAATGATGAAAAATGAATAAAGTTGAAGAAAAGAGGAAAAAACCAGAATCCAAGACACATGTTGCTCATTTCTCCTCAAATAACTATATGTTCGAGCCAGGTTTTGGAAATGTGGTCTATATAAAAGTTGTAGAACTTTCTCTTATCATCGCGTGGACAGCTGATTCATCAAATTTGGAGTTCGTATGAGAAAGTTACGGCTAAAATACGAAACTCGCCAGAAGCTGAAAAAGGCGAAGAAACTTACTGTGAAGCTCGATCGATCGAGAAAGGATTTCCAATCGATCGAGAAAGGCTGAAAAAAGCCACGAATTTCTACTGTCCAGCTCAATCGATCGACCCCTCTGTCCCGATCGATCGCCCAGAGTTTTGAAAAATATGGAAACTTGATTTCTTGCCTTCCAAGTTGGATTCTATTCCATCCTCCTAGCCTCCAACTCTACACAGCTCGAAATATTGGCCAAAAAGGAGGATATATCAGATTTTAACCCTAGGGAAAAGCCTCCACACTCACATCACAGCCTCCATCTCAGCCCATCTCTTTCCTTCACCCTCTCATACATCAAACCTCCACCAATATTCCACTCTTCATCCAACACTCTACACCCATTCACCATCCAAACCACACGCCACCATCACCACTTCACCCTAGGATTTGGAACAACCCAACAAGGCGATAAAAAGAGACGATCGAGAAGGAAGCAAGAGAAGGAGCGAAGATCTACAACCGGAGTCGACGCTGAGAGTTTTTCTTTGTCTTTAATTCTTAGTTTTGTTGTGTTTTGATTTATTATGAGGAACTAATTTTATTTATCGAGGCTAGGCGGAACCTTTGTTATGAACCTTCGATTTGATGATTTAATGATTGAATTCTTATAGTTCTTTGCGTATGTTTTATGTTCTTCATGCTTTTAGAGGATTGATCACCTTTGAATGATGTTACTATCGTAATTGAGATCGAGAGATGATTTTATGATACTGAATTAATAACTCATACCATGGATTTAAGACCGAGATCGAGAGATGACGTCAAATACATGCGTGATAGCCAAAGATTCTAGTAATTGAAAGCTAGGAGTTTTCATGGATCTTATGCAACATTGAACTGTTAAATAAGTGAACGAGAGTTACTTACTACAATTCGATGATAGGTTTAATATAGCTCGAGAGAGTGTATTAGATAAATTGGGAGAACTCGTCACCTTAGAAAGATTTGAATATTCAATCGAGAATTGTAGGGAATTGCATTGGTGAGCCAAAGTCTCGATAATTTTCTCTAGTGGATTTTTCTCGTTTACTTTATTTGACTTGGTTGGATTAGTAGTTTATATTAATTAATTAATTATAAATTAATTATTGTTGGAATCGAAGAGGGGGGGTGAATGAGATTCCTTGGCTACTTTAGCTTTTTAAAATGAGTTTGTAAAAATAAAATATTTTGCGCTTGCGGAAGCCTTTAGTCAATCGATAAATGCAAAGAATAAAATAAATAAATGCGTAAAGGAAATAAAGCAATAAATAACAAAAGGATTTGTTATAGAAGTTCGGCGATGAATCGCCTACGTCTCCTCTTCCCGGTTAGATAACCTCCAACCGAGGTTCCACTAGAACAATTGGTCTTGGCCTTGAGGGCTCCAAGTTAGCCACACAACAACTCTTCCCGAGTTTACAACGCTCTTCCCGAGCACACTACTCTTCCCGAGTACACAAGCTCTTTCCGAGCACAATACTCTTCCCGAGTATACAAAGCTCTTCCCGAGCTACCAACACTCTTCACGAGTCTTCTTGGCCTTAAGGGCTCCAAGGATAGCCACACACTTGCACCAACTAGACTTGTTGATCACTTTACAATTTTCCAACTTGCTTTGGTGTTGGAGGACCTTTACAAGAAATCAAACCAAAAACACCTTCACGGTGTACCAACACGAAGTGAACAAGACTCACACACAATAAAAGAATTACAAGCTCCAATACAATAACAATGTATGGAGATTGCAAAGCTTAAATCAAATAATAATTATCAAGACTTTGGTATAAGTTGTAGGCTTGTTCCTTAGCTTCAAAATGCTCCAAAGCATCCATATTTATAGTGTAGAAGGCCTCCAAGGCTCCTACTAGCCGTTGCTACTCATAAGGCTGAAATCACTCCAAGATCGCCTCGGACATCGCCTCAGGCGATCACCATCGCCGCGCCCCAACGGTCACCAAAAATCACGCATCGCCTCAGGCGATCGCTGGATCGCCTCAGGCGATCCAATGCCAAAATCAAGGCCGTAGCCTCAGCTCCTTCAAATCTTGCATCGCCTCAAACGAACTCCAGATCGCCTCAGGCGTTCGTGCCATCACCTCGGGCGTTCAGCCCATCGCCTTGGGCGATCTCCCTGCGCGCATGCCCGCGCCATGCCTCGGCGTCGCTCCAGACGATGTGCGGGGCGAAGTGCCAGAAGGTTGCCATCGCCTCCGGCGTTGTTCACCATCGCCTCAGGCGATCCTCCTCGCATGCTCGCCTAGCCATCGCCTCTGTCGATGTGCGTGGCGATGCCTGGCCTGACACCCATCGCCTGGGGCGATGATCACCATCGCCTGGGGCGATCCAGGCCAGAATATGCACACTTGATTTTCTTCAACCCAAACCACTTTTCATCACTTAATCTGCATACTAAGTAGATGCATTAGTATAACATACACAAGTTTTGTTGATCATCAAAACTCAAAGATTGACCGGGGATAATTTAACGCATTAAACGCAACCATGCGTTTAAGGCTCAACAATCTCCCCCTTTTTTATGATCACAAAACTTGATAAACTTGAATAAGTAATATGCCTGAAATGTGAGTAAAAATAACTCCCCCTTAACAATTGCATAACACATACAAGCTATCAAGTAAATCATTAAACAAATAACTCTCCCCCTCAAACCATGCATACATAAGCTCTCCCCCTTAAACTATGCATGTATTAAGGTTCAAGTTTATCACAAAATTCTCCCCCTTTTTGTGATAATCAAAAAGCATAAAATTCAAATAAACATGGCATAATTTATATGTTGACATATAGCTTCAAATTACACATGTTTCTCATCAAACAAGATTAAATCATATAGAGGTGAATCACAACCATGTGTTTAAGGCACTCAACAATTAATTCTAAAAGTTGCAAAGTGTGCATATGTTCATGCATTCATGCCAAAACCAAAATAAAAAAAATCAAGGCATTATAACAAATCATATAATTGCACATTTTCACATAGCATATTCAAATTTGAATGCAAAGCATATCAAGCTACTTACTATAAAAAGAGAAGCATACTTCATGCATTTCAACAATTATGCTAAGGGGTTATGCATTTTACTCCAATGAATATTTAGCTTCAATATTTATTGATCACAATTAATTTGTGCCAATGAATTTTGAAATTGCTCTTTTAACATAAAATTTTTTTTACCCTCAATGACAAGAGTTCGTTCTTGTCATAGGTCCAACGCCTCGAGCCTCTTCTATAGTTGTGAATAATACAAACTCCTCATTTGAGTTGCTTGGCCCTTCATTCCATTCTTGTCCCTACAAGACAAATTTACAATTGGAGGAACTTTGGTACCCATTTGATTTTTGGGTCCTAGGAGGTTAACTTTCAATGTCACTTTTGGAATCCATTTCCACCTCTTATTAGGTTGGTATTGGATTCTAGCAAACCTATACTTATTTTTAGTGTGACCATTTTTGCAACAATAATTACAAGTAGGAGAATCATGCTTTGCATTGGCCAACAAGCTAGAAAAAGTTTTTGATTTGCTTGAAAAACCTAACCCGGCTTTGTCAAAACAACAACGTTGCAAGCCAAGCAATTCATTCATCTTTTTACTACTTTCACTAAATTTGCAAAATGATATTTTTAAAGAATTTAATTCATTTTTCAATGAATTATTTTCATCATCTTTCTTAGCGATCTCAAGTTTGAGCAATTTGTTACTCATCTTGGTTTTGCCAAGAGCACCAATTAGTTCATTATAAGATTCTAAAAGTTCATCCAATGAAGGTACCTCATCGTCGCTTTCATCTCCTTCATCTCCTTTATCTCCAAGCGCCATTAGACAAAGATTGGTGGCTTCTTCTTCATCGGAGTCGCTATCACTCCATGTTGCTATAAACGCTTTCTTCTTCCCTTTGTCCTCATTCTTCTTCCTAGGGCATTTGTTAGCATAATGACCTTTATCATTACAATTATAACAAGTTACCTCATTTTTGGATTCATTTTTGGTTGCATTTGAGGTCTTTGACTTGCTATGTTTGGTGAAGAGCTTCTTGAACTTCTTTGTGAATAGGATCATCTCCTCATCATCATCATCTTCTTCATCATCGGAGTGGTCTTTCCTTCCAACCAAGGCAATCCCATTTCTCTTGGATCTATCATCCTCCTTTACTTCTCTCCTTGTGGCAACTTCAAGCTCATGAGTCACCAATGTGCCATGGAGCTCATCAAGATCATAGGAAGCACTTTCTCCTTTGTTGGACTCGATAATAGCCGTCCTCTTTGCATCCCATTCTTTAGGTAAGGCCCTTAGTGCTCTCCTCCATATTTGCTTTGGAGGATACTTCTCTCCAAGTTGACCAAGCTCGTTGATGATTTGGGTGAGCCTCCTAAACATGGAATCCACATCTTCTCCGGAATCCATCTCAAATGTCTCATATTTGAGTTGAAGGAGGTCTATCTTTGTCTCCTTTACTTGGTTGGTTCCTTCATGACAAATTTGTAATTTGTCCCATATCTCCTTAGCGGTTGAGCACATCGAGATCCGGTTGTACTCCTTCATATCTAAAGCACAATGCAAAATATTAATAGCTTTAGCATTTTGAGATATTAAAATCATATCCGCTCTAGTGAAATCGTCCATCTCTTTGGGAACACTAATTCCCCCAATTTCCTTTAAAGGAATATGTGGACCTTTCACTATGATTTTCCAAAGATCATAATCTACGGATTGGATGTATAGAGAAATTCTATTCTTCCAATAACCGTAGTTACCACCCGTGAAAAGCGGAGGGCGATTCATCGATTGACCTTGAGCAAACTCATTTGCTAGATTAGCCATAAAAAGATTTTGATTTAAAAACAAAAATTAAATGGCTCTGATACCACTTGTTGGAATCGAAGAGGGGGGGGGGGGGGTGAATGAGATTCCTTGGCTACTTTAGCTTTTTAAAATGAGTTTGTAAAAATAAAATATTTTGCGCTTGCGGAAGCCTTTAGTCAATCGATAAATGCAAAGAATAAAATAAATAAATGCGTAAAGGAAATAAAGCAATAAATAACAAAAGGATTTGTTATAGAAGTTCCGCGATGAATCGCCTACGTCTCCTCTTCCCGGTTAGATAACCTCCAACCGAGGTTCCACTAGAACAATTGGTCTTGGCCTTGAGGGCTCCAAGTTAGCCACACAACAACTCTTCCCGAGTTTACAACGCTCTTCCCGAGCACACTACTCTTCCCGAGTACACAAGCTCTTTCCGAGCACAATACTCTTCCCGAGTATACAAAGCTCTTCCCGAGCTACCAACACTTTCACGAGTCTTCTTGGCCTTAAGGGCTCCAAGGATAGCCACACACTTGCACCAACTAGACTTGTTGATCACTTTACAATTTTTCAACTTGCTTTGGTGTTGGAGGACCTTTACAAGAAATCAAACCAAAAACACCTTCACGGTGTACCAACACGAAGTGAACAAGACTCACACACAATAAAAGAATTACAAGCTCCAATACAATAACAATGTATGGAGATTGCAAAGCTTAAATCAAATAATAATTATCAAAACTTTGGTATAAGTTGTAGGCTTGTTCCTTAGCTTCAAAATGCTCCAAAGCATCCATATTTATAGTGTAGAAGGCCTCCAAGGCTCCTACTAGCCGTTGCTACTCATAAGGCTGAAATCACTCCAAGATCGCCTCGGACATCGCCTCAGGCGATCACCATCGCCGCGCCCCAACGGTCACCAAAAATCACGCATCGCCTCAGGCGATCGCTGGATCGCCTCAGGCGATCCAATGCCAAAATCAAGGTCGTAGCCTCAGCTCCTTCAAACCTAGCCATCGCCTCTGTCGATGTGCGTGGCGATGCCTGGCCTGACACCCGCCTGGGGCGATGATCACCATCGCCTGGGGCGATCCAGGCCAGAATATGCACACTTGATTTTCTTCAAACCAAACCACTTTTCATCACTTAATCTGCACACTAAGTAGATGCATTAGTATAACATACACAAGTTTTGTTGATCATCAAAACTCAAAGATTGACCGGGGATAATTTAACGCATTAAACGCAACCATGCGTTTAAGGCTCAACAATTATCATAGGTTAAATATAGTTAAAAGACATCTTATTTGGTACTTGCTTGTTAGTCTCTGTGGGTTCGACAATCCGTATCTTCCTATCTATACTAAAACTTGACACCGTGCACTTGCGGTCTAAAATCGCTAGATTGGAATTAATTGTTTAAAAAATAAGCGATCACGATGCACGAGTGATTCAAGCCTTATGTGTAGCAACGGCTAGTAGGAGCCTTGGGGGCCTTCTACACTATAAATATGGATGCTTTGGAGCATTTTGAAGACAAGAAACAAGCCTACAAACTTCTACAAAGCTTTGATCATTCAAATTTCAAATAGCTTTGCAATCTCCATACATTGTTGTTGTATTGAAGTTTGTAATTCATTTCTTTTGATAGAGTCTTGTGTTCTTCGTGTTGGTACACCGTGAAGGTGTTTGTTGAGTTTATTGTAAGGTCCTCCAACACCAAAGCAAGTTGGAAATTGTAAAGTCATCAACAAGTATAGTTGGTGCATGTGTTGTGGCTATCCTTGGAGCCCTTAAGGCCAAGAAGACTCGTGAAGAGTGTTGGTAGCTCGTGAAGAGCTTTGTGTACTCGTGAAGAGTGTTGTGCTCGTGAAGAGCTTTGTGTACTCGTGAAGAGTGTTGTGCTCGTGAAGAGCTTTGTGTACTCGGGAAGAGTGTGTTGTGGCTAACTTGGAGCCCTCAAGGCCAAGATCTTTTTCGTTCTAGTGGAACCTCGGTTGGAGGTTATCTAACCGGGAAGAGGAGACGTAGGCGATTCATCGCCGAACTTCTATAACAAATATCCTTGTCATTTACCGCATTATTACATTACGCATTTATTTATTTATTTACTTCTTCATTTCTTTTATTTATCGATTGACTTAAGCCTTCCGCAAGCGCAAACTTTTTTATTTTGCAAACTCATTTTAAAAAGCTAAAGTAGCCAATGAATCTCATTCACCCCCCCTCTTCGATTCCAACAAGTGGTATCAGAGCCATTTGATTTTGTTTTAAATCAAAAAAATTATATGGCTAATCTAGCAAATGAGTTTGCTCAAGGTCAATCGACAAATCGCCCTCCGCTCTTCACGGGCGATAATTACGGCTATTGGAAGAATAAAACATCTTTATACATCCAATCCGTAGATTATGACCTATGGAAGATTATTGTGAAATGTCCACACATTCCTTTAAAGGAAGTTGGGGGAATAAGTGTTCCCAAAGAAATGGACGATTTCACAAGAGCGGACATGATTTTAATTTCACAAAATGCTAAAGTTATTAATATTTTGCATTGTGCTTTAGATATGAAGGAGTACAACCGGATCTCGATGTGCTCAACCGCAAAGGAGATATGGGACAAATTGCAAATTTGTCATGAAGGAACAAATCAAGTGAAGGAGACAAAGATAGACCTCCTACAACTCAAATATGAGACATTTGAGATGGAGTCCAGAGAAGAGGTTGATTCGATGTTTAGGAGGCTCACCCAAATCATAAACGAGCTTGCCCAACTTGGAGAGAAGTATCCTCCAAAACAAATATGGAGAAGAGCTTTAAGAGCCTTGCCAAAGGAATGGGATGCCAAGAGGACGGCCATTATCGAATCAAATAAAGGAGAAAGTGCATCATATGACTTTGATGAACTCCATGGCACATTGGTGACCTATGAACTTGAAGTATCGACAAGGAAAGGAATAAAGGAGGATGATAGATCCATGAGGAAAGGGATTGCCTTGGTTGGAAGAAAAGATCAATCCGAGGATGAAGATGATGATGATGATGAAGAGATGATCTTGTTCTCTCGGAAGTTCAAGAAATTCTTCAACAAACATAACAAGCCAAAGGCCTCCGGTGCTACCAAACATGAATCCAAACACGAGGTAACTTGTTATAATTGTCAAGAAAAAGGTCATTATGCTAACAAATGTCCTAGGAAGAAGAATGAAGACAAAGGCAAGAAGAAGGCCTTAATATCCACATGGAGTGATAGTGACTCCGATGAAGAAGAATCAAATATTTGTCTCATGGCCAAAGATGACATAGATGAAGGAGATGAAAGCGACGATGTGGTACCTTCTTTTAATGAATTACTAGATTCTTATCATGAGCTTATAGATGTTCTTGGCAAAAAAAAGATGGGTAACAAATTACTTAAACTTGAGGTAGCCAAGAAAGATGAAGAAAATAATTCATTGAAAATATATCTTTTTGCAAATTTAGTGAAAGTAGTCTAAAGATGAATGCGTTGCTTGGCTTGCAACGTTGTAGCTTTGATAAAGCCGGACTAGGCTTTTCAAGCAAATCAAAAACATTTTCAAGCTTGTTGGCTAAAGCAAAGCATAATTCTCCTACTTGTAATTATTGTTGCAAAGATGGTCATTCTAAAAACAAATGTAGGTTTGCCAAAATCCAATACCAACCTAACCAGAGGTGGAAATGGATTCCAAAGGTGCCAATGAAAGCTAACCCACAAGGACCCAAAAATCAAATGGGTACCATAGATCCTCCTATTGTTAATTTGTTTTGTAGGGATAACAATGAGATGGAGGATGAAGGCACAAGCAACTCGAAGGAGGAGATTATCTCATTCACCACTATAGAAGAGGCGCGGGGCATAGGACCAATGACAAGAACACACTCTTGTCATCGAAGGTAAAATTTATTTTATGCATTTTAAAAGAGCAATTCAAAATTTAGTTGGCACAAATTAATTGTGACCAATAAATATGAAGCTCAATATTCATTGGTAGTAAAATGCATAAGCCCTTAGCATATGCACATATAAAAATTATTTTGTTGCATGATTTTTGCATATCTCTTTATGGTATATATCTTGAAGTGCCTAAAATTCAAATTTGAATATGCTATGTGAAATTATGTGATTAAGCATGACATAAAGTGTTTAGATACTCTATATTTGATATAATCATGATCTTAATATATTTATCAAATGATGATGTGAGAATTTTAATGATTATTGGACATAGGTGCATGAACTCATGGTAGAACATATGCACACTTTGCAAAATTTAGAATTCATTGTTGATTGCCTTAAACGCATGTTTATTTTTCATCTCATTGATTAAATCTTATGCTTATTATGTAAAGACCCGGAAATTAAGGTATTAAAACTCTAATTATTAAATAACTATTAATTGATATAGCATGACTAAAACTTTATTATTTAATTTCCTTGTAGAATTAGATATTCCTAGGTTCTATAACTATCATCACAATCTATGCAAGTATTGATATCATTAATTCAAAGATTTCCATCCTATTTTACTAGCAACCAAAAATCGAAAATTTCATTAGTGAATCAAGAGTTTTGGGAAAGATTTTTATACCATAAATTCAAGAATCTCAGCCTCATTTTTTTCGAAAATCTGCATCATTATTTTCGAAAATCTTCACCTTATATACCCTCAAAAATCGATACCATATTAGCATCAATCATGCACCGATTTTTATACCTTATGACTCACCAAAAATCTGCATATTGTAACACAAAAATCTGCACAGATTTTGTGGCCTTAATTTCGAAAATTCTCATCTTTAATTTCCAGATTTTGTATCAAAATTATACATTTGAGTTAACCATTAAAAAGTGTATCTAGCATCAACATTTTCCCTCCATTATTCTGCTCTATTATATTTGTTCGAAACACATCCTATAAGTTGAAAGATTCTGCAAAATCTTGCCATTATCTTGTTACAAAAATACAAGCCACAAAAGTCCATAAAGTTCGCTACATTCAGCAGCCATCTCTCGAAAATTATAGCCTAAAAATTTTGAAATTCCTGCCTCAAACTTTCGAATTCTTACTGCTCAAACTTTCGAATTTCACTCCTAAATTCTGAAAGTTTCGATTGAAATGGATTTCAACGTGCTTTTGCAACCGAGTTCACTCTTTCGTCTACAATCGCTGTAAGTGGGTTTTTGCTAGTTATTCGTTTCGTTTTTCTTAAAATGATTGTATGTATGCTTTTAAATCTCAATCGATATGAATTTACTTTGAAATTATGCAAGTAGTAATTTTTAAGCACTTTAAACTTTGAAATCTGATTGGAAGTGGATTCCTTTATGACCCTGATGCGGTGTGATATAACCGTTTACATGACCTTATACGGTGGTTAACCGTTGTTTCTGGAATGTCCAGACCCTTTATTCGTGGGTAAGCCGATGCATGACCTCTTCTCTAAGAGGGATAATTCTAGAGACTGATATCAGTACCAAGAGGAAACTAGAAATTTAATGTGCTTAAGTATATGAAAATTATGAACGATATGAGATGTCATGTTATGGCTCGATGGAGCAATTATGTCAAGATACATTCATATCGGTTTATGTCAAGTCACGATTCATGTTATGAAAATTATGAAAACTATATTATTGGCATATCGATTGGCCCCCGCTTGCTGAGTGTTTTCCAAAACACTCACCCCTTACTCTACATCCCCAGATAAAGCTGAGGAAGAAGTTGAAGCTGAAAGAAGAACACCAATTTTGGGGTTGGTGATTTGTCCGCTGCGTTATCTTAAATTTAGTTCCCAAGAGTTTATCATTAAGTACGATTTTAATTCGCTCAGTTTTTTAAGTTTTAATTTCGCGTTTTTTAATTCTATGTAAAGACAATGGTTATTTATTTATGGAAAACAGACTGGTTTTCGTTTGTTACGATATTACGAGGCTTATTGGTTTTCTAGTTGTATTGAAAAATCAATGCCGGTGTTATGGACCCTGGTCTCGGGGCGTGACATTTTAGTGGTATCATAGCTAGCCAGGTTCCATAATCCCGCTGGGAAAAGATCGATTCACGATAATTACGATAATCGTAAGTTCAATCTGATTGATCACGTGAATACGAAATTTGTTAACTTTTAAAATTTTAGTTTCTGATTTTTTTTTTAATTATTTCGAAAATTTTAAGTTTTATTTCGGAAATTCGGAATTTAGAGAAGTCGAAACCCTAGGCTCCTCGCCGCCGCCGCCGACTGCCGCCGCGATAACCTTCGACCAGTGTATCATTGGAATCGTCTATTCCAGTCGATCTTACCGTCCAAATTTCATGTTGATCGGATTTGATTTGCCCGATCAATTTCGCGTTTGAACTCAAGAACCCTAAATCCCAAATTATGTTCGTTTCCCGATTTTCAGACCATATCTTGATCGTTTTTGAAATTAAAAATTACTGTCTGATCCTCCAAGCATGTCGATAATAAACCCTCTGTCAATTTTGGATTTCAAGCATCGATTATGGATAATTTTGAAACCTTAATTTCGGGTTATGAACCCTAATTTTTGATTTAAAAAAAAAATATATATATATATATATATTTTTTTTCAGATTGCAAAATTCGAAGAATTATGCTCTTATTTTTATCCTTGTCTTAAAATAATTTTGTCAAGTGTTTAATTTGACTTAAATTAGTTCCGTATTTGGGTTTAGGTGATGACAACCCAAGCCCAGACCGTCAAGATCCTTAGCCTAGAGCAAGAAGTTGAAAAGCTCAAGGAAGCTAATTCTGAACTACTTGAGGTAGTAGACCACCTGCGTGGCGATGTTCATAGACTCGGCTACTATCACCATCAAGCCGACGAGCAGAGTAAGGAAGCTAAAAGAGAAGTTGCTCGATTGGATGAACTCCATAGGACTGCTGCCGAGAAATGCGTAGTGCAAAAGGCAACAGCTGGAGCAAATGACAGATCGAGTTCTCTCACTCCAAGCTACGAACCATCGCTTGACAGTAAGAAGCAATGGATACTGGAGTATCATCACTCACCTCCGGAACGTCAATAGTGATCTACGGGAAGACAATGATCACATGCGAGGTCTTCTGGACGTTGTAGAGTCAGATGAGGACCCAGAGGAGGACCCAGAGGAAGAACCAATGGAGGAAGAAATCGTAGAGGAGTTAGGAAGTGGAGAAATTGTAGATCCGTAGTTTCCTAGGAATCATTGTTTAAGAGTTTTTGTTTTATTTCGATGTTCAGCATTTCCGTTTTTTTTATAAACAATTTCAAGTTATTAATAAAATAGTCATTTTCCCTTTTACCATGTCTTCGTTATATTCTGTTATCAAATTTACTTCTGCGCATGGACCTTAGATCTTTATGTATTGTAGGAGATGGCCGGACGTCCTGTACGTAACAACCGTAACCCCAACTACGCTGCCCCCTAACACTAATGAGGGAAGATCGAATGGAAACCAAAATCCTCCACAACCCCCGAGGGTGGGTCTGAGTCGTGAGGACTTGACAGCTATAGCCACCATTGTGGCCACGACACTACAAGGTCTGGCTAACCCCGCTATTAATCAGCAACATCCGCAGCCAGCGCCACATCCGCAGGGCGTGAAGTACCATTATGAATCACTGCGAAAGAACAGAGTGCCCAAGTTTGATGGCAACTCAGACCCAGAGATGGCTCAAAATTGGCTTAAGCATGTGGAAAATCACCACAGGCTGCTGGAGGTGCCGGAGCACATCAAGGTGGAAGTCACAACATCTTTCCTTGTTGATCAGGCAGGTATATGGTGGGAGAATGTGTCACCACTGATGTTAGAAGCGGGACCAATCACATGGCAAAGGTTCCAAAGCACATTTCTTAAACAGTACTTCCCAACAGCAGTACAAAATCAGAAACTGAGAGAATTTGAGAACTTGACTCAAACTCCTGACATGTCAGTGGTTGAATATACCGCAAAGTTCAACGCACTGGGAACGTATGCACCTAGTATCATGGCAGATGAGACCTTGAAGCTCCATCGCTTCAGGATTGGACTGAACAGTCGTATCCAATCCGCCCTTGCGATTTTTGAAACCGCAAATTTTGGAGATCTAATGGGAGCAGCCATCAGGGATGAAGCAGACATAAAGCGTCGCGAGGAAGAATTTAAGCGCAAGCGACCCTCCATTAGTCAGCATACCTCCAATGGTCAAAATTTCAAGAGGCCTAATCAGTCCAATAACCAGCGAAAAGGACCAACACTCGGCCCAAACCAACAGAGGTTTCCAAAATGTTCAAACTGTGGCTATCATCATCCCGGAGAATGCCTTAAGGGAAAGGGAGCATGTTTCCGATGTGGAAAGTTAGGACACAGGATAGCTGAATGCCCTGAACCTGATGTAAAGGGGACAACTGCAAGAAATGGCGGTCCTCCGATCAAACCCAGGGAGAACAAACCGAATGCCCGTGTCTTTGCCATATCACAAGAGGAGGCGGAAGACGCGAATGACGTCGTGGCAGGTACCATTTTATTAAACGAATTACCTGCGTATGCATTGTTTGACTGTGGTGCCACGCATTCGTTTATATCTAAGAGGTTGCTAAGAAACTAGCTCTTAAACCGGAATTACTTAGTAAACCATACAATGTAGCAACACCCGCCAATAAAATCTTAATAGCACACAGTATACACCGAGATTGTAATCTCAGTATTAACAAAACGGTGTTTAGTGCTGAGTTAATTCAACTCAACATGGTGGATTTTGATGTTATACTCGGAATGGATTGGTTATCCAAACACCATGGGATAGTCGACTGTCGTAACAAGAATGTTAAACTACGAACTCCAGACGATGGAGAGATCGTGTATCACGGTAAAAGCAAGGAACGAAAATTCCTTCTATCGGCAGCACAAACTTGGAAAGCCGTGAAGAACGGTGAAGAAGTATACCTAGCAACAATAAGCGAGGTAAAAGAAGAAGACGAACTCAGGGTAGAAGACATAGCGATAGTACAAGAATTTACGGATGTCTTCCCTGAAGAGCTGGTTCTGTCCCAAACCGTGAATTGGAGTTTGAAATCAATTTGGTACCAGGGGCTGCACCAATTTCAAAGGCACCATACCGAATGGCTCCAGCCGAATTGAAAGAACTCAAGGAACAACTCCAGGAGCTCTTAGACAAGAGGCAAATTAGACCAAGTGTATCCCCATGGGGAGCTCCAGTATTGTTTGTGAAGAAGAAAGACGGGAGCATGAGATTGTGCATCGACTATCGAGAACTTAATAAGATCACAATCAAGAACAAATACCCTCTTCCAAGAATTGATGACCTGTTCGATCAACTCAAAGGAGCTAAAGTCTTCTCTAAACTCGACCTAAGGTCAGGCTATCACCAGCTCAAGATAAAAGCTGATGATGTACCGAAGACCGCATTCAGAACGAGGTATGGGCATTACGAATTCATGGTGATGCCATTTGGCTTGACAAACGCCCCAGCATTGTTCATGGATTTGATGAATCGAATATTCAAGCCATTCTTGGATAACTTTGTAGTGGTGTTCATCGACGACATTCTCATTTATTCGTCGAGCAAAGAGGAACACGAACAACATCTTCGCCTCACTCTCCAGACACTGAGGGAGAAAGAGCTTTATGCCAAATTTAACAAATGTGAATTTTGGCTAGAGAGCGTATCTTTCTTAGGACACATCATATCAAAAGCAGGCGTGTCCGTAGATCCTAAGAAGGTAGAAGTAGTTTTAGACTGGCAAAGGCCAACGACCGTAACAGAAATTCGAAGCTTCTTGGGACTAGCTGGTTATTACCGGAAGTTTGTTGAAGGATTTTCTTCAATAGCAGTGCCTCTTACAAAGCTCACACAGAAGAACTCAAAATTCATCTGGAGTGAAGAATGTGAGAAAAGTTTTGAGATCTTGAAGGAAAAGCTTTCATCTGCACCGGTACTGGTACTACCGACTGAAGGCATGGGTTTCACTATTTATAGTGACGCATCGAAAGAGGGACTGAGATGTGTACTCATGCAAGAGGGAAGAGTAATTGCGTACGCCTCAAGGCAACTCAAGCCTCACGAGCAAAACTACCCTACGCATGACCTCGAATTAGCCGTAGTGGTTTTCACCTTAAAAATTTGGAGGCACTACCTTTATAGCGCCAAGTGTGAAGTGTTCACAGACCATCAAAGCCTTAAATATTTGTTTACTCAAAAAGAACTAAACATGAGGCAGAGACGATGGATTGAACTCTTGAAGGAACTACGATCTCACTATTAGTTACCATCCCGGCAAGACAAACAAAGTAGCAGACGCATTGAGCCGGAAAGGCAAAGGAAAAATGATCTTAGCTTCGGTCTCAGCTCAACCTTGTCTTCGAGAGACCATCAAATTAAGCCATGATCAAGATCCTAGTCTAACGAAGTTAAAAGAGCAAGTCAAAGAGAAAAAAATTACTGACTTTGAGATCGATAGTAATGGAATTCTATGGATGAAAGGACGATTGTGCGTACCAAATGTGGACAACATAAGACAAGAGGTAATGTCTGAAGCGCATAAGTCCAAATTTCCAGTCCACCCTGGGAGTACAAAGATGTACAAAGATTTGAAGGAAAGTTTCTGGTGGAATGCCATGAAGAAAGACGTAGCATAATTCGTCGCCCGATGCTTAGTATGTCAGCAAGTTAAAGCTGAGCATCAAAGACCTGGAGGACTTCTTCAACCTCTGAAAATCCCTGAATGGAAATGGGAACACATCTCCATGGATTTCGTCGTGGGTCTACCAAAATCAAGACAGAGCCATGACGGAATATGGGTAATTGTTGATAGACTAACCAAATCAGCACATTTTCTACCTGTCCGTATGAACTATAACTTGGACAAGTTGGCAACGCTATATATGGACAATATAGTGAGACTGCATGGAGTCCCAGTGAGCATCCTATCCGACAGAGATCCTAGATTCATGTAGCGTTTCTGGAAAAGTTTTCAGCAGGCTATGGAGAAGTAAAGTAACTCTTAGTACGACCTATCACCCACAGACCGATGGCCAGACCGAGAGGACTATCCAAACCCTTGAGGATATGCTAAGAGCTTGTACCTTGGATTTTACTGCAAATTGGAGCGAGCTTTTGCCTCTAGTCGAGTTCGCTTATAACAACAGCTACCATAGTAGCATTTGGATGGCGCCATACGAAGCACTCTATGGGCGCAAATGCCGATCACCGTTATACTGGGATGAAGTAGGAGAAAGAGCTATCACATGACCTGAGTTAGTGCAAGCTACTACTGACAAGATAGCTATCATCAGAGATAGACTTAAGACAGCCCAGGACCGACAGAAAAGTTGGGCTGATTTGAAAAGGAGACCAGTGGATATTGAGATTGGTGAAAAAGTCTATGTAAAGATTTCACCAATGAAAGGAGTAATTCGATTTGACAAAAGGGGAAAGTTGAATCCTAGATATGTGGGACCATTTGAAGTTCTAGAGAAGGTGGGAACCATTTGAAGTTCTAGAGAAGGTGGGAACGCTAGCATATAGAGTAGCACTACCACCAAATCTGTCAAGAATTCACAATGTTTTCCACGTATCACAACTAAGGAAATACATTGCTGACCCAAGCCATGTACTTGAAGCAGAAACCCTAGTAGCTCAAGGGAACTTGGACGAAACGCTAAAATACGAAGAAGTTCCGATTCGGATCGTGGATTCAAAAGACCATGTTTTGCGACGAAGGACAATTTCTTATGTCAAAGTCCAATGGTCAAACCATACGGAAAGAGAAGCTACATGGGAAGTAGAAGCAGTGATGCGGGAAAAATACCCCTACCTGTTCCATGATCAAGTTGACTCGAGTTTCGAGGACGAAACTTCCAATAAGGAGGGAGGGATGTAAAGACCCGAAAATTAACGAAACTTCCAATAAGGAGGGAGGGATGTAAAGAAATTAAGGTATTAAAACTCTAATTATTAAATAACTATTAAATGATATAGCATGACTAAAACTTTATTATTTAATTTCCTTGTATAATTAAATATTCCTAGGTTCTATAACTATCATCACAATCTATGCAAGTATTGATATCATTAATTCAAAGATTTCCATCCTATTTTACTAGCAACTAAAAATCGAAAATTTCATTAGTGAATCAATAGTTTTGGGAAAGATTTTTATACCATAAATTCAAGAATCTCAGCCTCATTTTTTTCGAAAATCTGCATCATTGTTTTCGAAAATTATATACCATAATTTCATCAAAATCTTCACCTTATATACCCTCAAAAATCGATACCATATTAGCATCAATCGGGCACCGATTTTTATACCTTATGACTCACCAAAAATTTGCATATTGTAACACAAAAATCTGCACAGATTTTATGGCCTTAATTTCAAAAATTCTCATCTTTAATTTCCAGATTTTGTATCAAAATTATACATTTGAGTTAACCATTAAAAAGTGTATCTAGCATCAACCTTTTTCCTCCATTATTCTGCTCTATTATATTTGTTCGAAACGCATCCTATAAGTTGAAAGATTCTGCACAATCTTGCCATTATCTTGTTACAAAAATACAAGCCACAAAAGTCCATAAAGTTCGCTACATTCAGCAGCCATCTCTCGAAAATTATAGCCTAAAACTTTTGAAAATCCTGCCTCAAACTTTCGAATTCTTACTGCTCAAACTTTCGAATTTCACTCCTAAATTCTGAAAGTTTCGATTGAAAAGGATTTCAACGTGCTTTTGCAACCGAGTTCACTCTTTCGTCTACAATCGCTGTAAGTGGGTTTTTGCTAGTTATTCGTTTCGTTTTTCTAAAATGATTATATGTATGCTTTTAAATCTCAATCGATATGAATTTACTTTGAAATTATGCAAGTAGTAATTTTTAAGCACTTTAAACTTTGAAATCTGATTGGAAGTGGATTCCTTTATGACCCTGATGCGGTGGGATATAACCGTTTACATGACCTTATACGGTGGTTAACCGTTGTTTCTGGAATGTCCAGACCCTTTATTCGTGGGTAAGCCGATGCATGACCTCTTCTCTAGGAGGGATAATTCTAGAGACTGATATCAGTACCAAGAGGAAACTAGAAATTTAATGTGCTTAAGTATATGAAAATTATGAACGATATGAGATGTCATGTTATGGCTCGATGGAGCAATTATGTCAAGATACATTCATATCGGTTTATGTCAAGTCACGATTCATGTTATGAAAATTATGAAAACTATATTATTGGCATATCGATTGGCCCCCGCTTGCTGAGTGTTTTCCAAAACACTCACCCCTTACTCTACATCCCCAGATAAAGCTGAGGAAGAAGTTGAAGCTGAAGAAGAACACCAATTTTGGGGTTGGTGATTTGTCCGCTGCGTTATCTTAAATTTAGTTCCCAAGAGTTTATCATTAAGTACGATTTTAATTCGCTCAGTTTTTTAAGTTTTAATTTCGCGTTTTTTAATTCAATGTAAAGACAATGGTTATTTATTTATGGAAAACATACTGATTTTCGTTTGTTACGATATTACGAGCTTATTGGTTTTCTAGTTGTATTGGAAAATCAATGCCGGTGTTATGGACCCCGATCTCGGGGCGTGACATATTACATGCTTGATGAGGAACATGTGTAAATTGTTGAAATATGGCTATGTAGCAACATATAATTGAGCTATGTTTATTTAAATTTTGTGCTTTTTGATTATCACAAAAAGGGAGAGAATGTTGTGATAAACTTGAAGCTTAATACATGCATAGTTTAAGGGGGAGAGCTTTTGTATGCATGGTTGGAGGGGGAGAGTTATTTGCTTAATGCTTTACTTGGTAACCTTGTATGTGCTATAAATTGTTAAGGGGGAGTCATGTTTACTCACATTTCATGCATATTACATATTCAAGTTTATCAAGTTTTGTGATCATCAAAAAGGGGGAGATTGTTGAGCCTTAAATGCATGGTTATGTTTAATGCTTTAATTTATCTCCGGTTTATTTTTGAGTTTTGATGATCAACAAAACTTGCATTTGTTGTACTAATATGTCTACTTAGTGTACAGGGTAGATTGATAAATTGGTTGGGAAGACCAATGAAGAGAACCCAAGTTATACAATAACATATGTGAGTTCATAGGACAAGTGGTGATCTTTATCAAGGAATTTATTGAGCTTGGACGAGAAGGAATGAGATCTATGAACAACCAAATTAAGTGTTCAACATGTGTGGAATGATGTTGGAACAATTTCTTATGATGGGATGAAGACCCACAAACCAATGGTCCGTTGGTGGGCAAATTCGTAGAAGCCAATTGGAGCGCAGTGCAATGTTTTGATTATATCTCTTGGCTCGATGCTCCGAATAATGTGAATCCAAATAGGTTGGAAAGCCAACCCAATATTCTAGATTTCATATTCAAACATATCAGTCCAATTCGGATTGCATCACGGAGCAAAATGGCATGGAAGTCATAACAAGTGCAGATTGTAGCAAGGTTTGAGCAGGCTGTAGTATTTTGGGCGTAACGTCTTCATATCTTAATGAAATGCAATGACAGTTTGTCCACACCTAGATAAGAAGAAGGGCTACAACTTCATGTTTACCACTTTTCCCAGAAATGATCTTAAGATGGTCGAATAGTACAAAGTTTGAGAGTGTTGAAATGTGGTAGATCACCTCAGACGATCCGGGGCATCACCTCAGGCGATCCGAGCCATGCGTGCCAACGCCGCGCACCATCGACCCAAGCGATGGCACGCTGCGCGCCAGGCGATCCAGATCGCCCCAGGCGATGTCATGGCCGCCCCAGGCGATCCAGAAACTTACCTACGGCATTTTTTCAAAGGACGATCGCCCGAGGCGATGGGGACATCGCCTGAGGCGATCTGGGCCAGATTTGAACGTTAGAACGTGGCGATGGAGATCGCCCGAGGCGATGGCCAAGGCGATGCACGAGTGATTCAAGCCTTATGTGTAGCAACGGATAGTAGGAGCCTTGGGGGCCTTCTACACTATAAATATGGATGCTTTGGAGCATTTTGAAGACAAGAAACAAGCCTACAAACTTCTACAAAGCTTTGATCATTCAAATTTCAAATAGCTTTGCAATCTCCATACATTGTTGTTGTATTGGAGTTTGTAATTCATTTCTTTTGATAGAGTCTTGTGTTCTTCGTGTTGGTACACCGTGAAGGTGTTTGTTGAGTTTATTGTAAGGTCCTCCAACACCAAAGCAAGTTGGAAATTGTAAAGTCATCAACAAGTATAGTTGCTGCATGTGTTGTGGCTATCCTTGGAGCCCTTAAGGCCAAGAAGACTCGTGAAGAGTGTTGGTAGCTCGTGAAGAGCTTTGTGTACTCGTGAAGAGTGTTGTGCTCGTGAAGAGCTTTGTGTACTCGGGAAGAGTGTGTTGTGGCTTGGAGCCCTCAAGGCCAAGATCTTTTTCGTTCTACTGGAACCTCGGTTGGAGGTTATCTAACCGGGAAGAGGAGACGTAGGCGATTCATCGCCGAACTTCTATAACATATATCCTTGTCATTTACCGCATTATTACATTACGCATTTATTTATTTATTTACTTCTTCATTTCTTTTATTTATCGATTGACTTAAGCCTTCCGCAAGCGCAAACTCTTTTATTTTGCGAACTCATTTTAAAAAGCTAAAGTAGCCAAGGAATCTCATTCACCCCCCTCTTCGATTCCAACATATTTAAGAAGATTGTGTAAGAATTAAGGCAGCACTCCACGAGTTCATCACCCTACTCACTGGCCAAGAATAGATTGCTGTATAAGGGGCGAATTGTAGTAACAGTGGGTTCTGATTGGGTTAGTAAGGTACTGGATGAGTTTAATAAGACTCCAATGGGAGGACCAGCGGATGCTTATCGAACATATCGTCGATTAGCGTCGCAAGTATATTGGAAGGGAATGAAACAAGACATATATAAGTTTGTAGTTGAGTGTGATGAGTGTCAACGCCAAAAAATATCAATCAACCTCACCAGCGGGTTTGTTACAACCATTACCTATTCCAGAGAGAATATGGGAATATATAGCCATGGATTTTATAACGGGTCTACCAAAATCTAGGGGGTTTGATACCATTATGGTTGTGGTGGATAGATTGTCTAATTATGCCCATTTTATACTCCTTAAGCACCCATATTCGACCTGGGGGGTAGCTGAAATCTTTGCAAAGGAAGTAGTGAGATCACATGGGGTACCAAAATCCATTATCAGTGATCGAGATCCTACGATTATAAGTCACTTTTGGAATGATTTTTTTCAATTTTAGGGTACAAAGTTGGTTCAGCATATCATCCCGAGACCGATGGGTAGTCCGAAGTTGTGAATCGATGCTTGGACACTTATATTCGGTGCTTTGCATCGGAACAACCTAAATCATGGCCCGAGTGGGTTCATTGGGCCGAGTATTGGTACAATACAAGCTTCGGTACTTCCATTAAAGCTACACCATTGGAGATAGTGTATGGCAGATCTGCACCCGCGCTAATCCACTTTCTGCCAGGCGAAATTAAGGTGGAAGCCGTCGCTAAAAGAATTGTGGGAGAGGGATGAAGTGCTGAGGCAGTTGAAATATAAGTTGGGAAGGGCACAACATAGAATCAAGAAGATAGGAGTGGTGGCTTATAAATTAAAATTGCCTGGAGGAACCAGAGTTCACCCTGTTTTCCATGCATCACAGTTGAAGAAAGCTAAAGGCGAGTATGCGATAAATGATCACTTGCCGCAGGACTTGGAGGTAGAATTGAGTCCAGATGTGATACCCAAACAGTTACTGGGACAAAGAAGTATATGCAGAGGAGACCAAAAAGTCCAACAAGTATTAGTTTGGTGGGAGAACAACCCGAAGGAAGAGGCAACTTGGGAAGACAAAATAGAAATTCAGCAATAATTTCCAGATTTTAACCTTGAGGACAAGGTTGATATTGAGGATCGCATTTTGTAAGCACAGACTCAATCAGCAGTTGCACCCCTTGGCCAGCCTTGACTTCCTATTTTTCTTCGCGCCAAGTCCAGAAGAAAATCCGTAAATATTTGCTCATATTCGGGCATTTTTCCCATATCCTGCAAATCATACACAAGTATGTAATAAATACTACTGTGATGCGACAAAAAGCTATTTCCAATTTTGAAATGAAATCTTGATTGCTATCACAGTGCTAAACTTTCCCACCGTCGTTTTAATTCTTAGGTGGACTGCCATTGGTTGGCAAGAAGATTATCTAGGATATGCGTAGGAATGTGGTCTACCTGGAAAATAGTTGATGTCGATCGCATAATAGCTGTCTCGAGTTTCATGTTTTTGAATTATATCCAAGTTGAACAGGAGAAGACCCTTACCAGATTTACAAGACTATATTATTTTAAGCAAATATCCCAACAAGAGCAGTGAACATTTTAAAATTAATCCAATCGTTAATCAATCGCGTCAATACAGATTGGAAAGGAAAGGGTGTATTGGAGTACCGGAGGCGACGTAGCTCCCGAGCTAATCTTTCGAGTCATGGGTCTGGAGGAAGATCTGCAGAAAGAAGGTAAAGCAAAAGATAAGCACTCTTTGAGCAAAAAGTCTTTCGGTAAAAAGGAGATCTAAACAGTAACAAAGCAAGAACATAGTCCCTAAATCAAGAAAGATCCAACATCCATTCCAAAATGTTCAAAATTATATAACACGTGTTTAGATAAATCTACGAGTTAGCGACCATGTGCCCAAAAATAATTAGTTATTTTTTTCGGTAAAAAAGGAGATTAGCGACTATGTGTCTGTAAACAATTATTATTTTTTTGGTAAAAAGGAGATTTTTTTTGCTGGGTCCCTAAACAATTGGTAATAATAATAATTGAAACATCTCAAAATCATATGTTATATCTTGAATGAATTAATGCATAACAATAAGGTTGAAATGTACTTGTGAGACCTCGGGATATATATTAAAAAATACACAATATAAATAAAATACCGGGAAGAGAAGGAAACCACCCGGGAAGAGAAGGGACACCACTTGGGAAGAGAAGGAAACCATCTGGGAAGAGAAGAGCCACTACCCGGGAAGAGAAAGAAACCTCTCTAGAAGAGACCCGTGAAGAGAAGAACCAGGGCACGAAATTTGATATGGAGTTGGCATATGTACACGCATGCTTGATGACACCTCACATTTCAAGTTACAATAAAGTGTCATGATGGACAAAATCAGACACGTCAGATGAAATTATTACATTGACTTTCAATTCCTTCAATTAGATAAAGAGAATGACCGATGGTTTCAAGGGAGGCTTCATCAATAATACTACACCAAACACCGTTTTTACACAATTTTCTCTTCACTTTATTTACCATTTTATTGTAAAAAAAATATCGTAAGTCTTTGGTATTATAGTGGAATTTATGCTGTACTAGGTCCCGTGGTTTTTCCTTTCGATTTGAGCGGTTTCCACGTAAAAATCTTATGTCTCATTTAATTTATGCTACCCGGTAATTTTTGAGATAACATTGGCGCCGTCTATGGGAAAATTGAGCTAAGGCGTGAGATTATGAAGACATGGCTATGAAAAGAGGAACATAAGCGAGAGAAATTTGGGGAAGATGAGTTGAATGAGTTAAAGCGTGGACATCTTGGAAGGGGATCAACTTGATTTCCATTCCAACAAAAACTTGTCAATAAACTTCATCCATAATACCCGCAGCTCTCCATTGGATTCTTTCAATATATAAGTATTGATTAATGCTTAATTACTTTATAATCATTATGTGATTGACAAAGGAATATGTGTTGTGCCAAGAAATATGAGTAGCCTACATCATAAATATATTGTTGTAATTTGTTAAATGTGTTCGCTATTATGAAATTTCATTCATATAATTTTTTACTGTTCTCATTCCCTTTAAATGAGAGCCCATCCCTTAAGAATCTCATCCCTTGAGAAGCTCATCCCCTGGAGAGCTCATCCCTTGAGAAACTCATCCATTGAGAAGGTTATCCCGTGAGAACTCATCCCTGGAGAGATCATCTCTTGAGAAGCTAATCCCTTGAGAAGGTCATCCCCTAGAGAGCTCATCCATTGAGAAGGTCATCCCTTGAGAGCTCATCCCTTTAGAAGGTCACCCCTGGAGAGCTCATCCCCTTGAGAGCTCATCCCTTGAGAGCTCAGCCCTTGAGAAGCTCATCTAGTGGAGAGCTCATCCCTTGAGAAGCTCACTCCTTGAGTGCTCATCCCTTGAGAAGCTCAGCCCTTGAGGAGCTCACCCCTTGAGAGCTCATCCCTTGTGAAGCTCATCTCTTGAGAGCTCACCCTTGAGGAACTTACCCCTTGAGAGCCATCCCTTGAGAAGCTCATCCCTTGAGAGCATGAGAACCTGAGATCCTGAGAGCATGAGAATCTGAGAGCATGAGAGCCTGAGATTCATCTTATTGCTTACATTTAGTCCCCTTAATATTTGGGCTAGATTCATCTTATTGCTTACAAGTTGGAGTTGTACTCAAATAAGCTTCAAAAGTATTATCAAGAAGCGAGTTATGTCGAAGAAAACTATAATAGCTGGTACCATAAGAATAACATGATCTTGCTTATGACTCTTTGAAGAATAAGAAAAACATGACAATTATAAACCCACACTAATGACCAAAACAGGTCTATATGCATTAAATAAAATTATATATAATTAATAAAACTGTTATAATTAGATTATAAAATAAATTGACATACAAAAGTCATGTGTGTTTGAGATGATACAATATGGAAAAAACTAAAGTTTATTTTTCTAATAGTGTTGATGGTGAATATCATTATGTTGTTTTATATGGTCGTAAAGTGTTCCCCTCGTTCTGTCCAAAAAATAAAAAGTGTCTCCCCTCGTGAAACATACCTCCAATTATCGGGGAAATGATTGTATACACCCAGTTTAGAAATACATTAATCAATATTAAATATATATAATTTTTGTGGAAATCAAGACCAGATAGCTCAACATATTAGGATGAAACAATTGGGTAGTAAGAGTGATATTTGGACAATGATATGGTTGTGTAAGGACCCCCGTGCTCTTAACCCGTTATTAGTGTATTAAAATCAATATGTAGGGGAAAACTCATTTATCACCATAGCAAATCAGGCCAATAATAAAATTCTTTACATTATTCCATATAATCTCTAGTTTTCCCCAACCAAGTCCACATACATATCATGCACCATTATAATTCACTAATTGGTTGTCCCTGTGCCACAACTCACAATCATAATCAACAAATTATATTATGATTCCATAGATGTCATGACATATAATTGTTCTACTATGATCACACATCATAACGCACATAAGCAAAATAGTTGTATCACACAAAACTAACTACCATCATGCATAAGTATGTGCTTCGCATTCCCATTAACGTGTTCCTAGGCCCTCAACAGCCCCAAAGAGGCAACCTGGCTCTGATACCACTAATGTAAGGACCCCCATGCCCTTAACCCGTTATTAGTGTATTAATCCAAACATTTAGTGCATGTAATCAACATGTAGGGGAAAACCTACTTATCACCATAGCAAATCATGCCAATAATAAAATTCTTTACATTATTCCATATAATGTCTAGTTTTCCCCAACCAAGTCCAAATACATATCATGCACCATTATAATACACTAACATATTCTCAGTTCATTTAGCAATTCAATAAATAATTGCGTGCAACTCATAAATGAAGAGAGAAAGGCCCTTGCCTTTTTATACATGCCATATACACATAATAGTGCTCACATGCGAGCATCAAATAGGTATGTGTGTATCAAATGTATAAAATACGGTGCTCAATACCGTCACTGGTATTTCGATCCCTGGAAGCACCTCCAATCCATAGCTCGAGCTCATCTCCAAAGCCATTGATGTACCTAATCATCTGCCCCAACAGAGACAGCCTCCACACGGGGTGAGCATACCAATATTCCAAATCCAATAATCACAATAATACAATTCATAATTTACAAAAATGTAAATGAATATGAAATATAAAAGATGCTCCCTGGATGGTATCATCCTCATCCGGGATTCCATGTACTGTCCCTGTTCTCAAAATAGCTGAAACCATCAATTTCCCAAATGCCAGTTAATCATTACATTGATTAACAAATCCATTGCCAACATACCGATATCATAGTCAATAATACCAAATCACTAAACAAGGATTACAAATATTCCATGTATCTCACTTATGGTTCCATCTTTCTATTTCATTGCTCGCTCTACAATAGCGGCATTTCATTCTCACGCATGCTCAACAGCAGTGACGTCATAACCGATGTTCGCTCAAAGGCGACAACATCCCAATCATTGCTCGCTCAAAAGCGGCACCATATAATTCCCAATGCATATATATACATTTGTAGCAAATACCATAAACCATGCATTTCAATATACATTCATTGCAATACAGTGTACCAAGCACTCAACAATTGTAATTATATTAAAGGACTATGCTCGTACGTCATACGTACCTTATAATCCCGTAGTTAGAGTCCAACCTTGCCTGAGTCCCACGACCCGATGAGTTAAGTGCTAACATGCAAATAACTCCCAATTAAACATAGGCATGCAATCACGTGCCCAAGCACGTTCACAACTTCCAAACCTATCGTCCATCAATGACAATTACCAAAATAAAAGCCCATCGGCTAAGCATGCACAATACCCAAAATATTCCATTTTATATATTTAAAAGATAGCCAAAAACTCAACCGAGAATTCCATTTTATTAAATTTTGGCTCCAACCAATCCATTTTAAAGTATGGCATTCCCATTGGAATGTAGACATTGCCCCGAAAATCGGTTAATTAAACCCCGTTTCCAAAATCCCGACATTTTCAAAATTTCCAAAAAAAAAAAAAACAAAATCCTAAGGGCGGTGATAAGTGTATTTTATACACTTATATTTCTTCTTATTTTGCATGATTTAGTGTTGGTATTCGAGCAGAATTACGTCTTTTGTTGTTGTTTTGGTTGTTTTGCAGGAATCCGGGTAATTACATGTTTTGTGGACTAAAAGGGTGCAAATGACGGAAGGAACGGATGAATTGAAGCCAAAAATCTACACTATCAATCATGGCAACAGGCGTAATTACGCCTACTTTGAGGCGTAACTACGCCTAACTCATGGCATTTGATTATTTAAGTGAATTTCAACAGGCGTAATTACGCCTCATTGAGGCGTAAATACGCCTAGCCCACGGCTTTTGAGAATTTAAGTGGCGTAACTACGCCACTTTGGAGGCGTAATTACGCCTATCACGCGGGAAGCCAGATTTGTTGACACGTCGACAGGCGTAACTACGCCACTTCGGAGGCGTCATTACGCCTGATGAATTTTGGTAATTTTGGACTGCTTTCCTTAATTGATGCACGGGAGTTTAAAGGAAGGAAAAAAGGCACAAACGAGATTCATTCATGATAATTCATACCTAGACATATTTTTGGAGAGAAGGAGGCTAGGGTTGAAGAACAAGAGGAGGCGAGAGCAGTACACAACCGAGGGAAATTCAGAAAAGAGGAGGAGATCGATCGAGGCGGTGCGCTTACAACGAAGGATATAGATTTTGACGACGGAGAAGACGACGGCGACTACCGGGGACGGAGGGCCATCATCCAATTCGTTTGATTATCTCTTCCTTTATGTTTATGATGATTAAGAACATGTCTATGTGTTTATTTAATGTATTCATGAACTAATTTATTATTCTAGGGTTAGATGGATCTTGACTTGAAACTATGTCATTGGTTTTTCATATGGTTTATTTATGTTTTCCTGTTCTTAATGCTTTTAATCTACTGGCCATGGATTGAATGATTCCATATTCGTGATCTATCACTCGGGAGAGGGGGTTGTGAATAGGAAAGAAGGAATTCGTATCATGGTAGTTATATTGTTCGGAAGGCCTATAACTCCATAGAAGTCGTCAAAGGAATTACTGCGCTTTTACAATTGTTTGATAATTAATCTTAGATAGGGATATCAAGATTAATGTTAGATAATTACTTCTGCTTAACACCCGGGAGGGGGAGTAGAAACAAATAAGAATTCTCGGCTAGTAAACTAGGAAAACACGACATAGTAGATAGTTGAGTGAAGTCGAACCTCTAGAATCCGTTCTCATTGATTTTCTCCACTTAAATTTCCATCTTGTTAATCGTTTATTTTATTTTGGTAGATTAATATAATAATTATGCTCTCGATTGTCTAAATAAAGTCGAGACTATTCTAATTACAGTACTTGGTGTAACTTAATTTTCAATCCCTGTGGGTTCGACATCCGTACTTTCAAATTCCTATACTAAAACTTGACACCGTACACTTGTGGTACGTCTCACACGCATCAGGCCGTGATCGATCGCCGATTTCATCGCCATCGATCGCCCCTATCCAGTGGGCAACATCGCCTTATCGCGATCGATCGCGAGTCTCCGCGGTCGATCGCCAACTCGCTCACAATCGATCGCCCGCACTGTTCATCGTCACCAATTTTACAGCTCCTCATCGCGATCGATCGGCCCTCCTCGGCGATCGATCGCGATCTGCGATTTTCCGAAAAACTCGAGCTTCCATTGTGTTTTTCACACCAAAACTCAAAACCAACACCCCTAACTTCCTCAACACCTCAACTACACCAAATAAACTCAATAAAAACTCTAAAAACAACATTTTAGATTTTTAACCAAAACCCCCAAATCTCATATCCAACCCAACACTTAACCAACAAGCACAATACCATAATCAAATCGAAGCTAAAGGTGAGGAGAAGAAGAATACCAGCTTTTCTTCAAGAAATCGGGCTCCCAAGATGAGCCCCCATCGATTTGCTTCCAAGAGAAGAAGAGGGAAATGTTTGGGGTGAGAGACAGGCGTGAGGGAGAGGAGAGGGGGAGAGATTCCGTATAATGACAGAATACCGAGTATAATTGGTATATATAGCTCCAAAATACCGACTCCTCCATAAATACATCATGATTAATTAAAAATCATCTATTTTCAATAATTATATCTCCAACTCAAATTCCATCACCAGCCCCAGTACAAAGTACTCCGGACCCCACATTCCACTAAAAACCAAATTCCAAGGTTATCACCACGATGAGAATACAATCTCATCCCTTGAATCCGACGACTCCAAAAACCGGATTTAAAATTCCCAGGAGTCCCAAAACTGCAATTAATTCATAATTGCCACAATTGAAATCCATTAAGGATTATTACCACACCGGGATTAATACCATTAATCACCGGGTATTACAATTATCCCCCACTAATAAAATTTCGTCCTCGAAATTTGCACGGCGTACTCCATGTAACGCCGAGACCACACAATCCCAACGGGTCTACATCGTCGAATCATGAACATGTCATGAACGACACATCAACCGTGAGGACACCAACCTCGCACCAAAACCTGGAATGGGGTAAACCTCCCAAACCATCACAACCGCAGCAGAATGGCAGTATACACCGATGCTAACCATCTCAAAAGCAGTCAGCCAAACCTAACTGCAAATCAAACGAATCATTCGTGATTCCAAATAGATATCGCCTCGATGATATCTCCATGGCATAGCCAACGATGTTAAACATACATCTTTACCAAAGAAATCACCAGTACACTACAATGTACTTATACCACATCCGGTTTCCGCTTTCCAAATCCATCTCCATCAAGGAGTAGTTGCACCACATTGCAACATGGATTGGGCAACAACACGGCCACCAATCGACATGAAACACATCTCCAAAGATGTCTACATCCGTGTGTTCCAAGAAATCACATGCAAGAACAATCACACTATCGAGACTCCACAAGGTCTCAAGTTCTCGAAAGGACATGCAAGAACAATCAAATTGCATTCCCGCCACACGTGTCAACCACGACACTTAACAAATCCGAATCCTGGCCATCCCTCGTTTATCATGGGATTCAACAATCCTAAAACAGGAAGGCTATCGAATTATCCAAAAAGAATTCCCATAACCCCAAGGTACTACAATTCATCCTCGGAGGAAGTCATTCAAACCTCACGATCATTCTTCAGAATAAATCGTGCCATTGAGATTACCAATCTCAAGGTGATACAATCTCTCATCGGAGATTCATTCATCCAAGCACATTAATCCGATACTCAACAAGTACCAAAACGCGGGCACTCGTATACACTCACATGCCCAAGTACCAACACAACACGCACACTCAATGCAATAGGCTCGGGTATCTCCAATCATACCCAAAGTCCCAAAACCATCTGTCATTCCCCAGCTATTCTCACCTCGCGGAGAATAATGATTGATAGACCAACGACCAATGGTGTGATTCCAACATCAACACCACACAAACCGATTCCTTGAATCTCCCAAAGATCCCCAATCGGTAGGTATATCAATACCGCCATCCTCACAAGGAAAATGTCACGAATCCATGACCCTCCAACCTTGAACCATTGTTCGGAAAACTGGATACATTTATACCAAGACATATCTCGGAACCAAAAATACGCAACTGGTTCAAAATAGTGCATCAAAGCCACTATTACCAAATCGAAACCCGTTTACACGACGTATACACATACAACGATGCTCTGTACTAATACTATAGTACTTCACAAACAGCATCTTTCCAGAGACGCCTCCTCGAACGTCTCGCCGGAAATTAAAAAAAATCGTCACCTAGTCTAACACTAGTAGGGCTTACCATGGTTGATTCACAATCAACCATCAACCAAGATTAGCTGTCTCCATGACAGTATAATCGAAATCTCTCCAAGAGATAAAATCAATATAGTAGTGTCACCCCGCTAACTATATCTCACAATCCAATTGTGTCCCCCATTTGCATGCCATATGCAAGATGCTCAACCCGAGCCAAAAATGACTTGTCGACACTCACGTTGGTACTCCCAACAGAATTGAGCTGTCCCAGTACAAGTCCCTTAACATTTGACGTATAAACGTCCCCATGAGGTACTCACTGCCTCTATCGTCATGCCACATAGAGACTACAAGAGTCTACCATAAATCCTCATCGTATCACCGTACGATTCACCAACTCGGTCCCAACGTGCAGTATAATGGCTCCAACAAGCACACTATATCACTGCCACGATATCTGGCTAGCAAAGCGCTGCCTCCATAGGCTTATATCAAGCCTACCAACGTATCATACGTTCCACTCGGTATACCATACCGTAACATCCATTTAGAGTAGTGGGTCATCACCCAATATTTCTCTAAAACACCAAGCACTACGGACATCTCGGTGTCCTTACTCAACCACAAAGCAATCCTAATTCCGTAGGATTTTTTCCACACCCTCCGGGGTGGGTGTGACCATGTCCACTACATGTCACCTCGGTATAAGCAAGTAGTTTCCTCAATAACTACACATATTACCAGTCACTTGGCCATAGTCATTCCAACGAGTATTCCCAAAGGTACTACTACTCGTAAAATATTTACCTCAAATATGTGCTGCGGTACACTTCCTGTACGGCGCACCCAATAATTCATCGAGCAACCTGCTCGGCATATGGTCTCGTCAACTAGTGACCGAGATACTGCCCTGTGCTCACCAACGGCACTCAACCATACGACTAAATACATGTACATAAATGTATTATTCATCGAAACGACGCTACGCGTCTACATAGACATCCACTATGTCATCGTCATCCCGTGACGGTACCTGTCAACATATGACATTCAAAATAACATCGTCAAACGGTACATGTCGATACACGACATCCATAGTCTCATCGTCAAATACATGACGGTATATGTATATCAACGCATTGTCATCCACAATAATGCTAATAAAACAGTAATATGACATACCTCATCGCTCATAAGATAGCGGCATACCTGTCTTCGTCGTCCAACATTGGTACGCAATCAACACCCATCGCTTGTAGGTGGCGTAATCCAGTGCTACGTACATTGTGGTATAACCAATCGCTATAGAATCAGCGGCACGATACCTCGCCATAGAGTCAGCGGCATCAAACATCGCTATAGATATCCGGCGGTATGAACATCGTCGTAGATGTAGCGGAATGATTCATCGCTATATAATACCCGACGGCATGAACCATCGTCAATAAACTAGCGGAATGCACCATCGCTAAGATACACGGCGGCATGAACCATCGCCAATAGAATAGCGGAATGAACCATCACTATGAATACCCGGCGGCATAAGAATAGCGGAATGAACCATCGCTATATAATACCCGACGGCATGAACCATCACCAATAGAATAGCGGAATGAACCATCGCTATATAATACCCAGCGGCATGAACCATCGCCAATAGAATAGCGGAATGAACCATCGCTATATATTACCCGGCGGCATGAACCATCGCCAATAGAATAGCAGAATGAACCATCGCTATATAATGCCCGACGGCATGAACCATCGCCAATAGAATAGCGGAATGAACCATCGCTATATAATACCCGGCGGCACGAACCATCGCCAATAGAATAACGGAATGAACCATCGTTATATAATACCCGACGACATGAACCATCACCAATAGAATAGCCGATCCCTAGTCTTGTTATAATAGTGTACTTTAATGCACCTCGTTTGTCATTACCACGACACTAATACCACTTGCTTCGACATATCAGCGGCATCGTATAACCTCACTCAAATGCGACATGCGGCAATACCCTCGCTTCAACATTTGGCGGCAAATATTCTTTCCTCGCTATGATATGACAGCGGCAAGTATTCTATCATCGCGTCAAGTGACAGCGGCAAAGCATTTAAAATCATCACTCATCCGTAACAACGACTCATGGGATATTCACCAAGCATTCCATCTATACCTGCAACACAATGCATATTTCATATCCCAATATACATCACCATGAGTGTATTTAATGCACCTCGCTTCAAATGTGACATGCGGCAATACCCTCGCTTCAACATTTAGCGGCAAAGCATTAAAATCATCACCCCAATATATACAACCACAATTAGTGTATTTTAATGCACCTCGCTCAAATGTGACATGCGGCAATACCATCGCTTCAACATTTAGCGGCAAAGCATTAAAATCATCACTCCAATATATACAACCACAATGAGTGTATTTTAATGCACCTCGCTCAAATGTGACATGCGGCAATACCCTCGCTTCAACATTTAGCGGCAAAGCATTAAAATCATCACTCCAATACATATGCAACCACAATGCATAATCCATGATGTATATGAAATGCAGGTTACCGTTTCGTGTCTTTCAACCTTGGCCTTAGCCCTTCATGTCATAGCGTCCCTACAGGAACAATCCCAAACCATGAGCACATAATAATCCATATTCACCACAATATGATTATAATAAGTAAATGCATAAACCATGAGTACAAAGTACTTCCTATATCCCAATGCATTTCAAAATGCTCCCTTTGGTTGTCCTTGTGCCACAACTCACAATCATAATCAACAGATTATATTATGATTCCATAGATGTCATGACATATAATTGTTCTACTATGATCACATATCATAAACGCACATAAGCAAAATAGTTGTGTCACACAACACTAACTACCATCATGCATAAGTAAGTGCTTCTCATTCCCATTAACGTGTTCCTAGGCCCTCAACAGCCCCAAAGAGCAACCTGGCTCTGATACCACTAATGTAAGGACCCCCGTGCCCTTAACACGTTATTAGTGTATTAATCCAAACATTTAGTGCATGTAATCAACATGTAGGGGAAAACCCACTTATCACCATAGCAAATCATGCCAATAATAAAATTCTTTACATTATTCCATATAATGTCTAGTTTTCCCAACCAAGTCCACATACATATCATGCACCATTATAATACAATAACATATTCTCAGTTCATTTAGCAATTCAATAAATAATTGCGTGCAACTCATAAATGAAGAGAGAAAGGCCCTTGCCTTTTTATACATGCCATATACACATAATAGTGCTCACATGCGAGCATCAAATAGGTATGTGTATATCAAATGTATAAAATACGGTGCTCAATACCGTCACTGGTATTTCGATCCCTGGAAGCACCTCCAATCCATAGCTCGAGCTCATCTCCAAAGCCATCGATGTACCTAATCACCTGCCCCAACAGAGACAGCCCCCACACGGGGTGAGCATACCAATATTCCAAATCCAATAATACAATTCATAATTTACAAAAATGTAAATGCTATGAAATATAAAAGATGCTCCCTGGATGGTATCATCCTCATCCGGGATTCCCTGTACTGTCCCTGTTATCAAAATAGCTGAAACCATCAATTTCCCAAATGCCAGTTAATCATTACATTGATTAACAAATCCATTGGCCACATACCGATATCATAATCAATAATACCAAATCACTAAACAATGATTACAAATATTCCATGTATCTCACTTATGGTTCCATCTTTCTATTTCATTGCTCGCTCTACAATAGCGGCATTTCATTCTCACGCATGCTCGACAGCAGTGGCGTCATAACCGATGTTCGCTCAAAGGCGACAATATCCCAATCATTGCTCGCTCAAAAGCGGCACCATATAATTCCCAATGCATATATATACATTTGTAGCATGCATTTCAATATACATTCATTGCAATACAGTGTACCAAGCACTCAACAATTGCAATTATATTAAAGGGCTATGCTCGTACGTCATACGTACCTTATAATCCCGTAGTTCGAGTCCAACCTTGCCTGAGTCCCACGACCCGATGAGTTAAGTGCTAACATGCAAATAACTCCCAATTAAACATAGGCATGCAATCACGTGCCCAAGCACGTTCACAACTTCCAAACCTATCGTCCATCCATGACGATTACCAAAATAAAAGCCCCCGGCTAAGCATGCATAATACCCAAAATATTACATTTTATATGTTTAAAAGATAGCCAAAAACTCAACCGAGAATTCCATTTTATTAAATTTTGGCTCCAACCAATCCATTTTAAAAGTATGGCATTCCCATTGGAATGTAGACATTGCCCCGGAAATCGGTTAATTAAACCCCGTTTCCAAAATCCCGACATTTTCCAAAATTTTCCAAAAAAAAAAAACAAAATCCTACGGCGGCGATCGATCGCCGATTTCATCGCGATCGATCACCCCTGTCCAGTGGGCAACAACGCCTTATCGCGATCGATCGCGAGTCTCCACGATCGATCGCCCGCACTGTTCATCGTCACCAATTTTACAGCTGCTCATCGCGATCGATCGGCCCTCCTCGACGATCGATCGCGACCTGCGATTTTTCGAAAAACTCGAGCTTCCGTGGTGTTTTTCACACCCAAACTCAAAACCAACACTCCTAACTTCCTCAACACCTCAAATACACCAAATAAACTCAAATAAAAACTCTAAAAATAACATTTTAGATTTTTAACCAAAACCCCCAAATCTCATAACCAACCCAATACTTGACCAACAAGCACAATACCATAATCAAATCGAAGCTAAAGGTGAGGAGAAGAAGATTACTAGCTTTTCTTCAAGAAACCCCAAGACGAGCCCCCATCAATTTGCTTCCAAGAGAAGAAGAGGGAAGGGTTTGGGGGTGAGAGAGAGGTGTGAGGGAGAGGAGAGGGGGATAGATTCCGTATAATGACGGAATACCGAGTCTAATTGGTATTTATAGCTCCAAAGCTCCAAAATACCGACTCCTCCACAAATACATCATGATTCAATAAAAATCATCTATTTTCAATAATTATCTCTCCAACTCAAATTCCATCACCAGCCACAGTACAAAGTACTCCGGACCCCACATTCCACTAAAAACCAAATTCCAAGGTTATCACCACGATAAGAATACAATCTCATCCATTGGATCCGACGACTCCAAAAACCGGATTTAAAATCCCCGGGAGTCCCAAAACCGCAATTAATTCATAATTGCCACAATTAAAATCCATTAAGGATTATTACCACATCGGGATTAACATCATTAATCCCCGGGCATCACAAGTTGTGTATCTATGTGGAGTTTGCAGCATGACAGCAACAATAAAGTTCTCAAGGAAAAGGAACCAAATTTTGTCGACTGGTGGAAAGTATAAAAAGCAATAGTTGGAATTGAGCAAATCAAACAACATAGGGGAATTTCCATCTACCACTCAATGATTGATTTCTGACACCCATTACTTGACTTCAAACATTATAATTATAACTTGATCTGATGTAAGATTTGTATGTTGATCATTTTATATGCTTTCAAACAATCAAACTTGATGCAAAGTGTTAAAATATTCTATGTATTTCATATTTTATACAATTTGACTTTATAAAAAATTTGGACATAAGAGGGCAAATAGGCTGGTCTGGACCCGCCCCACTATAAAAAATGTTGTCCTAAACTTGCCTCGCAAACCCGGCGGGTTAAATCCCCTTGCTTGATTTTTTTATTTTTATAAAAAAGTTTTTTATTAACTAGAAATCAATTGAAGCACAAAAATTGAGTTTTGTCATTAAATTTTATGTTTTTCTCTAGTAATTATTCATAATGAATCTTAAACATTTTTAATATATCAGATCTTTATTAGTTTGCTCTTATTCCCTTCAAAATATCCAACTTCTTTAAAATAAACATATAAATTTTGATACAAAACTAAATAATATCACGTTATACTTCAGTCAAGAAGTGAAATTTATATTCAATATTAAATTTAAAAATTATAAAATTTAATATATAAAACGGGGCTGGTCTGGGATGAGTTTGGCCAAACCCAAAACCTACCCAGTCCCGCTTCAAAACTCATTAGAGCATGTCTAGACCTTCCCCGGTGGGAAGGGATATGGATCCATGTCCAGACCTGCTCCATTGACCTTCTTAATTGGACACAAATACGATAGCATGTCGTTGATCTGCTCAGTCCCTTCCCTAAATGGTCATTATTGCCCGACCTGAACCGGTCTGGCCACATCTTTTCTGCGCTATGTAATTAGCACCGAGAGCACAGGGTTTCAATTCATGTTACAATTTGCAATTCTCCTCTTACGTAGTCAAAACCCCAGATAATTCAGTTGGAATCCAGACCAAGTTTACTGCTGTAAGTCACAAATTCCTACTTCACTTGGATTTATTTCTGCAATTCAGTTGTTCTTGAGTTTTTCCCATTCTTTGCGCTGATCTGTGAACATATTCAGTGTGCTCGTGCGTCATTGTATGCTTAATCGTAGGAAAAAAATTGTTTTTTTTTTCTAAATCTGATGATTAGGTCATGTGAATACGACTCCTGATGAATGTTTATGTATCTACGTGCTAAAGTTTGAATTTTTTCTTTAAAAATAGAAAAATGTGATTTTAGTGCGTAAACATTGTTCGCATGTTGTTTTTTCATTCCTGAACATGTGGTAGGTGGGTTTTTTTTTTAAATTTCAGAAATATGTGAGTTTAGAGTGGTTGTTCTGGTTAGATTTACTTTTACGTTGTACCAAATAATAGGCACAAATTATCTTGTCGGTACTACAAACATGAGGTTCTGTGTTTACAGCTCTAAAATATTTGTATTATTAGTACCGTGATCCCTTTGGTCTGTGGAATATCCTTAATTCAAACTTGGCCAGTATTGCAGTAAGATAGAGGGATGTAATTGATGTAAGTTGAATGAATGCAAGTTTGTTTTGCAATGTTTTGTCGCATTGAGTCGCTGGAAGTTTTATTTTAATTTTCTTTTTGTTAGTTTTAGTTTTTCTGAGAACCTTTTCATACTGTTGGAAACCATGATATGATCAATTAATATGATGAGAAGGCATTATCATTAAAAGTTAAATTAGGATAAAGAAATGTGTGTTTTTCTATCTATTTTGTGCAGCTCAGATTTGTGTTATTATAATGGTTTTTCACGTGTTCTCCACTTCTAACCTTTTTGAGACAAATTTCATTTTCGCGTATTATATAAATTTAACTTTTCAATTTTATTGGTTTTCACCATTTCAATGATAGATTCTCTATTCTAGTTCATTGTCGATGGAATAAATACAATGCCGACCTTCATGTTCTTTGGCCAACATAGACAAAAATTGTTTTCTCGACCAGTTTTTTTGTCATGTCCTTAGAGCCTTGTTATCAACAGTCAGTATGACCTTACCTTATTCCCAAATCATTTGATGGATTACACAAGGTGTCCCAAGATTAGACTGTACCTTATTGACCAAATCAGTTTATGTTTCGCGCATGTTGTGCAAAGTTTCGACCTTACCTTATTTACCAATCATTTTCTGAATTACCCATGTTGGTCTAGGATTTAACCTTGCCTTTTACCAGATTTATGAATTGCTCGAGAATAAAAGTCTTGCTATAATGACGAGGATGGAAGTAGATGGGTAAAATAGCAAATTGACCATCAAAGATTTCCCCACTATGAGGATAGATAGATAAAACGAGGACCATGAAGGAAAAAGAGGAGAGGTATTCACATTCACTTTAAAGAAGTCTAACTCTAGAATTGATAATCGAATTGTTCAATAAAGTTCCTGTGTGGAACATTAAATAGGGATGATTTTCCCGAAAATAGAGCATCAAAGTTGTGGGCAGTGTTACTAGATGTCAATTAAAATCAATGGAGTTGACAAAGGAATAATGATTTACCAGGGTGAATGGGCGTGCTTCACACATTAAAGATGATGAACTTTGGGATAAATGACTCTTGTGTCAGCTTTGTGGTGGTAGTGGTTCATAAATCGGGATTTTAATGTAGTTGATGAAACGTCAAATAGTCTTAAAATTGGCAGAATTATAAGATCATTCAATGAATTAATCAGTGATACTGACTAGTATTTGGAGCTGTCGAAGAAAGAAACAAGGGAAACTTTGAATAACATAGGGGACAAAGCTCTTTTTGTGAGACTATCAAGTAATAAGTTGCAGTTTTGGCACCACTGTACAAAGATATTGAAGGGATATTATACAGTTCTATGCTGATATCATTCTTTATCAATAAAAAAGTGTACATGATTTGGCTCTATGACTCAGTCTGTTCATTACTATGAAGTGATTTACTTAAATATGTTCCATATTGGCTAACTTAATTGCAATCTTCATGGTGATTTAACTCTTGCCATTCTTTGCAATAGCTATCATTTTCTCCGGGTGATTTCGTCGGAATGTCTGTTCAGATGACACCTTCTAAGAGGCCGCACGAGCAGTCTCTTGCAGAGATCAATGTCAGAAGGGAATGGCGAAAATCAGCACGCTTGGTTCTGATCATGTACCTTCTAGAGGATCTTCTGATAGAAACATTATGCGATTTCTTTTCCCTGCTTCCAAAATTGGAATTGTCATTGGCAAAGGATGCAGCAATATAGCTCAAATACGCCAGGAAACTGGAGCAATGGTCCATGTTGAGGAAATGACAAAAATCACTGAATCGGGTGATAATTCAGATGGTGACAAAAAAATCTCTGATTCTGGTGATAATCCAGACAAACATGGGGAAACTGATGAAGACAAGCTGTCTGCTGCAGTTGACTATTCCGGATCAGAGAAGGAAATGAAACTTCAGCCGTTCAGAAAGCTTTGTTGGTTGTGTTTGATAAAATGCTTGATGGATTGCCAGAGACAGATGAAGAAAGCAATAAGCAGGCTTCATCTGTTGTTAGGTTACTGTCTTCTCCAGTCAAGTAGGCTGCCTGTTAGGGAAAGCTGGCAGCGTAATTAAACAATTGTCATCTGAAAGTGGGGCGCAGATTCGTAATCTTCCAAAGGACAAACCACCTTTCTGTGCATCTTCTTTTGATGAACTTGTCCAGGTATTTCCAGGTACTTTTGTTTTTCTTTAGATATTACTGGATAAAAACTATTTGATTATCTCTCAGTGAACTATTTTGGCTGCATGTCTGGTAGTTGTCAGTGCTTGACACTGAACTTGAGCATCAACTTTCCTAGAAAGTATCTTTGTAATTTTTTTTCCTTTTTTGAAGAGAAACCGCTTGGTACTGTTGCCTTGCGTTCATTTACATTATGTGAAGGGACTAAAAGCACATGGATTAGGACCAGCTGGATCTTTCATGAAATGAGTGAAACTTGAATTCTTGGATTAAATTAAGTTTGTGATAGATTTTGAGTTGACTTGATAAATTGAGTTTCTTTGGAAACTGTGGCAGATATCTGGAAACATTGATGCTGTTAGGAAAGCTCTTCAATCTGTATCCCAGCAATTGCTTCATAGTTTTCTTCGTGACGAGGACTCTCTTTTGGCCACTGTTAGTGGTTCATCTAATCCCTCTGGTCTTCACAGGCAGGAAAGATTTCCACCTTCCAACCGTCCATTTCATGGACATGGACCACCAGTTTCTCATGGATTTCATGACTCCGGTGTCAGTATTCCTGGCAGAATGAATCTTCCTCCTGACATCCTCAGCTTCCGATTATTGTGCAACGGTGAATAGGTAGGCGGGGTAATTGGAAAGGGAAGTTCTGTTGTGAAGACACTTCAACATGAAACTGGTTGTGAGGTCAAGGTCCTTGATGGTGTGGGTGACTCAGAGGATCGCATAATAGTTATATCTGGACCAGCCGTATGATTTGTTTTAACTTTGTTTTTGTGCTCTTTTTTTCCGCCACTTCGAACTGTTGGTCTACTTTAATAAACTGCGACCTTTAAACTCCATTAAATGCAGCATCCCAATGATGGAATATCTGCCCCCCCAAGAGGCATTACTTCAAGTACAATCCAGAATATTTAGGGCCGCCCCTGATAACAAGGAGAAAGTTATGATAGCCAAACTCCTTGTCGCCTCTAATCAAATTGGATGCCTCCTTGGTAAGGGTGGCTCTGTTATTTCTGAAATGAGGATGTCTGAGACAAATTCTTGAGGTATGCATGCTAACACGGCCTTTTTTCCCGTTTTTTTGTTTGTTTTTTTTTTTTGCTTCTCAAGTTACACTTTTCTTCTGAATATTTATTTGTTTATTTGGTATAGTTCACGGAAGAACATAGCTTTCTTTATCGATAGTATCTCATTTGGCTATGATTCTTATTGATGTTGTACGCCCTAAATTTGTGTCTCCCTTCTCATATTTTGGCTAAATTGTCCGCTGTCTTATTTACTAAATACATTTCAGCATTTGTCTTCATGAAGTTTCTTCAAGAAAGCGTCTTCTTTGACTTGTATCTCTGTCTTGTTGTCAGTTACATACTCATAATAGGCGCATGTCCATATTATCACTTCTTCAATTAATGCTTTCATGTTAATTTGCTTGTCGGACTCCACTTGGCTCCCGAAGTCGAGTGCCTTCAGAATGTGGCACGAAGCATGTCTCTTTTGTTGTGGATTCCTCTCAAGTTGTCTTGTGTGTCATTTGTAAATAAGGAGGGCCTCATGGAGGGCTGTTCTAGAACTCCTTTAGAAATTAATGTACTCTCTAAGCATGGTCATAATAATTGCACTGTTCAGAAGAAAAAATAAATAATCAAATACATACTTGGGTTAATTTGTTCATCCATGATGAACTTCATCGCACATCTTTGAGCATCTTTGTTTTCAGTATTTCATTTTATGAATAGCCAAGTCAATTCGTTCGCAATAAACTTGTGTTTTGTTGTTCCAGATATCTGAAGCTAAAATAACCATCTCTGATTCAATGCCTGGGGCAACGGAAACCATGATTAGAATATCTGGGACACCCGAGCGGACAAATGCTGCACAGAGTCTCATTCAAGCTTTCGTAACGAGTGAGACTGAAGGATCTTGAACAGTGATATTATGGTGTTTCCCAGGCTCTTACTGACTAAAAGTGCTCCTATCACAAAGATTGTTTTTGGTAGGCCTTCTCTTGTTTTTTCTTGTATAATATGTACTTTGAATTGTTACAAATTTGGAGGTTCTACTTCAAATATTGGTAAGACTTGGGGGAGCTGCGGTTTAACTAAGTCATCGATCTTTTGTTTGTCGAGCTTATGGACAGGATGCCTAGATACTCGAAAAGTAGTTTTTTGTGTGGAACTGTTTGTTTGTTATTCATGTAGAATCTAACAGAAACCAATGCAAACATCCTAATCTCTGCAAGCTGTAGATTATCTATGTTTACTATGATGTTGGATGGACTGTGGAATATGTTTATTAAGTCGGAGTGTTGGGACTTTTTTGGTTTGTCTATCCTTTCATTTCTTTTTTTCTGAAGGGGAATCAAATTTACTTCTCAAATTTAATCCAAATTATTTGAACCTATGATCCTGGGATCTAATAGAACCTCTATTTTATTTTTTTGATTGACAATTTAGAAACCAAATTTAAAATTTTCTGGCTTAAATAAATCACCCGGTAGGCCTATCCAACAGTACAAAAACATGGGGTCCCAACCTTTGCATAGCGATAATTGGTGCTTCATGATACATGTACTTCTAACCGGAAAATTCACCTACAAAACCATATGAATCTTGATTGCGTGATTCTTTCATGTTTTAGGTTATACAAATACCGAAATTGTCGCACTACACATTGTGTAATCCACATACAAAATCATTAAAGTTCACATATTGTAAATATTAGTACTGAAGACTCATGACTGGGTTTTGAAAGGCTTGTATGTCTTCACATCTTGCGCAAGCCCTTGTACAGATCCAGCAGCAGCGACCAGAGAGACGAACAAGCATGCCCAAGTCAGTATCTTTAGCCATATCCATGTGAAGGAATACTTTGGTATCTTGGCTTGTGATATGTAGATTTCTATCGGAAAGTATACTGTCAACGGATAGAACGACGCTGCCCCGATCAACCCCAAGAAATCATTGAAAAATGGGAATATCATGGCAGCCACAGCTGTTATTATAACATACACTGTTCGCCACACCAGTCGAAAGAAGCTGATCTTGTATGACCCAATTAATGGGATGTTTATCGCATGTTCACTAGTGATGAACTTGTTTTCCGGCCATTTTTGGTTGCACAGTTTCTCCACGAACCCGAATATCGGTTGCGCAAAGACCTGTTTCATGATTTACAAACTGTCAATGATTCCATTCTGGTAAGAAGATTTATACGAGTATGTTACAGGCAAACACTTGTTTTTTTCCCTTTTTCACTCGGGTTTACCTGATAAGCACCTACGAGGTGAATGGCAATGCAAATATTGGCTAAATCTATCAACCAAAAAGGTTCATAGAACCCGAAACCAGTGAGGAAATTGCCCGGTGCACTGTTTCCGAAGGCGGCGTACCCGATGCAGCCGCACAACATGTAGAACAATGTTGTGGTTGATACTCCCACAAATGAAGCCTTCTTCATCACCCTGTTCTCCGGGGGCCCTGATTTTAATGTGTCCTGAAAATTTATATTAATAATATAGCATGAAAATACTGAGGACCTCGTGGGAATCCATATTTTGAATATTTTGTAAAATTACATTATTGTGAATAAATATTTCAGAGGCATAATCCCAGAATACTAAAAGAAATGAACATTCACATTTTCAATTTAAAGTAATTATGGCCGTTTTACACTTGAAAATACTTGTACGAACTCGATTTGGGTACCACTTATGAATTAACTCAATATGATTGGTCTAAGATGATTGGTACGTTAGTTTATATATTTATTATTTAGAAGGTGGTGTTTTAATATTGAGTCGTGTATAAATAGTGGTGTTACCCTGGTAAAAGTATGGACTGTGCAAGACCTGACTTGGGCGAGACCTCTACCATGGCCACCCCCAGGTCGGCCTCAGGAAGATCTCCACCCTGGCCACCCCAGGTCGGCCACGAGGATGACCTTCAGCTCGGCCGCGTGGATGACTTCCACCTTGGCCAACCCAGGTCGGCCTCGAGGATGACCTCCACCTCGGCCACCCCCAGGTCGGCCTCCAGGAAGATCTACACCTGAGGAGTGATCTCATAAATCAGAGGCACAGAACATATCTCCGTACACGAATAATATCTTAAAAGCTGCAGAAATCGTACAAAGAGTGCAATAGTTGTCTGTGGTCCCCAGCACTAGGACTCTGACCCCTACCTTCAGCATCAGACAATGTCCCCTAGATCATGGGTAGGTAGTTACAGGTTGTCTCCTCCATTCTCATATAAATACCAGATAACTCTCACCAAGCAGAGGGAAGGGATTTTCCATGAGAGAGCAGGCAGGAGGGTTGGGAGGGCATGGGGAAGGCCAACACCGCTTTCTTGGGGGGGGAAAGAGAGCATGTCTCCTTCCTCCTCAAGAACAAGCAGCAGCCGAGGTTTTCCCCCTTCACCATTTTCATTTCTTAGCTCATTTCTTGTAAAGAACACTGTAAATCACACACTTGTTTTATAGTGAAATTTATACCGGACTAGATCCCGTGGTTTTTCCCCATCTTTTGGGGTTTTCCACGTAAAAAATCTGGTCTCATTTACTTTTTATATATTGTTTGATGCTCGGATGAAATACACGTCTACCCTACCAAAATCCGAGGCAACAAATTGGCGCCGTCTGTGGGAACGTGAGCTCAAGACGTTGAGATATGGGAAGGAGAAGGATGGTTTGAGGGTTGCATCTCTGTTGAGAGATGGGTTTTCTAAGTTCTGGAGAAAAAAAAAAAAACTTTTGGTAAGCGGCGGCGACGGGTTTGATAAAAGGGGAAAAGTTTTGGTTATTGGGGTGCAGCCTTGTATGAAAGTTGCTATGTTTTTGGGTTGCACTCGAAGAAACGCCAGTGCAATGATTCTTGAGATGATACATCTGGCCTCAGATCTCTGGTGATACCTCTTCCCCCTGGCCGACCACAATTTTTGTAGAATGGAGCTGCTTTAGCATTTGGTTTTTGGGGCGTTAAGAGCTGTTGTTGCAGGATTGGAGCTGATTAAGAGTGACAGATCAAATCAATACCTCACGTCGAGCCATCTCAGCTCGGCCACCTCGGCCCCAGCTTGGCCTAAACAATGAGTTCCGCCTCATCCATGCCAGCTCAGCCTCATCCACATCAACTCGGCCTCAACTCGGAAACCTCGCCCAGTTCGGCCTCTTCCATGCCAGCTCGGCCTCATCCACATCAGCTCGGCCACCTCAGCCATCAGCTAGACCTCATCAATCAAACTCAACTTGGGCGCTTAATCTCTATGCCTTAATTATGGTTTTTCCTGTCCAACTGATATTTGAGTTTCGTACATATATTTGCGTAGTGCTATTTTATTATTATTTCAAGACAGGATCACCAGCTCGGGCATGCAATCTAGCAGTAAGGCCCTATTATATTGAGCTCGGGCATGCAATCTCGCAGTAAGCCCCTATTATTACAGCTCGGGCATGCAATCTTGCAGCAAGCCCCTATTTATATCAGCTCAGGCATGCGATCTCGCAATAAGGCCTTATTCATCAGCTCGGGATCTTTATTTGTTTTGGACTTTGGATGAACTTATTCGGATGGGATATTCGAAGTAAGCCCAGGTGTATGAGGCCCTGGCAAATATCAGCACAGGTCCGCCCTGATTGCTTAAGCCCAGGTGTATGAGGCCCTGGCACCAATTAAAAGTGCAGGTCATCCCTGTCACTAAAGCCCAGGTGTATGAGGCCCTGGCACCAATTAAAAGTGCAGGTCATCCATGTCACTAAAGCCCAGGTGTATGAGGCCCTGGCGCCAATTAAAAGTGCAGGTCATCCCTGTCACTAAAGCCCAGGTGTATGAGGCCCTGTCACCAATTAAAAGTGCAGGTCATCCCTGTCACTAAAGCCCAGGTGTATGAGGCCCTGGCACCAATTAAAAGCACAGGTCCGCCCTGCATGCTTAAGTCCAGGTGTATGAGGCCCTGGCACCAATTAAAAGTGCAGGTCATCCCTGTCACTAAAGCCCAGGTGTATGAGGCCCTGGCACCAATTAAAAGTGCAGGTCATCCCTGTCACTAAAGGCCAGGTGTATGAGGCCCTGGCACCAATTAAAAGTGCAGGTCATCCCTGTCACTAAAGCCCAGGTGTATGAGGCCCTGGCACCAATTAAAAGTGCAGGTCATCACTGCCACTAAAGCCCAGGTGTATGAGGCCCTGGCGCCAATTAAAAGCACAGGCCCGCCCTGCATGCTTAAGCCCAGGTGTATGAGGCCCTGGCACCAATTAAAAGCACAGGTCCGCCCTGCATGCTTAAGCCCAGGTGTATGAGGCCCTGGCACCAATTAAAAGCACAGGTCCGCCCTGCATGCTTAAGCCCAGGTGTATGAGGCCCTGGCACCAATTAAAAGTGCAGGTCATCATTGTCACTAAAGCCCAGGTGTATGAGGCCCTGGCACCAATTAAAAGTGCAGGTCATCCCTGTCACTAAAGCCCAGGTGTATGAGGCCCTGACACCAATTAAAAGTGCAGGTCATCACTGCCACTAAAGCCCAGGTGTATGAGGCCCTGGCGCCAATTAAAAGCACAGGTCCGCCCTGCATGCTTAAGCCCAGGTGTATGAGGCCCTGGCACCAATTAAAAGCACAGGTCCGCCCTGCATGCTTAAGCCCAGGTGTATGAGGCCCTGACACCAATTAAAAGCACAGGTACGCCCTGCATGCTTAAGCCCAGGTGTATGAGACCCTGTCACCAATTAAAAGCACAGGTCAGGAGAGCACTATCGTCTCATATTTATTATTTCCAGAGCTCAGGTCGGGAGAGCATTATCTGCTCATATTTATTGTTTCCGGAGCTCAGGTCGGCAGAGCACTATCTGCTCATATTTATTATTTCCGGAACTCAGGTCGGGAGAGCACTATATGTTCATCTTTATTATTTCCGGAGCTCAGGTCGGGAGAGCATTATCGGCTCATATTTATTATTTCTGGAGCTAAGGTCGGAAGTACATTATCGGCTCATATTTATTATTCCCGGAGCTCAGGTCGGGAAAGCATTATCCGCTCACATTTATTATTTCTGGAGCTCAGGTCGGGAGAGCACTATCCGCTCATATTTATTATTTCCGGAGCTCAGGTCAGGAGTGCATTATCGGCTCATATTTATTATTTCCGGAGCTCAGGTCGGGAGGGCACTATCGGCTCATATTTATTATTCCCGGAGCTCAGGTCGGGAAAGCATTATCCGCTCACATTTATTATTTCTGGAGCTTAGGTCGGGCGAGCATTATCGGCTCATATTTATTATTTCCGAAACTCAGGTCGGGAGGGCACTATATGTTCATCTTTATTATTTCCGGAGCTCAGGTCGGGAGAGCATTATCGGCTCATATTTATTATTTCTGGAGCTCAGGTCGGAAGTACATTATCTGCTCACATTTATTATTTCTGGAGCCCAGGTCGGGAAAGCATTATCCGCTCATATTTATTATATTGGAGCTCAGGTCGAGAGACTTTATGTCAGTTTATTATTTCTGGAGTTCAGGACAAACGTGATGTATGTGTCCAGTTCATTATCTATAGAGCTCAGGTCGCGAGGGCATTATATGCTCGGTTTATTATATTTGGAGTTCAGACAGGTCAGCCATGTTTTAGATTTAATTCTGTACTTAGAATTATTTCTAGCTGTTATTGCAAGTCAGCCCTGCACATATAACAGGCCAGCCTTGTTGTTATTTAATTCTATACGTGAATTATTTCAAGTTGTCATTACAGGTCAGTCCTGCTAAAGATAACAGGTCAGCCTTATTCTGTATGGAACTCTCTATTTAGAATTATTTTAGAGTTAATATTGCAGGTCAGCCCTGCCCAGATTACAGTTGTTATTGCAGGTCATCCCTGCACAAGTAACAGATCAGGTCTTGCCAAAATACCCGAACAATCGAGACAACGTTACACTAGCTCGACTAGAGGGGGGATACTGGTGTTACCCTGGTAAAAGTATGGACTGTGCAAGACCTGACTTGGGCGAGACCTCTACCATGGCCACCCCCAGGTCGGCCTCAGGAAGATCTCCACCCTGGCCACCCTAGGTCGGCCACGAGGATGACCTTCAGCTCGGCCGCGTGGATGACTTCCACCTTGGCCAACCCAGGTCGGCCTCGATGATGACCTCCACCTCGGCCACCCCCAGGTCGGCCTCCAGGAAGATCTACACCTGAGGAGTGATCTCATAAATCAGAGGCACAGAACATATCTCCGTACACGAATAATATCTTAAAAGCTGCAGAAATCGTACAAAGAGTGCAATAGTTGTCTGTGGTCCCCAGCACTAGGACTCTGACCCCTACCTTCAGCATCAGACAATGTCCCCTAGATCTTGGGTAGGTAGTTACAGGTTGTCTCCTCCATTCTCATATAAATACCAGATAACTCTCACCAAGCAGAGGGAAGGGATTTTCCATGAGAGAGCAGGCAGGAGGGTTGGGAGGGCATGGGGAAGGCCAACACCGCTTTCTTGGGGGGGGAAAGAGAGCATGTCTCCTTCCTCCTCAAGAACAAGCAGCAGCCGAGGTCTTCCCCCTTCACCATTTTCATTTCTTAGCTCATTTCTTGTAAAGAACACTGTAAATCACACACTTGTTTATAGTGAAATTTATACCGGACTAGGTCCCGTGGTTTTTCCCCATCTTTTGGGGTTTTCCACGTAAAAAATCTGGTCTCATTTACTTTTTATATATTGTTTGATGCTCGGATGAAATACATGTCTACCCTACCAAAATCCGAGGCAACAAATAGAGTCCAAATCGAGTGCATACAAGTATTTCCGCATTTAGACCACCTCCAACAGGCTGTGTTAATCTACTTACTTTACACTAATTACTCTGATAATTTATTAAACAATTAAAATACCTATTTCGTTCTGGCATTCTGTTTTTTTAATTTGATTTCTTTGAAAGCTTGGCCGCCACAGATAGATGAAGAGGACAAATCTTTATTGAGACGTATTAGGGGATATCACAAAACATATGACACCTAAGTAAAACTTGATGTTTAACAATCTTAAATAGACAATATTTTATTGTAATGAAACCTCACAAGTCAATTTTGTCAATATACACGAAATTTAAAATGAAATATTATGAGCTCCCGGGCCTAATCCAGCTGGTAAGAGCTCATATCCATATTAGAAAGACTCGAATTCAATTTTTGCAGTATGCGAAAAAATATTAAGCTTATCCCCTTTAAAAAAATAAAATATTATGATAACTTTAATGTTGTCATCGAGACGAAAATTTAATATATGGAACACTCATCACGAAAAATATATAGGCACAAATTTCAAGTTCGTCGAGGCTAAAATGACTTGACTAGTATATCATTATTGTTATTGTGATAGTTGATGAATAAAAAATTATTGATATGCCACAATTTATTTTTGAGTTGATTATTTATAAATTTGAAGAATAATAAATTTCATCATTCAAATTATATAATAACATCTATATCTAGTAGCGGACATAAAATTTTTGTTTTGGGGGGGAAATATTAAAATATAAAAATCGAGAACAAAAAATAATTTTAAGGAGTTTTGAGGGGCAAACAACAATTTGTGGAGTATAAAATGTAATTTTTTTTTTCAAAAATTATGATTAGGGTAATTTTTTTTTTTGGGGGGCAAGGGGAGGCCCTTGTCCCCTGTCTCGATGTGGCTATGTCCATATCTACATCGATTGTTATGTATTCATAATTTTTCATATATCTATTATAAACTAGAGATAGTGATATTATAATGCAGTTATTTTACAAGGGTCCATCGATTATTTTCAAACAGAAATCACAAGTTATAATAAATCTTTTTCTAGGTGAGAGTTGTAATTTTTTAAATTTTATATCAACCTATTTTTAAGGAACTAATATGTCATGCCCATGACATAATGATCATAGTAATTATACTACTATAATGATTACAAACAAACACACTTTAAAATTGTATTTTACTTGCTAAAAAATCCAAATGAAATAGTAGTATTTTAATAAAAACTAAGAATATTATCAAAATAGCATTTTACCTTATAAAATCCCAATATATCATAGTATTTTAAACTATATTAGGCTTAAAGTAGCCCCACCTCTTTCCAAACACTGTCTATAATGGAAGTTTCGTACATCGAACTCCCTTTTTAATAAAAATTTTAAATAGAAGTGACAGTATGGAGGACTTGCCTGGATTTCGATAAGGACAGTAGAATAAGCATAAGCAAATGCAATGTCTCCAATGGCTTGAAAGCTTCTCCAAACCTTTTCTGAACCAGACACGTCCACTCCTACACTTGTCCCCGTTAGACTAGTCCTCACATGTTCACCACCTACAATTTTTTTATTTAATATTATTACTAATAAAAAATTAAATAAACATGTCACGATCTTATTGGCCCAAAATTGAAACTCCTTCTGATAATCGAATACGTGGTCTCAACTTCGATATTAACTCGTGGGAAAGATATAGCTCGAACCCATAATACTGTTAGCATAAATGCCCAGCAAGCCAAATGTTGGCCCGATGGGCTTTATGTACCCTAGCCCAATTAGCTAACCACTATAAATATAACCTTGTCTAGGGTTAAAAATCATTCCATACGATTCCATTCACTCTCATAGAAATGCCAACGCCAAACTAGCACTGGTGTTGGCTTGTAGATCTGGTCAGGTTGATTGGACTCGAGGGACTACCGCTATCAGATTCACATCGGTGAACGGTAATTCCTTTTCGTGCATTAATATTTTATGATATTTGCATGTTTTATATATGAGTCAGGCGCGATCGACCGTCCCCGGGTCAGATCTGTTTGTTGTATTATTTCCGCTGCGTTTGGATCTGGCGCCGGGGTAAGGAAACCCAACAGTGGTATCAGAGCCAGGTTGCGCTTTGATTCATGTATCAATAATTATTTTTATTAGATCGTTTCCAATCAATATTAATCCTGTTCGAATTTTCAAAAATTATGGATTCCGGAAAACATAGAAAATTGGAATAAAAGGAGTTTTAATCCGACCCAAAAACCGACCGGAAAGTGTTTCCGGCGTCTCTCCGACGCGCTAGACGGCGGTCCGAGGAGGGAGACGGCCGCACGAACTGGTTCACTCGTCTGGACGCACGGCGGCACGCAGGATACGGCCGCGCAAGCCCCTGGATCAATCGCGGAGCAAGGTTGCGCAGACGCAGCAGCAGCGGAGAAAGGTTCTCTGCCGTCCTGTGCGTGGTTTGCGAGACAAGGCTCCAAGCGCGCGACTCCGACCACACGGTAACTGTTGCCGGTGAGGGAGACGAGCCCGCTGCGGCGTGCGATGGTGACAGGAGGTGGCGGCGGATTTGGGCAGAAACCCTAATTTCAAAATCAAGGCAGACGATGAACAGTAAACTCGTTAAAAAAAAAAAAAAAAAAAATCTGAAAATTCGAGTTTGGTATTGCTGTTTCGAAAAAATACACTTTGGATCCAAATTAGTTTGGAGTTCATTAATTATTTTGTGTCATTTTAGATGTTTGGTCCGGATATTATTTTTTGAAATAAAAATCATAATACTTAATTAATTAAAAATATGATTTTTAATTTGTTAAAGGTAAAATAGAGATTTTATCAATTAGTTAAAAATTTAATTAATTATAAATTAAATGAAAATGTTTCATTTAGTTTGTTAATTTTATTTTGGACTGATATTATGATTTATGGGTAAAATAGTGATTTTACAAGTAGTTGAAAATTTAATTAATTTAAAACTGGATGAAAGTGTTTCATTCAATTTGTTAATTTTATTTTTCGATTAGCATTATGATTTGAAGGTAAAATAATGATTTTACCAAATAATTAAAATTTAATTAATTAGAAATTAAATGAAAGTGTTTCATTTAGTTTGTTAATTTTATTTTCGATTAATATGATTTAAAGGTAAAATAGAGATTTTACCAATTAATTGAAATTTAATTAATTAGAAATTAAATAAAATAGTTTTATTTAATTTGTTAATTTTATTTTCAATTAATGATGCGATTAGTGGGAAACGATAGAATAAATTAATTATTATGCCCTAATTACATGTGATGTAATTAGTCCAATTACATATGATGTAATTGGTTAGTTTAATGTTTAATTACATATGTTGTGATTGCATGATGGATGATTACGGGCCTTGACCAACGTGTTTAGGTGAATGTTTAGGTTTTTATTGTTTCATTATTATTGTGATTTTGGTTATCGGGCCTGCGAGCCCGCTCTCTCTATTTTCTGATGTATCCCACCCCGGATTTGTATCCATATTCTCTTGTTTGCACGATTTAAATGTAAAAACTTTAGAATTAGTGGGAGATCGATTGAAGATGGAGCACCAAGAATCAAGACATGTATAATGGAAGCAAAAATGTAATAGGATTGCATTGCATACCTGCATCACCTTAGACAGACTTGTGATCCACGTATGGCTCACGTGGATCAATTAGGAAAAGGCTGTAATCGTCCATATTTATTTTTATTATGCATGTGATGTATGATAAATGTTTGTTTGTATGTTTTATTAGTACATATGACTGCATGAATAAAACATAGTTGCATGAATCCGGCAATCAAACAAACAAGTACTTGATGAGATTTGAAAATTATTAAATCCCTCTTTTGAATATGATTCAAAATATTTTAATATCAAACTGTAAAGTGAGCTCAAAGGAGTTTGTTGCTTCCTGTCTTCCATCAACAGTTAAGCCATGAGACGCTACTTGTGTCAGGTGTCTTGTCTCACCCTCGTGGGGGGCATCTGGCATGGGAAAGCTGTGTGTTTAACTGCCACTTAATTATGGATAGGGTTCTGTTAACCTTTAAGATTACTCACCCTCGTGGGGTCTTATTGGCGAACATTACCATCCGTGGGATGGATTAGTTTGACGTGAGAAGGCATAATTGGCCTGCCTCCGTAGGGTTATGTCAATCACGAGACGAATATCTTGGGGGTTGCATATGATGCAATTGTGAGCTACCTTTAGTATCATGAGGTCGGCTGGACCCTCGCCCGGGGCTATCATGAGCTAGTTGGACTCCAAGCCCACTAAGAAAATACGATTTTCCGTTCATTTGTCATGAGGGTGACGAATTCGAAAAATTTAGTGGGAGCATTCAATAAAACTAAAGCCCATAGTTTTTGAATAAATTAAATCAAACAGTTTGCATATATTTTCTGTTTATTCTCAGTATTGTGATTGCCGTGAATCCGATTGCATCAATTCTCGATACAAACAAAGTAACCGCACCAAATTATTTTGATTGACTATTAATTTTAAAATAGTGCTTGCTTCTAAAAGGTGGCTATATACCCTTGGTGGGAGCCTCCTGTTGAAGTGTCTCCCGGTTCGTCTCATGAAGAGATTACCACACTTGAGAAGTGATGGGACGATGATCTCTAGACTATGTGCTATATGATAGCATCAATGTCACCAATGAGTTTCAACACAGATATGAGAAATTCGTTCACATTGCTGATATTTTCCAACACCTACAAATGTTGTTTGGTGAATAGACGCGATTATTGAGACTCGTGACTTCAAAAGAGCTATTTTCATTTCACATGCGAGATGGGGCTTCGGTCTATGAGCATAGTGTAAGAAAAATATCTCTTGTTGAGAAATTGGAAAATCTGAATGTGACAAATCCTCATTAATTGGCTGTAGATTTGATCTTATAGTCAAAATGTTGGAAACTCATGTATCCTTGATTCAAAGGAGAAACGTGTTCTTCTTATTGAATCTTCTACCAATGGTATTTCAAGGATAAAGAAGAGGAAGGGAAATGATTCTCAACCTCAAAAGACGAAAAAGGATATAGTAGCAACTATGAAAGGAGAGGCATCTATGTTTTCACTGCTGGTTACTGGCGCAAAATTGTAAGGAATACCTAGACTAGAAGCGTTCTAGAAAGGGTATGTTTTATATTAAAATTAAATGTTTCTATTGGTTCTACTTCTTTGGTATATGATGTCAGTTGTGCTTGCATTTTTGCAAAGAGCTGCATGTGATGTGAAGAAGTAGAGAGCCCTAGGAAGGTGAACCTACCTGAGGCTAAGCATTGTAGCAAGAGTTGTTGCAATGGCTGTTTGAAACATTTATTTAATATAAAATCTTGAACTGGTTAGGAACTGGTTTGAGCAATTATTTATTTGTTCTAGATTTAATCATGAACATTGTTCTTATTTTGATAGAGAATGATATTCTTTTAAATATGCGAATGTGATTTGCATTATTTTAAGAATGCATGTTCTATTGAATCTGGTGAACTTATGAATGATTAGTATGATTATATTCAAAGAATATAAAAAGAATGATAACTTAAATCCAACATATGTTTAGCATGTGCTGAATGTCCATTGAATCTGATTCATATGGACGTATGTGGAGTACTAAATGTTAGTGCAAGATGATGTTGAGTTATCTTAAAGAGAATGTGATTCTCTCTGAGTAACTCTCTAAAGTTACATATTTGTTGAATATAATTCATACCAATGCAGTGACCAAAACTCCATATACGATATGGATTGAAAAATAATCCAAATTTATATTTTGAGATTGTTCTGCTTATGTGAAGCAGCCAGTGGGAGATGAGTTGGATAGTTGATCCATCTTATGTTATGTTGTGGAAATTTATATTATCAATTGCAGGCAAAGAGTTTGTTTAGCAAGTGCAATTTTTCTAGAGAAAATGTTTCTATTAGAAAGGATGACAACATAATATAACTTGAAAGGGTTCAAGAACCACAAACCACTAGAAAAGTGAAAACGGTGAAATTAATTGAGTCAATCATAACCTTTGATTTACACGCACGAAGGAGATTTGAAAATGTTTCAAGAACTCCTGATAAATTTAATTTACTCATAGAAAGTAGTCAAAATGATTTTGACCATGGATGTGATCCTAGAACTTTCAAGGAGACGATGTTGGACATCGTTTTGGGATATTGGCGAGATGCCGTGAAATTTGAAATAGACTCCATGTACTCCAATAAGGTATGGGCCTTAGTAGATCCTCTTTGGGAATTGTTCTCATTGGCTGCATGGATTTACAAGTGAAAGCTTGGAGTGGATGGGAAGGTAGTGACCTTCAAAGCTTGACTGGTGAGAAACGATTATTCTCATAGGCAAAGAGTTGTTTATGAGAAAATTTTTCATCGATTATGATGCTATAGTCTATTTAGATTTTATTAGTTATATCTTTATATTATGAATATGAGATATGAGTAATGGATGTGAACACAACATTTCTCAGTGGTGGCATTGAGGTAGAAATGTAGCAACCAAATGTGTTTACAACTTCTTGTAGTGAGAAAAATGTTTTCAAACTCCAGAGGTCCATTTATGGGCCTAAGAAGGCATCTCGAAGTTTGAACTTCCGTTTTCATAACATCATCAAAGTGTTTGGTTTTGTTAAAATCCGGAAGTGGCATGTGTGTGCAAAAAGGTTAGTGGGAGCATGGTTATATTTGTGATGCTTTAAGTCGATTATATCATGCTCATTATGAATGGTATTGGATTAATCAATTAAAGCGTGATTATCTACTAATTTCTCCATGTAAGATTGAGAGAAGCGTCATACGTGCTTAGCATACAGATCTATAGGGATAGATCTAAAGGATGCTTGAGATCTCTCAATCTACGTACATAAACACTGTGCTAAAAGGGTTTAGCATAGAATAGTCGAAAAATGAGTTACTTCATAATATGTCATAGTATTCATCTCTCGAGTCAATGGGTCTTCAGATTGATGAGGAGAGAGAAAAGATGGCATTTGTACCTTATATTTCTACTTTTAATAGCATACTGTATGATATGGTATGTACTTGACCTGATCTATGTTCTTAGAGTAATGGGCAGACATCAAACAGATCCCGGTGAAGGTCACTGGAAAACTGTGAAAATAATCCTCAAGTTCTTATGAAGAACTTATGATATGTTCATGGTTTTTGGATCTGTAAGTGGAGAAATAAAAGTTGAAGGCTAAGTTGATGCTAGTTTTTAATTTGGATGTAGATGATACCATATCGATGGTCGGATTTGTATTTAAGCTCAATGATGGTGATGTCTCTTGGAAACGTTCCAAGCAAGACACCACATTGGATTCCACCACTGAAGTTGAATACATTGCAGCATACGATGCAGCAAAGAGGCAGTTTGGATAAGAAATTTCATCCAAGAGTTGGGTGTAATTTCTAGTACAGTTGACACAGTCTCTGTGTACTGTGACAACATTTGAGCTATTATGAATAGCCAAGATCTCATCAGGATCCAAACATATATTGAGAAAATACTATCTAATGAGACAGATTGTAGACGCGACATTATTATCGAGAGAATCGCTTCAACAGAAAATATAGTGAATCCACTGACAAGGCATTTACAATGATTGGTGTCTGTTAGACATCTTGGGAAGATGGTCTTAAGACACATGAGTAGTTGGCTTTGGGAAAGTGAAAGATATTGTTGTCATACATGATTAAGTAAATCAATAGTTGATTGATTGTACTTATAATCTTATTATGACAAATCTTTGTTTGAATATTAATATATATGGCACTTCTTCATCTGTTTACCCATGCATCTTGATGTATTGATGAAGTCCTTGAAGTTGCTATAGTCCATAGAATGTGGTTACGCATATGATGGTGACCATGAAATACATTCTAGACTGCGATTTCTAAATGTTCCTGGTCAATGAGCCTTCGAGAATGGGATATCGATATATGCTCGTTAGAGACTGGTATTCATGATGTGTCTAGTGTAGTGCGCCGCGTTTCATCGGCGTTGGCTTGGAGAAGTCAGCACACATGAATAGGTGCTCATTAGGAATGAGTTCACTGAACGACCCTACTCGGAATTCTATAAGTGGTTACCACTTGTCGAGTATAGAATTTCTAGTCATAGTTGTGCACCATTACTCCTCATGACCCGAGGCATCATTGAGGTCTTGACAGATAGCTGTGTACTTTGATTTAATGACTGATCACATGCGGGTCATAAAGTTGTTATTTTGGGTATTCAGTGATGTTGTCAGAGGCCTATGATTGTCGTTGGGGATTCACCACTGGTCTTGATGAACCAGGATGTCCTATGTGTTTTTCTATATATGATTCGAGGAATCTCTGGCCAGAGTGGGTAGTGCTTGTGAAAAAAGAGTTTTTCATATACGCACACAAATGAATCATATAACGTGAAACAAATACATAGTTATTGAAATCATAAAGGGTCTCGATCAACCAATGCCCTTGATTCAATCGGGACATATTGAGTGAAAGGAATGTACTGCACGCTAACTATGGCTGACAGGTTCTCGTACGTTGCTAGCCATTTGTATCTAGGTCTTCGTGAAGCGCAGATGCTAGACGCTACCCACGATCAGTAGGTTAATACTGGAATTATATTTTGGTAATTGTCTATTAAAGGAGTTTAATTGACAATGGGGCATTCAGGGTAAGCCCAAAGAAGTTGTTTGACTTCTAAAATCACAAAGGTTGTGATCCTACTGCTATGATACACTTGAGCCTCGCTGGGTCACAATCAACCGGCCGCCGATCTATCGATGAGAATTGAGACTTAAATGTTAAGTGCTCAAACTGAGTGATTTAGAAGAGATGGATTTAATTTTTGAAAGCTCCTCAATTTAGTGGAGTTCTATATTTGAAATTGTTTCATTTATAGAAAGTTCTAAAATTAAATCATTTGATATATTTATGTCTCATAATTATGTACATTGGCAGTACATCAAGTTGTTCAATTAGATTGAGTTACTTGGATTATGAGTTTGTAATTTTGTGTTGGCTTTTGGGCAAGTGGGAGATTGTTAGCATAAATGCCCAGCAAGCCAAATGTTGGCCCGATGGGCTTTATGTACCCTAGCCCAATTAGCTAACCACTATAAATATAACCTTGTCTAGGGTTAAAAATCATTCCATACGATTCCATTCACTCTCATAGAAATGCCAACGCCAAACTAGCACTGGTGTTGGCTTGTAGATCTGGTCAGGTTGATTGGACTCGAGGGACTACCGCTATCAGATTCACATCGGTGAACGGTAATTCCTTTTCGTGCATTAATATTTTATGATATTTGCATGTTTTATATATGAGTCAGGCGCGATCGACCGTCCCCGGGTCAGATCTGTTTGTTGTATTATTTCCGCTGCGTTTGGATCTGGCGCCGGGGTAAGGAAACCCAACAAATACATCAATGATTATACGGCATAAACATGTCGCGGATGATCAAGTGTTGTTATCTATATACAAGTACTCACCGGCAACCCTCGCTATGGCGAGGCCTACTCCGATGGTGGAGTAAGCAAATGACATTACGGCTGCCAGAATTGAGAGCCACCAAAGCTTGTGGAAATTTGGTATTTGGCTAAGAACTACTTGAATTGCTGCAAATATGATCATGAATGGATAGTTCGATATCGAACAAGTTACGTGTTCGTGCCCGTGTCGATGGAAACAGTTCGACCTCTTCACCGCCCTTCAAAAAATTAACTATTTATAAGTAAAATCAATTATGATTTGAAAAATAAATTATTTTTTCTTATGTGAAATAAAGATAGTTACTTACACCATACTGATTGAGGCAGTGATTGTGTATCCAATGGTGACCCCAACAAGATTGCCGTATTGAGCCAACCCACACAGCTGAACTTTCAAACCACCTACAGATTTTATTATATTATTATTATTATTTTTGTTTTAAAAAGAGCTCAATCAAATCAAGAATTTGATGCCATACTAATTCCAATTTCACCATGATTTTTGTTAAATTGAATAATAATATAAAAAAATTAAAAGCATAACGTTTATGAAAAAAAAATTAGACATCAGACATGAAATATGATTTGAGAATGACGCATGTCCTCCCATATACAAGTTTTTTTGTGTCTTTGAGAGCAACATTTTGCTACATGTGTCGAGTTTTTGTAAAAAAATAAAAAATATAAGGACATGTATCACAAGATAGATAAGAGCATATGTCGTAAGATGTTGCCCCAAAAAACATCATCATCCATGAAGACGATATCAAATAAGATGTCATCATTAGACTAGTTAATGAACCTTTAAGACTGCAAAAAATTAGTAAATATTCAAACTTTAATGTTTGGTTTTTGGGGTTTTCTAATAATATAGCCTAATTTAAAATAATATTTGTCAAAATAACCTGAAATAAAAAAGTTTCACCAAACTGACCCAAAACAACAACTAGGTTGACGCCTTTTACCGAAAACGCCAATCCAGTTGGCGTGTTCAACGTTAGAAGTTGGACACGCCAACTTTAACACTTACCTTTTTTTTCCCTTCTCTTTTATAAAAAAACAAACAATTTAAAATAAAAAATAAAATATGCATTATTTTATCAGATAAATTACAAAAAATCATGTTCATATTTTACTTAAACATTTTTTTATTATCAAATTCGAAAAAGATCATTTTGCAATAATTAGAATAATGCATCATTATGGGGATGCTGCATTCGTTCGTTGGTTTGAAGTGAAACTATGTGTGGTGTTTGTGTTCTTCTATTGTTGAATTCAATGACCTCCATTTCAATAGTATTCAAAGCCATCATTTATAAGTGCTTGAAAATAGCCACCTTCTTGGGCTCACCGACCAACAAAAGGTGACGAGGTAATTATATAATTATATAAATTTATGGTGAAAATTTAAAAATGTTCCGCGACGGTCATGCCGGGCCGTAAAATCACCTTTCCAAGCCAGGCCGCAAAATCCCCGGCTATGCCCATAAGCACTTTTTAAACCCTTTTAAAAGTCAGGTGACATTCTCATCTCCCCAAAATCTGTTTCATTTAGCATCGATGATTACAAAACCTAAGTTGAACATGTGTAGATGTTCACATGAAAATTGATATTATTGGTGATGGTGATATGAGTAAACAAATCTGGCAAAGCGCATTCAACATTTGTCTGTACTGCTTAACGTATTATGCTTGCATCAAATTCGATTAGGGTTTGGAAATTATATGTCGAGCAGGGGATTTTGCGGCCAGGCTTGGAAAGGTGATTTTACGGCCCATCATGACCGTCGCGGAACATTTTTAAAATTTTCAACATAAATTTATATAATTATACAATTACATCGCCACCTTCTGTTGGCCAGTGAGTCCAAGAAGGTGGCTCTTTTCAAACACTGTACAAATGTGAAATGGAGGCCATTGAATTCAACAATAGAAGAACAAAAACACCACACATAGTTCCACTTCAAACAAACGAACAGATGCAGCATCCATGTAATGATGCATTACTCTAATTATTGCAAATTTATCTTTTTCGAATCTGATAATAAAAAAAATATTTAAGTAAAATCTGAAAAATATGTACATGATTTTTTGTAATTTATCTGATAAGATAATGCATATTTTTATTTTATTTTTTTTTATTTTAAATTGTTTGTTTTTTTATAAAAAAAAAGAAAAGAAGAAGAAGATAAGTGTTAAAGTTGGCGTGTCAAACTTCTAATGTTGGACACGCCAATTGGATTTATGTATTCCGTGAAAGACGTCAACCCAGTTGGCGTTTTGGATTAATTTGGTGAAATTTTTTTATTTCAGGTTATTTTGACAAATACTTTTAAAATTAGGTTATATTATTAAAACATCCTTGGTTTTTGGTTATTAGGTTCGATTTAAAAAATATTTAGAAAATTAATATTTATTGTATTTTTACAAACAATAAACTTTATTAAAACGATCGAATCATGTTTCCCTCATATTCATTTAAACAGATTAAAACTTAATTCATGACTTCAAAAAAAACTTAATTAATAATTATTTACATATTTACTTTAAAATATATTATGAACTCATTTATTTATTTATAGTCGTTAATAAAACGTAAACCAAAGATTGTTCCGGAACCCAAAAAAAAAAACTTGATTTGAACATCATTATTAATAGCTGCTGGGGTCACCTGACTATAAGAATCATAGGGAATTTATCCCAAAAAAAAAAAAAAAAAGTGGCAATCATAAATAATAATTTTCCAGAAATTAATTCTTCCACCATCAAAAAAATTTATTTTTTCATAAAAAAACTTCACGAATCTAAATAATAATAGAAGATTATACAAAATAAATATAGTTATTATTAAGGATGAACTAGTTTTTCATAATTAACAAATTTCTCGATCTAATTTGAAGAATTTGATCTATCTTTTCCACATTATATTTTTATATCAAATCATAAAATAGATAATTGTGATTTTTTTATATATTTTACAAATTATATGATGCTTTTATGATATAACTATTTTATTATTATATAAGAGAAGCTGATACAATTATTCCTGTTATTAATAAAGTAAAAAAAGTACCTAAATGAGCTCGAACAACATCCATGTAGGTGTAATTTCTAACGCCGTGCACGGGTCCCGGCGACCGATAGCCGTTGGCCAGTAGAGTCGAAGTGAAGTAAGTGATAAACGAGAATGCCATCAGCACCGCCGGACCCGCCACCCATCCCAGCTGCGCTATAGCCCACGCCAGAGATAGCACGCCGGAGCCTATCACCGCCGTCACTATGTGGGCGCTCGCGGTCACCAATGTCCCTTCAATTCCAATAATTCATTACACCTCCAAATCATAATCAAATCTCATCAAAAGTTCAAAAAAAAAAAAAAAAAAACACGCACACACACACACACACACATATATATATATATATATATATATAATAAAGTGTATGTATATATACCAGTTCTTTTGGGTCGACCATCGTCGTCGAGAAACTTGGATGGTTGATTGGTTTGGAGGGGTTGAGGGGATTGTTCTATGTCCATGGAGTGTTTATAGGAATCTTTGTCCGCCATTTTTGTGTGCTAGCTGTGTTCTTTGAGAGATTTGGGTTATGAAATTGGTTGTTATTTATATTGTGGGAGCAAGTTTGGATTATGAAAATTGCAGATGATGATAAGGGATGGGAATTTTTTGTTCCGACCGGATTACGCAAACACCAATATATATATATATATTTATATATTTATGTATAATGTATGTCAAGATCCGATCCATTAAGCAACGATATTTCAAGTAAAATTTGATTAATGTAATGTAACAAAGTCGAAGCTCCAAGAATAATTGTTGGACAATAGTAATAATAGTACGCAAGACAAAACAGGGACTTGAAAACATTTGTGTATAAGCGTAATTATGGAAGTGTAAGAGTGTAGGCATTAATTTTGTAAGACATGTTTCAAATGGAAAATGATTATATGGATTCGTGGACTCCGTTCGTGTATTATTTATAGATCAATTCAATATGATTGATATAAAATAATTTGTATGTTAATTTATATATATTTTAATTTAAAAGATGTTATGTTCTAATATTAAATTCTTGTATAAATGAAATCTAAACCAATATATTCCCCAGCTTATATACGATTGATGTTGGATATATAGATATACGTGTATAACAAACATGGAAATTATTATTATTATTTCTGGATATAAAGCAGATCAAAGCCAAATTGTTAATGTACACTAGTAATCTTGTGAATATGTATACGTGTAAATCAGTCATTTATTTATAATAGTTTTTTGGAATTAAGTAGCTACTGTATAAAATATTTAAATATTATACCAAATTAAGAAATTTAAAGTGATTTTTTTTAAACAAAATTGATAATTAACTAAAATATTATTTCAATGGGATAATTTTTTATTTTTAAAATTGAAGTATTTTATAATAATTTTTTAACTTTTAGATAAAAAATGATATGGTCATTTTCAGGGGTGATCGTACATTCATGTGAGGGGGCATATATTTGTTATGATAGACTTTTACTACAACCTTTACAGAACACCATCGCTTAGTCGGGCGGTGAGGACTGGGTTGTTGAATCTGTTACACCAAGTTCGAATCCTGGGGCTTATATCTTTTTTACCCTAAAATTTTAAAAACTTATTTTCGCCCGTAAATATTTGTGCTAAATTCGTCCCTATTCATTTTGTGAATAAATCAAGATACCAAGACAAATACTCTACGCATAGGGCGGACTAAATTCGTCCCTATTCATTTTGTGAATAAATCAAGATACCAAGACAAATACTCTATGCATAGGGCGGACGCAGAAATTTTGCGAAGGGGGTAAAAAATTTAAAAATAAAAAACCGAGGGCAAATAAATTTTAAGAGGTCAATGTATAATTTTGAAGGGGCGAAATGAAAATTTTTAGGGGCAAACCGTAATTTGGGGGGGGGGGGGGGGGGGGGTAAAATGTAATTTGTTCATTTAAAATTTTTTTAGGTTAATTTTTTTTTACTTTAATCAACATTATTCGTGTTTTGGAGTGATTAAAAACTCAAAAATTCCATCGATTTCCTATCTACTTTAATATTTTTTTAAAAAGTATCATGTTTATAACTTGAAAATCTTCAAAATGTTATAGTGATATTATGAATATATTCAATGTATATTGTTAAATGTGACCTAACTAGATCTAGTAATCAATAAAGTAATAATGATTATTTATATTTGCATTTTCTTTTCAACTTTTGGGCATCCACAATTTTAGGCATTTTGGAAGGTAATTGTAGCCATTGAAAGTGAGTGATTGATAATGGTTAGGACCATAAAAAAGAACCCTTTTTTGACTCTTTGTATTTCTTCTATTCAACAAGTCAGCTGATATGCTTTGAGGTTTGTTAACCTCCCCATGTCTTTCTATTGTAATAGTCTATTGAACACACTATAAACCGATTTAAATTTTCAGTTTTTATCTTTGTGAGATAGGGTATTACAATCATCCTCCTTCAGAACTTGACGTCCTCGCCGCGGCCTAATCCATCGAACCACCGCACCGAAAATCTAGAGGTGGCTCCTACATATTCAAGATATTATTCAAGATGTGGCTCCTGTGCATTTAGCACATTGCCCCACATGTTCAAGATACGGCTCACATGCATGTTGCACTTTGTCCCACGAGTTCAATAGGTGGCTCTAATGTATGTAGCATTTTACCCCGCATAAACCTATCTCCCGGTGTTTCATGTTGGTGATTGGTTTTGATACCATTTTGTCACGCACCAGGCCTAGGCTCCTGCAAGCACAATTACACAATGAATTCATATAATACTACTTCATATTTGTCGTTGCTTTATGAAAATAGTTAACCCAATTTGTCATAATAGTCCATTATAAACCATTTTAAAATTTTTTTTATGACAAGAGAACCAGCTGCCGCCACCCTTGGGGTGTGTACTTGGTAAACCCTCGGCCTGACACTAGCCTGCAAACCACGCCAACCAGGTAGCCGCAGTAGGCAAGCCCGATGCAACAGGCTCAGACCGAGAAAGTGTTGGCATAGAGAATCGAACTCATGACCATATCGTCCCGAACTCACCATACTTCACCAACTCGGAGCTAACTTCATTTTTTTACCAATATGGGACATGGGTATTTGTAATATCTAGAATTAATCCATGTATGTTAATTAAATTATTTTGGTAATGATGGGTTCATTACAATATAATGTGGACTCGGGTTCGGTTGAACCGCGTATGAGAGAATATATGGATCATTAGATACATAGCAAGGGAATGATGATATAGATGATCTAAATGCACTAAGATGTATAGTTGGGAACAACCATATGGAATTGTTTTGTTACATGATTTATTATGAAATGATATGAACATGGTTTAGTAGTAGCTTTATATGGAAATCACTGATTTGATGCATGATAGAATACATGGAGTAAACTTGACATGGCATGAATTTATCCTAAATATATATATTGAGATAATCAGGTTGAGAAACACATAATACACCTAAACTCGCCTAGAAATCTCTACAAAGTTCTCTCCAAGTCTTGCTTCTTCTTTTATACTTTTGCTTGGATTTTAGCTTAGTAAGGATATCATGAGTTATATACTCTTTTGTTGGTAGTTGAATTGAAAAGCTTGATTGGTGAAGAATTATTCTGATGTTAACGTCAAAGAAAATGAGTTTTTATTATTATGAAAAGATGTTTATATCATGAATTGGTGTTACTTTCATGCAATTTTCGAGTTCACATATGTGGTATAGGTTAGAAGTTGAAGATAAGCATGGAATTTCCTTGTTCTTGCTATGTTCTGAGATTTTATCGCGAGGCAGGGAGCAATCGAACGCGAGAGGCCAGAAGAAAATAAGGAGGTTTAAAGTTGTAGCGGCCGATCTCTAGATTGCGACCTACCGATCGATTGCTTGGTGATCGATCATGTGAGGCTAGAAATCGATCACGTATGTGGCAGAAACTTTTGTGTTGAAAGGTGAAGTAAGCGATCGATCGATGGTTGAGACAGATCGATCGCTATAGTTATTGAATTGAAGCAATCGATCGCTGGATAGAACCGATCGATTGCGAGATGTAATGAGTGAAAATGTTATAATATCTTGGTATTTGTATACTGAAGTTGATTATAACATTGAATTATTGCATTTTATGTACACCATCTCAGGGAACATGTCAGGGAGGAGGTTAATCAATAACTCCTGATTTTCTATATTTTGAAAACGACGACAGATACATGTAGACGTACGAGTATTGATGATATATGTATGTATATATATATATATATATATATATATATATATATATATATATATATGCGATTGAGACATGAGATAAGACTTTTATAATGCATGATCTGAAAATATGATATATGATGCTAATATGAAGATGTGAGGTGGTTCCACTAACATATTGAGCGAAAATCAATATCATATATGCTCTGTTATAACAGGTTGTGATGATGATGTTGAAGCATGGGCTGTTGAGGCATGCGATTGATGTTGTGAGGCATGAGATAAGGTTGTTATAACGCGTGAGCTGAAAATATGATATATGCTGCTAATATGAAGATGTTAGTTGGTTCCACTGACATATTGAGTGGAAAGACAATATCATATATCCTCCGTTATAACAGGGTGATGAATATGATTCTTTGGACATGTCATGACATATTGGATTTATATTGTGATGTGGTGTATGTATTGTGATTTGATGTGTGTACATGAACAACCAAGAACGAGTATTTCAATGCATGAAATATAGGAGCTCTTTTATACAGTATTTATGAACTTTGATTGATGTTGGATTGTGGATAACATATATATACTCATGATGTGTGGATGTTCTGTAGGGACTCATAGACAGGGGATGCTTGGATTGTGAGTTTACTTTCCGCTGCTAGGAGATATACTGATCGATATTAAAGAATGTTGAAAAGATTTTGACTTGTAAATGATGTATAAGTGGGGATAATGTAATAGATAGATGATGATATCTTGATCAGTATATATATGACCTTAATCCTGTTAAGTAAATAAATGTCATTTACTTAATCGTATGTTTAATATAGGATTACGATAACGAGGCTCCACATTTAGTGGTATCAGAGCAGTGTTTTAGATGACTGGGTTGAACAAAGGGTATAAGAAGCGAACTAGTGAGATGAGTGTTCACTTAGAAGCAAGTTTAAGTATGTGATGCATTATATTGTGTTATATTAACATGCTTTATTTGCTTTAGTATTGTTATTAACCCTTGAATTGTAGCATGACAGCTAGAATACCTGTGAATCCCCAAAAAGAAGTAGGGGGTGTTGTGTGTGAATACTAGTGTTGGTCAGGTTCCTTTGCCACCACCGCCAATAGGCAAGGGCCAGTGGTGCAGGTGTTGTTACCAGGAGAATTGACATTGATTCAGTTCTTCAGTTATCAGCCGCCTCGATTTGAAGAAACTGAATCTGGTGACAAAGCTAATGAGTGGTTTGAGCGTATTGAACAGATAATTGTGTCAGCTCCATGTGAAATGTCAGTTGAATTTCAATTGGCTAAGAAAACATCGATGTGGTGGAAGGCGACATTGATCGATTTGAGAGCTCAAGGACAACTTTTGGACTTGGATATATTCAGAAGTTGATTTTCGGGTCATTATTTTTCTACTGCAGCACGACAGTTAAAGGAGGATGAGTTCACAAATTTGAAACAGTGTATTATGAATGTAGCTGGTTATGCCTTACCGTACTCATCCTTGTTGAGATACGTACCACACATTGCTGCTAACACTAAGGCCAAAATCAGACATTTCTTGAAGGGATTGATGTCTGGGTTGTTTGATAGGGTTATTTCGAATAACCCTGTGCCATTTGAAGATGCTTTGACAAGAGCAGAGCTGACGGATATTGGAATTGGTGCTTACATAGATGTATGCCAATCTAAGAAACCTACGCCAGAAAGCATGAGACCTAGAGGAGAGCAGTTTAAACCACGGGGTGGTGCATTATCATCAAGGTTTAGTGGCAAGAGGTTTGATAACCGTAAAAATAGTGACAGATTTGATAAGGGACAGTCATAAGTGGGCATTACTGGGGAAGTGAAATGTTTTAATTGAGGAGGGCCACATTTTCGACGCGATTGTCAGAATAGAGATGGTCCGGTTTGCTATGGCTGTTGAATGAGAGGTCATATTATGAGGAATTGTCCTCAGACTGGAGGGAAATAGAACAGAGGCAATGTATCTGAAAGTATAGTACAACAGAGCCCACAGTTTATGCCTCGTGCAGTTGGGGGACAAACGACAAGGCCGCTCCAAGTTCAAGTATATGCGTTGAATAAGGAGCAAGCAGATGCAGCTCATGAGAATATGATAGCATATTTGTTTAGAAATATCATATGTGCTCGTCCCCACTGCTGATGCCTCTTCATGTCTCGACACCCATGGGGAAGAATCCTATGGCTGATCGAGTGGTATATGATTGCTCTATATGAACATATTTGAATGTACTGGACATGAATGATTTTGAGTGCATTGTTGGTATGGATGTATTGAACAGATAAATATAGGATGGTTGTTGATTGATTTCAGAAAGCGGTTCGTTTTCGATCTGAACAGGGGTAGTCAGTGGATCTTTTATGGCCAAGGATCTCGTTCAAAGATTCTCTTGATATCTGCTGTTAAGATGTCACGTTTGTTGGAACGTGGACATGCAGAGTATATCATAGATGCTATTGATGTGGTTGGAAGGAAAGCAGAGGTTAGAATGTCCAATATACCGATTGTTGCAGAATTTGTGGATATATTTCTAGATGAAATTCCAGGTTTTCCTCCAAGTCATGAAGTTGAGTTTGAGATTGAGTTAGTACCAGAGATTTCTCATATATCCCGAGCACCGTATAGAATGGCACTCACAGAACTAAAGGAGTTAAAGATTCAATTACAAGATTTACTTTGCAAGGGATACATAAGCCCTAGTGTATCACCTTGTGGTGCTCCAGTTTTGTTTGTGAAGAAAAATGATGGATTAATGCGATTGTACATTGAATATAACGATCAAGAATAATTATTCCGTCCCACGTATTGATGATATGTTTGGTTAGTTACAGGGATCTAGGATCTATTCAAAAAATAGATATGAGGTCGAGATATCATCAGATACGAGTTAGGGAGGAGGATGTATAAAAGACAAAATTTAGAACTTTCTATGGAGATTATGAGTTCTTAGTGCGCCATTTGGAGTGACTAATGCTCCAACTGTCTTCATGAGCTTAAGAAAAATAGGTATTTCATGTTACCTTGATCAGTTTATATTTGTATTTATTAATGATATTCTGATGTATTAGAATAATGAGAATTGACCATGAGACAAAAGAGATGGATAAATCTCCTGAAAGATTATGATTGTGAGATCGAATACAATCTAGGTAAAGCGAATTTGACAGTTGATGCTCTGAGCAGAAATGTTAGATACAATGCTGATGATGTGATTAGATTATTAGCCTTGATGACTTCTTGTTGCACTTTGGGATATGAGTTTGACACATTCATGTCACCAGTAAGGATGTCAATTTGTTGGTTGAACCTCATATTTTTTGAAATATCAGAACAACACAAAACACTGACGATGAAGTGCAAAGGTGGAACGAGATGATATTCCAATGAAAGTTATCTAATTTTGTAGTGGCCAATTATGATAGCTTGAGGTATAGAAAGCTTTGAGTAGTCCCTGCTACCTCTAGACTACGCCAAGAACTACTGCAACGTACTCATTGTAACAATACACATTCTGGAGGAACAATATATATCTTGGAGGAAAGAAAATGTACAAAGATTTACGTACACAATTTTGGTGGAGAATGATGAAAAAGGATGCACTTGACTTTGTGAAAAGATGTTTGATATGTAATCATGTTAAAGCATAAAAACAGAGATTAACAGGTGAAGAAGTTTAGAAAGTTCGACTTGGAAAGGAGAACATATTTCGATAGATTTTGTTACCCATTTGCCAAGAACTTCTTTTGGCTTTGATGATATTTGTATGACAATTGACAGAATGATGAAAGTAGCACATTTTATACCTTGTAGTATGACGTTCACATGTTTGAAGATGGCTCAGCTTTTTATTCAAAATGTAGTAAGACTACATGTAGTACCTGCTTCCATTGTATATGATAGAGACCTGAGGTTTATTTCTCATTTTTGGGAAGGTTTACAGTCAGCGATGTAGATTGAGGTTAGATTGAGTACAACATAACATCCTCAGAGAGTTGGGCAGACAGAGCGGACCATACAGACATTGGAGGATATGTTGCGTATCTGTATACTAGAGTTTGATAATTCTTGGCAAGATTCATTGTCATTGATAGAATTCTTATAAACTAATAGTTATCCAACGAGTATACAAATGACACCATTTGAGACGTTGTATAGGTGGCGATACATATCATCTTTATATTGGGATGATGTTGATTAGTCTTATGTAACGGGACCAGATATGATACGAGAAATGGACGAGAAAGTGAAACTGATCCAATTGAAATTAAAAGCCGCTGAGGATAAACATGCCGCTTGATAAGTGTATTTTATACACTTATATTTCTTCTTATTTTGCATGGTTTAGCGCTAGTTTTCGATCAGAATTACGCTTTTGGTTTTGTTTTGTTTTGTCTTGCAGAAATCCAGGTAATTACATGATTTATGGAATAAAAGAGTGCAAATGGCGGAAAGAAAGGATGAATTGAAGTCAAAAATCTATGCTTTCCATCAAAGCATCAGGCGTAATTACGCCTGATTCAGGCGTAAAGATGCCTAAGCCACAGCATTTCAGAGTTTGAAGAATTTCAGTAGGCGTAACTACGCCTCATTTAGGCGTAGCTACGCCAAAGCTACGGCTTTTGAGAAATTTTACAGGCGTAAAGACGCCACTTTCAGGCGTAATTACGCCTGTCACGCGGGAAGCCACACATCTTGACACATCATCAGGCGTAGTTACGCCAGATTTGAGGCGTAATTACGCCAATGGAATTTTAGAAATTTTTGCTTCTTTCTTATCTGATGCGCGGGATTTTAAAAGGGGATTCACCAAGGCACAAAAAGATATTCAATCACACACATTCAGAAATAGGAGAAGGAGGCTAGGGTTGAAAAAAAGAAGAAAGAAACGACGATGGCTCGGAGCAAAAAGTAGAGATTTCATCACTAGACGGCGGCGTTCATCGGAGAACGAAGAATAGCTTCTAATTCGCTTTGTATCTCTGAACTTTTATCAGTTTTTATGGATTGTTTGAACATGTCTATGTGTTTATTAATTCTAGTATGAGCTAATTCTATTTTCTAGGAGACGGTGTAGCTTGTTTTGAAACTACACTTATTATGAATTGATTGAAGTTTATTTGGATTTCCATATGGTTTATTTATGTTTTCCTGTTCTTAATGCTTTTAATCTACTGGCCATGGATTGAATGATGCTATATTTGTGATCTATCACTCGGGAGAGGGGGTTATGAATAGGAAAGAAGGAATTCATATCGTGGTAGTTATATTGTTCGAGAGGCCTATAACTCCATAGAAGTCGTTAAAGGAATTACTGCGCATTTACAATTGTTTGATAATTGATCTTAGATAGGATATCAAGATTGATGTTAGGTGATTATTTCTTCTTAACACTCGGGAGAGGGAGTAGAAAATAAATAAGAATTCTCGGCTAGTAAACTAGGAAAATCCATAACATGGAAATCAAGGAATGATAAGTGTAGTGGATGAACAAGTGAAATCATACTCCTAGATTCGTCTCTAATTGATTTCTTTTCAACCCAATATTTGATCATTATTAGTTAATTGATTTTTATTATTCGCATAACACTCAACCATTAGATTCTCTAAATAAAGCAAAGATTATTTTAATTCAATACTTAGATTTAACTATTTATTCAATCTCTGTGGGTTCGACATCTTTTATACTAAAACTTGACTACCGTGCGCTTGCGGTAAACGTTTTACACTCAACAAGTTTTTGGCGCCATTGCCGGGGATTGATTTATTTAGTACAATCTGATACTGTACCAAGTAATCTTGGTTTTAATTTAGAGCTTTTATTTCATTTACTTTGAATTGATTTTTGTCTTTTCTGAAATTTTGCAGTGCATGCGAAAGTATACTACTCCTGAATTGTTGCTGTTTGATCCTGAGATCGAGAGAACTGCAAGAAGACTGAGAAAAACGAGAAGGGAGGAATTAATAGAAATGGCTGCAAATAGAGACAACAACGAATCACCTCCATAACAACTTGTTGAACCGCAAATGGCGATCAGAGATTATTTCAAACCATCGGTCAACAACAATTACTCTGGGATAGCTCGCCAGACTATCTATGCAACAACTTTGAACTTAAGCTGGCATTGATAAGTATGGTGCAACAGAATCAGTTTGGTGGTTCCGCTGTTGAAGACCCCAACTTGCATTTGAGGATATTTTTGGAGATAACTGATACTGTAAAAATGAATGGTGTTCCAGAAGACATTGTGAGATTGCGATTGTTCCCTTTCTCTCTTAGGGATCATGCAAGGAGTTGGTTACAATCTCTTCCATTTGGTGGTATATGCACATGGGCGGAAATGGCATCGAAATTTCTCTCGAAGTTCTTCCCACCAGCTAAGTCAGCTCAACTGAGAACCAAAATCAGTACGTTCAGACAAATTGATTCTGAACAACTATATGATGCATGGGAGCGATTTAAGGATTTATTGAGGAGGTGCCCACAACACAACTATGAAAACTGGGTGCAAATCCAGTTATTTTACAATGGGTTGAATGGACCAACTAGGATCATTGTGGATGCTGCAGCAGGAGGAACACTATTTTCTAAGACTGCAGATGCTGCTTTTGAATTACTTGAGGAGATGTCAGCCAATAGCTTCCAGTGGCCCAGCGAGCGAGCAATGGCAAGGAAACCCATAGGTATGTATGAGGTTGATCATTTTAGTACACTTTCTGCTCAATTATCTGCACTAACCACGCAGGTAGCAGCTCTGACCAAGCAAGGAGCACAACCAACTATTGAATCGGCTGCAGCTGCAGCTGGAATTGAGTTGTCAAGGGAAGCAGATCAAGAACAAGCTCAGTTCATAAATAATCGGTATCCCAACAATAATAACAACTACCGAAGCAATCAGTACCAACAAGGGTTCCGCAGTAATGATAAGCTCTCATATGCCAACAACAAAAATGCCCTGACTCCACCACCTGGATATGCTCCACAAAAGAATGAAGGTAAACCATCATTTGAAGATTTGGTGGGTAATTTTGTTCAAAGTTCGGCATTGAGGCTTGAGAAGAATGAGTCAAGGCTTGATATGATTGAAGGTCACATGAACAATATGGGTGCTACGATGAAGTCTCTTGAGGTGCAAATTGGGCAGCTTGCTAATGCCATGAACAACCAACAAAGAGGGACATTTCCTAGAAACACCGAAGTGAACCCAAAGGAGCAGTGCAAGGCTGTGACATTGAGAAGTGGTAAGGCACTTGGGGATGTAGAACCAGCACAGGTTGATGAGCCATCTGTTGAGGAGACTCAGATTCAGGTTGAAACCCCCAAGCAAGTTGAAAAGGAGAAGCAAGCCACGCTACCTGAAATTCCTATGTTCAAGCCTACACTTCCATATCCTCAATGTTTCCGGAAAAAGGCCATAGATGACCAGTTTGCAAAATTCTTGGAGTTTTTCAAGAAAATCCACATTAATATTTCTTTTGCTGAGGCGTTGCAACAAATGCCTAATTATACAAAGTTTATGAAGGACATAATGTCACGGAAGAGGAAGCTTGAGGAATTTTAGACCGTGAATCTCACAGAAGAATCTAGTGCAATCCTCCAAAAGAAGCTACCACAAAAATTGAAAGATCCAGGGAGTTTTACTATTCCTTGTATTATTGGTAGTTCTACATTCAATAAGGCATTATGTGATTTAGGTGCAAGTATTAATTTAATGCCTTTATCTGTTTTCAGGAGTTTAGGGCTTGGAGAAGTAAAGCCTACCACAATCACATTACAATTGGCGGATAGGTCCCTTACATATCCTTGGGGGATAATTGAAGATGTACTCGTGAAGGTGGACAAATTTATTTTCCCTGCAGATTTTGTGGTTCTAGACATGGAAGAAGATGGAGATGTTCCATTAATTTTGGGGAGACCATTCTTAGCAACAAGCAGGGCACTTATCGATGTCCAAATAGGGGAATTATCCTTGAGAGTTGGAGGAGAAGAAGTCATGTTTAATATTTACAAGGCACTCAAGGGACATGACGAGGTAAGCACTTGCAAGTTTTTGGATGTTATTGACTCATGTGTGCATAACTTTGAAGTATGAACAATACCCGAGGATCCATTGGAGAATTGCATGGTCAACTCTATTATGCAAGTAGATGCAACTGAATCTAATTTTTCTGAGCAAGTGGAAGCACTTAAGAGCTTGCATAAGGAGAACAACACTGCTGGAACAGAGGAAGATGTACGAGATACATCAGTCAAAGAAGATACAAAGGCGAGCTCGGAATTGAAAGAACTACCTGCCCACCTTACTTATGCCTTCTTGGGGTGAGAATTCGACATACCCGGTAATTATATCTTTATCTCTTTGCTCTTTAGAGAAAGATAAATTATTACGTGTATTGAGGACATTTAAATCTGCTTTGGGTTGGTCAATTTCTGATATCAATGGGATTAGCCCGTTTTTATGCATGCATAAAATACTTATGGAGGATTCCTTTGTTCCCTCCATTGATCATCAAAGGCGGTTGAATCCAGCAATGAAGGAGGTAGTAAAAGTAGAAGTGCTTAAATTGTTAAATGCTTGGATTATTTATGCTATTTTAGATAGTGCATGGATCTCCCCAGTACAGGTTGTGCCAAAGAAAGGATGAATGACAGTTGTAAGAAATGAAAATAATGAGTTGATCTCAACTCAAACTGTGACGGGGTGGCGCGTTTGCATTGACTATAGGAAACTCAACAAGGCCACAAGGAAGGACCACTTCTCTCTTCCATTTATTGATCAGATGCTCGACAGGTTAGCCGGTTATTGTTATTACTGTTTCTTAGATGGTTATTCAGGGTACAATCAAATTGCCATAGACCCCGAGGATCAAGAGAAGACAACATTTACTTGTCCATATGGCACTTTTGCGTTTAGAAGAATGCCTTTTGGTTTATGCAACGCACCTGCTACCTTTCAACGGTGCATGATGGCGATATTTTCAGATATGGTGGAGGAGATCCTAGAAGTCTTCATGGACGACTTTTCGGTATTTGGTTCCTCTTTTGACCATTGTTTGCATAACCTATCTCTTGTGTTACAGCCTTGCCAAGAAAAGAACCTCGTGTTAAATTGGGAGAAATTTCACTTTATGGTGCAAGAGGGTATTGTCCTTGGCCATAAGGTGTCATCTCAAGGACTTGAAGTAGATCGAGCAAAAGTGGTTGCAATTGAAAAGCTTCCACCTCCGAACAATGAGAAGGCTATTAGGAGCTTCCTTGGACATGCCGGGTTTTATCCCCGTTTTATTAAAGATTTTTCTAAAATAGCTAAGCCCTTGTGTAATTTGTTAGAAAAAGACTCACCTTTTGTCTTTGATGATTTGTGTTTGCAGGCATTTAACAGGTTAAATAAAGTACTTATATCAGCACCGATTATCATAGTGCCGGATTGGAAGGAGCCATTTGTTTTAATGTGTGATGCCAGCGACTATGCTGTTGGAGCAGTATTGGGGCAAAAGAGAGACAAGATTTTTAGGGAAATTTACTATGCAAGCCGAACTCTAGATGGAGCCCAACATAATTACACGACCACCGAGAAAGAGATGTTAGTTGTGGTGTTTGCATTTGACAAGTTTAGAGCATATTTGATCGGGACAAAGGTCATAGTTTACACAGATCATGCAGCTATTCGTTATCTTTTTGCAAAGAAGGATGCGAAACCCTGTTGATTCGATGTATCTTGTTGCTACAAGAGTTTGATTTCGAGATCTTGGATAAAAAGGGCAGTGAGAATCAAGTAGCAGATCACTTATCTCGTTTGGAGTTGGAGGATCAAATGGATCATGGAGTCATACAAGAGAACTTTCCTGATGAACATCTCTTTGAGGTAGGTACTAAAACCCCGTGGTTTGCTGATTTTGTTAACTATTTGTCGTGTGGTATATTGCCTCCAGACCTCAATTATCAGCAAAGGAAAAAGTTCTTTCATGACGTCAAGAATTATTACTGGGATGAACCATATGTATTCAGACGCTGTGCAGACCAAATTGTCAGGCGATGTGTAACTGAGGAGGAAGCAAAAGAGATTCTAGAAAAGTGTCACTCAACAACTTATGGGGGACATTTTGGAGCATCGAGGACGGCAGCAAAAGTGCTTCAATCGGGTTTCTATTGGCCAGAGCTACATCGAGACAGTTATAGTTTGGTGAAGACGTGTGATCGTTGTCAACACATTGGTAATATTTCCAAATGTCATGAGATGCCGTTGACAAATATCTTGGAAATAGAAATTTTCGATGTATGGGGTATTGATTTCATGGGCCCCTTTCCACCATCTTATGGGCAGTCATATATACTGCTAGCAGTGGACTATGTTTCTAAGCGGGTTGAAGCGATTGCCACATCAACTAATGACGCTCATGTCGCGGTTAAGTTTGTGCAAAAGAACATCTTTACAAGGTTTGACACTCCGAGATCGATTGTAAGTGATGAAGGGACCCACTTCTGTAACAAGATCTTCAGTGCTTTGATGACGAAATACACTGTGAGACATAAGATTGCATTGGCTTATCATCCACAGACTAATGGCCAAGTTGAAATCTCTAACTGAGAAATTAAGCTAATTTTAGAAAAGACTGTCAGCATCAACCGAAAGGATTGGGCTCTGAACTTGGATGATGCATTATGGGCATACCGAACTGCATTCAAAACTCCCATAGGGATGTCCCCATATCGTTTGGTCTTTGGGAAAGCATGCCACTTACCGGTAGAGTTGGAGCATCGGGCTTTCTGGGCCATAAAGAAGCTGAACTTTGATTTGAAGGCTGTCGGTGAGCAACAGTTGCTACAGCTCACTGAAATGGATGAGTTTCGCAATGAAGCTTATGAAAATGCTAAAATTTACAATGAGCGAACGAAGAATTGGCATGACAAGCAAATCATGAGAAGAGAGTTCATTCCTGGTCAGAAAGTGCTTCTTTATAACACTCGTCTCCGACTATTCCCAGGAAAGTTGAAGTCACGATGGTCTGGGCCGTTCACTATTGAGAAAGTGACCCCATATGGAGCAATTGAACTGAAATGCAATGACGGTCACACATTTCAAGCAAATGGGCAGCGTTTGAAGCATTATTTTGGGGAAGAAGTAAGAGACGTGGACCAGGTTCATCTGAGCGAACCTAAGTGACGGAATGGAAGACAGTCGGGCTGAGGACTATAAACTAAGCGCTTTTTGGGAGGCAACCCAAATTCTGTATCCTTTATTTTGTTTATTTCATATATATATATATATATATATATATATATATATATATATATATATATATAAAGGGGGGGTATTTACGCCTTTTCAGGCGTAAATACGCCACAAAAAAATTTTGTTTTTGAAAAGCCGTTACGCCTGTTTTTGGCGTAGTTACGCCTGCCATTTTTCAAAAAAATAAAAATAAAATCCGAACAGTAGGCGTAATTACACCTCTCTTGCGGCGTAATTACGCCTCGCATATTTTAAGTCTGAATTGGGAGAATCATTTTCAGAAACTCTCTTCCACCTTCAATCCTAACTCACGCCTCTTTCCATCACCATTTCAATTCCCAACTTTTCTCTTCAATCTCTCTTAATTAAGCTATCCAACCTCTAAACTCTATATTTTTGTCGATTAATTGCAGGATTTTGGGAGTCCATTCGTGCAAGGAAGCAAGTTTAGGGGGTTGCAAAGAGGTGGTCTTGCTTATCCAACAAAAGTTGAAATTTCTTCATCTAAGATTTGGAGCGAAGTATAGCGGCTCAAGCTAATCAATGGGCCGATTTCACCAAAGTCATGAGGCATACATGCAGCGCCAAGAGGCGTTCCAGCAGCGTCAAGACACCTACATGAACTTTGTAGTGGACTTCACATCAGCCCTAGCTCAGGAGTTTCCTCATAGAGCGTTTCCACAGCCGCCGACTTTCCAGCCATCACCATTCACACACCCGCCCCCCGACGATATGGATGACGATGACAAATGACGGTCGTCGCTTAGGTATGTGCATCGTTCTATATCTTTCTTCATGTGTATGCATTGAGGACAATGCACATTTCTAAGTTTAGCGGGGTACTTTGAACTGTCTCAAACTACTTGGATTCCTGTTGTTTTTGTTTGCTTGTTTTCCTTATTTTGTTGGTTTGTCTTGGTTTAGAGTCTGTTTAGCTTTGAGTGTCATAAGTTGTATTACGAGTCAGTTGAGGCCAATGATGAAAAATTTAGTTGACTTGTGGCATTTTAAAATTTTCATGTTTTCACGTTGCTCTTGAGTTTCTCACATATTAATGCACTAGAGACCATGACCATTTGATTAATCAATGTTGATTTGAACGAACACAAATATGATACAGGCGATTCTTGATAACATTTGGGCCTTTAGTCATTGATAGAAATTTGCCATAGTAGCCCCTTTGAGGTTAAGTATAAAAGAATGAGAATTGAATTGTTTGCAATATCTTTTAGAATCTCATTCAATTTTTTTTCTGAGATTACCATGGTTTTCAGATGCAATTTGAGCATATTGGCCAAATCATGTAAATTATTTGTGAATTGAGAGTAGTATAGAACTTACTATAGTAACCTTTGAGGCGAAATACAGACATATGTGGCTTCGGAATGATTTAGGCAATTTTTGATCGTTTGAGCCTTTGAAGCCACCAAATGACATCATTTTATCTTTAGTTACCCTTTTGAGCTTAATACAAATCGAATGGCATGTGTTTAGGCACATGAATAACCCCCTTCGGCATCGTTTCAAGATACCACATCAACCACCTTGTTGAGAGCTTATACACTATTTCCCACCGTCAAGGGAGTAAGCTTCTAATGCGTTTTAAAAGTTCAAATATCTCCTATGATCATAATTGAAAATTAGAAGTGGAGTAACAATGAAAAAAGAGAAAAATAATGAGGTGGATAATGATGAGGATGATGAGAAAAGAGGATGAATTGAAAAGAAAAGAAAATTGATGAATCATCAATAGAAGGAATCGAAAACGGAATGAGAATACGCAAATTGATGATAATTTTGCTTTGAATATCCTTTCCTTTTATTGAAGCCATGAGCCAAAGCCTAACGTTATAAGCTTATTAAGACCTATTGACCAAGCCACATTTGTCTAATATACTAGTGGAGAAGGTTATGTATAACGAACCTATGACACTCGAGAAACACTTGTAATAAACATGGTTTTGACATTCACATATGAGCATCTCATTACCTAGTCTTGATGCATTGTTAGCATTTATCAAAGCTACACTCTATTTTTGAACAATGCAATTTGAACCTATACCTTGCAAAGTTCTATTGATTTGTGTGAGTAAATAGCGCTTTGAGTTAATGATTAAATGGAAATGGTAGCAAACACACACTTGAGAATTCTTGAGAAAGTGATATGCATGTTTGAATATTTCTGAGGCCTACACAATTGGAAGGTTTTACAACTTTGTTTTGTGTGTCTTTTCGTATCAGTTTTATTTTGATTTGTTTTTGTTTTGTTTTTTTTATTGTTTTGCTCGGGACTAGCAAAAGTTTAAGTTTAGGGGGTTGATAAGTGTATTTTATACACTTATATTTCTTCTTATTTTGCATGGTTTAGAGCTAGTTTTCGATCAGAATTACGCTTTTGGTTTTGTTTTGTTTTGTCTTGCAGGAATCCAGGTAATTACATGATTTATGGACTAAAAGAGTGCAAATGGCGGAAAGAAAGGATGAATTGAAGTAAAAAATCTACGCTTTCCATCAACGCATCAGGCGTAATTATGCCTGATTCAGGCGTAAAGACGCCTAAGCCACGGCATTTCAGAGTTTGAAGAATTTCAGTAGGCGTAACTACGCCTCATTTAGGCGTAGCTACGCCAAAGCTACGGCTTTTGAGAAATTTTACAGGCGTAAAGACGCCACTTTCAGGCGTAATTACGCCTGTCATGTAGGAAGCCACACTTCTTGACACATCATCAGGCGTAGTTACGCCGGATTTGAGGCGTAATTACGCCAATGGAATTTTAGAAATTTTTGCTTCTTTCCTTATCTGATGCGCGGGATTTTAAAAGGGGATTCACCAAGGCACAAAAAGATATTCAGTCACACACATTCAGAAATAGGAGAAGGAGGCTAGGGTTGAAAAAAAGAAGAAAGAAACGACGACGTCTCGGAGCAAAAAGTAGAGATTTCATCACGAGACGGCGGCGTTCATCGGAGAACGAAGAATAGCTGCTAATTCGCTTTGTATCTCTAAACTTTTATCAGTTTTTATGGATTATTTGAACATGTCTATGTGTTTAATTAATTCTAGTATGAGCTAATTCTATTTTCTAGGAGACGATGTAGCTTGTTTTGAAACTACACTTATTATGAATTGATTGAAGTTTATTTGGATTTCCATATGGTTTATTTATGTTTTCCTGTTCTTAATGCTTTTAATCTACTGACCATGGATTGAATGATGTTATATTTGTGATCTATCACTCGGGAGAGGGGGTTATGAATAGGAAAGAAGGAATTCATATCGTGGTAGTTAAATTGTTCGAGAGGCCTATAACTCCATAGAAGTCGTTAAAGGAATTACTGCGCATTTACAATTGTTTGATAATTGATCTTAGATAGGGATATCAAGATTGATGTTAGATGATTACTTCTGCTTAACACTCGGGAGAGGGAGTAGAAATAAATAAGAATTCTTGGCTAGTAAACTAGGAAAATCCATAACATGGAAATCAAGGAATGATAAGTGTAATGGATGAACAAGTGAAATCGTACTCCTAGATTCGTCTCTAATTGATTTCTTTTCAACCCAATATTTGATCATTGTTAGTTAATTGATTTTTATTAGTCGCATAACACTCAACCATTCGATTCTCTAAATAAAGCAAAGATTATTTTAATTCAGTACTTAGATTTAACTATTTATTCAATCTCTGTGGGTTCGACACCTTTTATACTAAAACTTGACTATCGTGCGCTTGCGGTGTAAACGTTTTACACTCAACACCGCTTATGTAAATAAACGCTGTAGGCTTTTAAGGTTGGAATGCAATGAAAGTTGTCACCAAGGTACGTTGGTCCATATGAGGTGTTACGACGTATTGGTACGTTGGCATACAGATTGTCATTGCCGCCATCTTTGACAAATATACATGATGTGTTTCATTTTTCGATATTGAGGAAATATGAGCCACATCCGATCATGCATTGCAACCTTCAAAAGTGCAGTTGGATACAAATGTGTCGCATGTGGAACGACCAGTCGGGATATTGGATAGAGCAGATCGTACATTGCGAGGCAAAGTACAACCTATGATAAAGGTTCGGTGGGACAGACGGGGTCTCTAGTAGGCGACGTGGGAGACGCAGCATCATATGATACGACAATACCCTGAGTTGTTTTCTGTATGTTTAATTTTATGATTGTTGCAATGCTAGCAAATATGTAAGTATTGTTGTGATATTAATGAGTATGTTATTCAATTTCGTGGACGAAATTTATTAAGTATGGGAGAATTGTAAAGCCTAGAATTAATCCATGTATGTTAATTAAATTATTTTGGTAATGATGCGTTCATTACAATATGATGTGGACTTAGCTTCGGGATGAACCGCGTATGACAGAATATATGGATCATTAGATACATGGCAAGTGAATGATGTTCATTTTAGACATTAAAGATATACATGATCTAAATGTACTAAGATTTATAGTTGGGAACGATTACAGTAAAACCTCTATAAATTAATAGTGTCGGGACCATGAAATTATATTAATTTAGAGAAGTATTAATTAATCGATAAATTAATAATTTATCAATTTAAAGAGTGATGGTTGAATTGATGAAAGATGGGTTTAAAAAATCCTAAAGGCAAGAAGATTTTTAATTAATTGATGAAAGATTAGCACAAAAATTTGGGATTGAGATTTAGGAGAATTTCTACAAGATGAGAGTAGATTATTTTTTTCCTTTAAAACAGGTTTAGAACTAAAAAGTTCAATTTTCAAAAAATCAAAAAGTTTTTTAGATTTTGAACTTTAAATTTGAATCTTTGGACATATTGAAAGAGCAAAATCAAGATTTTACAATGAAGCTCCATCCGCCACCTCACACCTTTCCAAATTAACTCCACCCATCAAACTAAAATTGTGGGGTCCTCATACTTAATCCATCATGTATTTATTACTTATACATATGTGAGTAAGAATTAAGTAATATCACACACTGATTAAAAGTTTTCTTATGTCCGTTATTACAACAGTTACAAAACTCTGACATAATATACATCACAAGTACTTAATAACAACCCAATGCAGTTCAACTCATAATCAGTGGTTCAGTTCGCGGCATAATTAACTCACAATCCTGTCCTCCCACGTCTAAGAATCCCTACAGAAACAATCACACAACATGAGTAATGATAGACTACTATCGTAGTTCTATATCAATAAATAAGATATCATACAATAAATAGCCATCGTATAATCTCAACTGTGATTGTTCTGTATCATGCATAACAATATGCAAATATGTCATGACACGATCATCCTGTTATAACGGGACCGATATGATATACCTCTCAACTCAATATGTCAGTGGCTCAGCCTTCACGTCCCATATTAGCATCACATATCATATAACCGTTCTTACACGTTATAACAGCTAAATCATATGCCCAACAATAACATACCTCTAATGCCAAAACATATGCTCAACAATAGCATACCTCTCATGGCATAAATCTCAACAACATGCATGTCATCATTAATGTATACGCATATGATACCTGAATCATATATTTCAATCTCAACATCATCATAACAATAACATCAATACTCGTACGTCAACACTTACCTGTCGTGCGACACAAAATATATAAGTCAGGTGTCAATGTTTAATCGCCTCGTTGTCTCGTCCCCTGTGATGATACTACATAAATACCAACAATGTATAATACATAAACCATGTTATGAAACAACTTCCAAGAAAAGACTACATTTTCATAATCTTGGTCTTGCAATCGATCGGTCAATCACAGCGATCGATCGCTCCAACTAATTCACCCTAGCGATCGATCGGTAAAAAGCCCAGCGATCGATCGGTATTAAATCTGAATTTCATACAAAAGCTATGACATTCTAGCGATCGATCAGTCACACTCAGCAATCGGTCGCTACATGAACCGCCTTACACATTCCCCTGTTTCAGCGATCGATCGATACGTCTTACCGATCGATCGGTCGACAACAGAAATCCAAAACAATGGCGAGTTCATGTCTATATTCTTGGTGCTTCTCATACACCTCAATTCATGCCATAAAAACTTGAGCACCAAATAACCTAGCATCATATAAACATCTTTTCATGATTTTATAACTCATTTCTTTGTTTTATATCATGTAGCAATGCATACAAGCATAATCATATTTTACTTCTTCATACCACAACACAAACCTCAAATCATTTACCATGCTAAACCATGAAAGTTTTACTTTTCTTATTATTTTCACAAGACTTTGAATTAAACATAAACTCTTACTTGATTCCCTTGATTTCCAAGCTCCAATCCAAGAAAGAAAAGCAAGAAAGAGTAAGGGTTTGAGAGAGTGTTTTGTAGAGATTAGTAGGTGTGATTTGGTGTTGTTATGTGTTCCAAATCTGATATTATCTATCTGTAGTAGCCAACCAAACTCACATGCACATGAAATCTCATATCAAATTCAAATGCATAGCAAACTCATGTCTACTTGTTATTTAATTATATATACTATTTACTCATCATGTATACTTGCTACATTTGCTACAACCATGTAGCTTTCTATATTAAATTACTACATAAGTTTATGAATGTATTTAACTAGTCTCCACTCAACAATTAAGCATACACTTATGTATATTCATCATACTCGATTCAACCCGACATCAAATTCATATCCGACCGTAATTCTCACGTAATTAGCCATAATTATATTAAACAGGTATGAGTAATATCGAGGCATTACAGTTCTACCCTAGTCAATGAATTTCATCCTCGAAATTGACTAGTAGCATGACTATAAAACATTAACATATACTCAACTATATGTTTAACATAGTAAAACTTGCAGTAACATGAATGCTCACCAATATAAAACAACATAAAAATATACCAGAGAATAGATCGGGATATTGTTGCATCATATGCTGCTCCATCTTCCACGTTGCCTCATCGACACCCCGTCTAGCCCACTGTACTTTTACCATTGCGATTACTTTATTTCGCAATTTCTGCTCAGCTCTATCCAATATCTTAATCGCTCTTTCCTCATATGACACATCTATATCCAACTGTAAATCAGACGGTTTCAATACATGACATGGATCTGGTTCATATTTCCTCAACCGCGAAACATGAAACACATCATGAATACCACTCAATACCGGTGGTAATGCTAGTCGGCAAGCCAATGCAGAAATCCATTGCATACCTCATCCGGACTAACATATCGTGTAGATAACTTTCCACGCATACCAAATCGTACCACACCTTTAAAAGGTGAGATTTTCAAGAACACTCAGTCATCAACTTGGAATTCAAGCGGTCTACGTCGCTTATTCGCATAAGCAGCTTGTCTATCTTGAGCAGCTTTTAATTTCAATCTGACCAGTTCACTTTTTCTTCCATTTCTCTAATCATATCCGATCCACTGATAGAACACTGATCAAAATCATCCCAATACAATGGCGATCTATATCGTCGCCCATACAATGCCTCAAATGGTGCCATCTGTATACTAGTCTGATAACTATTATTGTATGAAAACTCAACTAATGCCAATGACTCTTGCCATGAGTTATATGTAATGCCTTGATATGATGTCTACATATGTGATATGGTTATGTCGTAATTATGAATAATTACGATATGATGTGGACTCGGGTTCGGGTTGAACCGAGCAGGACTAAGGACATGCATGAAAGCTAGGGGGAAATAATGAATTGATGTGCATATGTGAATGAGTTAAGAACATAGATATGTGGTAGGGAGTTAACATTGTTGTGTTATAGTGAACAAGAGACACAATGTGTCACATAGTTGGAATTTACATTTGTCATGAATTTGACAGAAATTTGCAGTTACATTTGAGTTGAAGTGGAAGAGTAGATATATCATATCAAATCAAGTTGATAAACACACAACACACCATAACTCACCCACAAATCCTCTACACAAGCTCCTCTCAAAACCCCTTGCTTGCTCTTGTTTCTTTTTCTTGGATTTGAACTTGGAATCAAGGAAACTTGTTGCAATTTAGAAGTTGGCTTTGTGTGGTAAGGATTATGTGCTTTGTGTAGTTGTTTTTATGTTGGTGATGTTGGTGAAAGATGAATTGGGATTGAGGAGTATCATTTAATATTTCTTCCATTTATGCATGATAGAAAGAAAGAATTAAGTTGTAATGATATGGAAATATGTTTAAATGAAGGTATATCATACAAATATCATGTTTGAATGTGGATTTTCGAGTTGTAGGAGATACATCTTGAGGATAAACTCAAAATCGCCATGTTCTCAAATTTTCGAACATCGGCGATCGATCGCCGAAAACAAAGTAAAAATAAGGCGGTGAAATCACTTGGCGATTGATTGGTGAAAATATGATGATAGATCATGAGTGAACAGAACATTTGGGCGATCGATCGAGAAGAAGTGGCGATCGATCGCGATGGCCAGAACTTTTTGGCAATCGATCGGTGAAAAGTGGGGATCGATCGCTAGGGTTAAAGTTTTGAAAAACGTTATATTTTGTGGACTTTGATGCGTAACGCCTATTATAACATGATATATTATTGATATTGTTGTAGCATCATCATAGGGGATGGGACAACGAGGCGGTTAGACATTGACGCCTGAGTTATATCTTTGTGTCGCACGACAGGTACGTGTTAACGTATGAGTATATGATATTATTGTGATGAGGATATGGAATTGTATCATATGATTAGTGGTATCATATGCATGTACATTTATGAGAGTCATATTGTTGAGATGGATGACACGATAGGTATGTTGCATATGCTTTGGCTGAGATCATTGCCATGATAGGTATGCCAGTGTTGGGCATATGCTTTGGCTGGGATTGTTGCCATGATAGGTATGTTGCATATGCTTTGGCATGAGAGATATACTCCGGTCGAGTATATGCTCTGACTGTTATAATATATGAGGATGGTGTTATGATATGTGCTGCAAATATGAAGATGTGAGGAGGTTCCACTGACATATTGAGCTGAGATAGGCATATCATATCGTCTCGTTATAACAGGATGATGGATGAGACATGTCATGACATATTTGCATTTGATGATGCATGATACATAACAATCACAGTTGATGTTTAAAGTGCTTTATCGTTTTATGTTTCTTATTGATATAGCACTGAGATGGTTGTTTATCTATACTTATGTTGTGTGATTTTTTCTTTAGAGACTCATAGACGTGGGAGAACGGGATTGTGAGTCGTATTCCGCTGCGAGCTGAACCACTGCTTAGGAGTTGTAGTGATCTAGGTTGTTTTGCTTTACTTAGGTTGTAGATTATGACAGGGTTTTGTCAACATTGTAACAACCTACATAGTATAACTCTTAAGCAGTGTATGATTTACTTAATTCCTACTCACATATGTATAATGAACTGATACATAACAGATTAAGTAACAAGGACCCCCACATTAGTGGTATCAGTGCAGTGGTTCAAGAACAGGGTGAACAAGGGTAGAGGAAGTGTATTAGGGAGTTGCCTAATCACTTGAAAGCATGTTGAGAGTATTGATATGATGTTATACTGATGCTTTATATTTTTGAATGTTATTGTTAACCCTTGATGTGCAGTAATGGCAGATAGAGTACCACACGATGATGTTGGGGATGTTATGAGCGGTAATGCTAGTGTTGGGTTGGTGCCTGTGCCACCACCACCACTTGGGCAAGGGCCGGTGGAACATGTACTGTTACCTGGGGAATTAACATTGACCCAGTTTCTGAATTATCAGCCACCTCGTTTTGAGGGTACTGAATCAGGGGAACAAGCGGAGGAATGGTTAGAACGTGTGGAATAGATCTTTGTATCAGCACCATGTGCCAAGTCAGCTTGGTTATGTTTGGCTGAGTTCCATTTGGCAAAGAAAGCAATGATGTGTTGGAAAGCCACATTGATTGAGCTGATAGCTCAAGGACAGACTGTGGATTGGGATGTCTTCAGAACTCGTTTTCTTGATCACTATTTCTCTGTGGCTGCAAGGCAGAAGAAAAAAGATGAGTTTACTAATCTGAAACATGGAACCATGACAGTGTCTGATTATGCTTTTCAATATTCTTCATTGTTACAGTATGTACCACATATTGCTGCAAATACAAAGGCAAAGATTAGACAATTTGTGAAAGGTTTAAGGCCTGAGTTATTTGATAGGGTGATTTCTAATAACCCTACTTCATTTGAAGCATTGACTAGAGCCAAGATGGCTGAGATTACAGTTGGAGTGTATAAGGATGTAGGACAATCCCAAACACCTACATCAGATAGCATGAGACCCAGAGGGGAACCGTTTAAAGCATCACGAGGAGGTGCTTCTTCCTCTAGATTTAGTGGGAAGCGATTTATGATGCGGAAAGGCAATGAACGAGGTGCCAAGGGAAAGTCCAAAGGCAGTAGTAGTAGCAGTGATCGAGGTTTACAATGTTTTAAATGTGGAGGACCACATTTTAAACGAGATTGCCCACAACTTGATACTCCAGTTTGTTTTCAATGTGGGAGGGCAGTACACATGATAAGAGATTGTCCTCAAGATGGAGGACAACAGATGAGAGGGAATATGTCAGAAAGTACAATACAGCAGAGACCACAAGGTGTTCCACGGACCGGTGGAGGACAGAGAGCAGGACCACCTCGGGCTCAGGTGTATGCACTAAACAAGGAGCAAGCAGAGGCATCTCCTGATGATGTGATCGTGGGTAAGTTAGTTTATTTACTTATCCCGCTTTACTTTTGATTGATACTGGTGCATCACATTCATTTATTGCACAAGCTTTTATTGACCGGTATCTTATATGCTCGTCTCCACTGTTGATGCCTCTGTATGTCTCGACATGGGAACTACTGTGATGACTTGTCAGAGTGTGTCTGATTGTGTGATTCAGTTTGATACTGAGTATGGAATACATACCGATTTGATTGTGCTAGATATGATGGATTTTGATTGTATTCTTGGTATTGATGTGGAGTAGATATAAAACTGTTGTAGATTGTTGTCAGAAGACAGTGAGATTTCAGTCTGATACTGGAAATCAATGGATCTTCTATGGACAAGGATCACATGCAAAGTTTCCATTGATATCTGCTCTTCGAATGTCTCACTTGTTAGAACGTGGACATACGAGATATGTGATTTACACTGTTGATGTAACAGATAAGAAAGTAGAAAGAAGAGTAGAGGATATACCAGTGGTTGCAGAGTCTGCAGATGTATTTCCAGATGAGATTCCTGGATTTCCACCAAGTCGAGAAGTGGAATTTTGCATTAAATTGGTACCTGATACTTCTGCAATTTCACGAGCACCATATCGAATGACACCATCTGAATTAAGAGAGTTGAAAACTCAATTACAAGACTTATTGGACAAGGGGTACATACGTCCTAGTGTATCGCCTTGGGGTGCTCCGGTATTGTTTGTCAAGAAGAAGGATGGTTCAATGAGACTGTGCATGGACTATAGACAGTTGAATAAGGTAACCATAAAGAATAAATATCCTCTTCTTCATATTGATGATTTGTTTGATCAGTTACAGGGATCAATGATCTATTCTAAGATTGATTTGAGATCTGGTTATCATCAAATACGTGTGAGGGAAGGAGATGTGCAGAAGACAACATTTAGAACTCGCTATGGACATTATGAGTTCCTAGTGATGCCATTTGGTGTGACGAACGCTCCAGCCGTCTTCACGAGTTTGATGAATCGAGTTTTCCAGGAATACCTCGATCAATTTATCATTGTGTTTATCGATGATATACTGATCTATTCTCGGAGTGAAACAGGACATGTCCGTCATTTGCATATGGTATTTCAACTATTGAGAACACATCAATTGTATGCCAAACTCAGTAAGTGTGAGTTTTGGTTGACCAGTGTAGGATTTTTGGGACATGTGCTATCTAAAGATGGTATATCAGTTGATCCGAGAAAGATAGAAGCGGTGTTAAATTGGTCAGCACCTACGTCTATACCATAGATTCGTAGTTTCTTGGGTTTGGCCGGATATTACCAACGGTTTGTTGAAGGCTTTTCAACAATTGCCAAACCATTAACACAAGTGACACAGAAGGGAGTACCATTTAAATGGTCAGAGGCCTGTGAGCATAGTTTTCAGGACTTGAAACATCGGTTAACTACTGCTCTGGTGTTGATTATTCCATCAGAGTATGACAGGTTTGTTCTTTATACTGATGCATCATTACATGGTTTAGGTTGTGTATTGATGTAGGATAAACACGTGGTGGCTTATGCATCAAGACAACTGAAGCCACATGAAATGAAATATCCAGTGCATGATCTGGAGTTGGCAGCCATAGTATTTACGTTGAAGATATGGCGACGCTAATTATATGGTACATCGTTTACCATATATACTGATCATAAAAGTTTAAAGTTTTTATTCACTCAGACAGAGTTGAATATGAGGCAAATGAGATGGATGGATCTCTTAAAGGATTATGATTGTGAGATCGAATATCATTCAGGAAAGGCTAATCTAACAACAGATGCCTTAAGTCGCAAGGTACACAACACTGCTGATGATAGAATGCATATGTCAGCCTTGATGACTTCTTGTTGTACCTTGGGCTATGAGTTTCATGTGGAGACAGTGCCAGTATTGGTATCAACATTGTTTGTTGAACCCGATATCTTTGAGAAAATCAAAACGGCACAAACTACTAATGATGAGGTACAACATTGGAAAGAAAAGAAATGTCAAGGACAAACATCTCAATTTGTGATAACAAGGGATGGAAGTTTGAAACATCAAAACTGTTGGGTAGTACCTGCTTCGTTAGGACTACACCAAGAATACTACAACGTGCTCATTGTAGTAAATATAGTATACATCCTGGAGGAAAGAAAATGTACAAAGATTTGCGTACCCAATTTTGGTGGAAAGAAACAGGATGTACTTGACTTTGTGAAACATTGTTTGATATGTCAACAAGTAAAAGCAGAAAGAAAAGACCAGGAGGTGAATTGATGAGTTTAGTGGTTCCTCAATGGAAATGTGAGCACATTACAATGGATTTTGTTACCCATTTGCCAATGACTTCTTCTGGCTTTGATGCGATTTGGGTAGTTGTTGACAGACTAACAAAAGTAGCTCACTTCATACCATACAGTATGATGTTTACCTACTTGAAGATGGCTCAGTTATATATTCAACATGTAGTGAGACTACATGGAATACCAGTTTTCGTTGTATCGGACAGAGATCCAAGATTTGTTTCTCATTTTTGGGAAGGATTACAGTCAGCACTGGGGACGGAAGTACGATTGAGTACATCCTATCATCCTCAAATAGATGGACAGACAGAGCGTACAATACAGAGCATGTGTATTAGAGTTTGATAACTCTTGGCAAGAGTCGTTGCCATTGGTGGAATTTTCGTACAATAATAGTTATCAAACTAGTATACAGATGGCACCATTTGAGGCACTGTATGGGCAACGATGTAGATCACCATTATATTGGGATGACGTTGATCAGACTGCACTCCAAGGACCAGAGATGCTACGTGAAATGGAGGAGAAAGTGAAACTGATCAGATTAAAATTGCAAGCTGCTCAGGATAGACAGACCTCTTAAGCCAATAAACAACGTAGACCACTTGAATTCTAAGTTGGTGACCGAGTATTCTTGAAAATCTCAACTTTTAAAGGTGTGGTACGATTTGGTAGGCGTGGAAAGTTGTCTCCACGGTATGTTGGTCCTTATGAGGTGTTGCACCGTATTGGTACGTTGGCATATCGATTGGCACTACCGTCAGCATTGAGTAGTATCCACGATGTGTTTCATGTTTTGTTGTTGAAGAAATATGAACCAGATCCGGGTCATGTATTGCAACCATCTGAAGTACAGTTGGATACATACGTGTCTTATGTGGAATGACCTATGAAGATTCTGGATAGAGTTGAGCGGACATTGCGAAATAAAGTGATACCAATGGTAAAGGTACAGTGGGAACGACGGGGTGTCGAGGAGGTAACGTGGGAGATGGAGCAGCATATGCTACAATAGTATCCTGAGTTATTTTCTGGTATGCATTTACGTTTGGTATGAGACGGTTTGGTAAGCAGATATTGCACAATTTCATCTTTGATGTTTCTTACCTTTTTGCAGTAAGGTGATAGTAATGAGTATATGTTGTATTGTTCATGTGATGTATATGCAATTTCGAGGAAGAAATTCAATAAGTAGGGGAGAAATGCAATGCCTTGATATGATGTCTACATATGTGATATGGTTATGGCGTAATTATGAATAATTATGATATGATGTGGACTCGGGTTCGGGCTGAACCGAGCAGGACTAAGGACATGCATAAAAGCTAGTGGGAAATAATGAATTGATGTGCATATGTGAATGAGTTAAGAACATAGACATGTGATAGGGAGTTAACATTGTTGTGTTATAGTGAACAAGAGACAAAATGTATCACATAGTTGGAATTTACATTTGACATGAATTTCAGAGAAATTTGCACTTACATTTGAGTTGAAGTGGAAGAGTAGATATATCATATCAAATCGAATCAATGAAATTTGTTGCAACTTAGAAGTTGGCTTTGTGTGGTAAGGATTATGTGCTTTGTGTAGTTGTTTTTATGTTGGTGATGTTGGTGAAAGATGAGTTGGGATTGAGGAGTATCATTTAATATTTCTTCATTTATGCATGATAGAAAGAAAGAATTAAGTTGTAATGATATGGAAACATGTTTAAATGAAGGTATATCATAAAGATATCATGTTTGAATGTGGATTTTCGAGTTGTAGGAGATACACCTTGAGGATAAGCTCAAAATCGCCATGTTCTGAAATATTCGAACATCGGCTATCGATTGCTCGCGATCGATCGCCGAAAACAAAGTAAAAATAAGGCGGTGAAATCACTTGGCGATCGATCTGTGAAAATATGGCGATCGATCGCGAGTGAACAGAACATTTGGGCGATCGATCGAGAAGAAGTGGCGATCGATCGCGATGGCCAGAACTTTTTGGCGATCGATCGGTGAAAAGTGGTGATCGATCGTCAAGGTGAAAGTTTTGAAAACCGTTATATTTTGTGTACTTTGATGTGTAACGCCTATTATAACATGATATATTATTGATATCGTTGTAGCATCATCACAGGGGACGGGACAACGAGACGGTTAGACATTGACACCTGAGTTATATCTTTGTGTAAGCACGACATGTACGTGTTAACGTACGAGTATATGATACTATTGTGATGAGGAAGTGGAATTGTATCATATGATTAGTGGTATCATATGCATGTACATTTATGATAGTCATATTGAGATGGATGCCACGATAGGTATGTCGCATATGCTTTGGCTGAGATCATTGCCACTATAGGTATGCCAGTGTTGGGCATATGCTTTGGCTGGGATTGTTGCCACGATAGGTATGTTGCATATGATTTGGCATGAGAGATATACTCCGGTCGAGTATATGCTCTGACTGTTATAATATATGAGGATGGTATGCGCTGCTAATATGAAGATGTGAAGAGGTTCCACTGACATATTGAGCTGAGATAGGCATATCATATCGATCTCGTTATAATAGGATGATGGATGAGACATGTCATGACATATTTGCATTTGATGATGCATGATACATAACAATCACAGTTGATGTTTAAAGTGCTTTATCATTTTATGTTTATTATTGATATAGCACTGAGATGGTTGTTTATCTATACTCATGTTGTGTGATTTTTTCTTTAGAGACTCATAGACGTGAGAGAATGAGATTGTGAGTCTTATTTCGCTGCAAGCTGAACCACTGCTTAGGAGTTGTAGTGATCTAGGTTGTTTTGCTTTACATAGGTTGTAGATTATGACAGGGTTTTGTCAACATTGTAACAACCTATATAGTATAACTCTTAATCGGTGTATGATTTACTTAATTCCTACTCACATATGTATAATGAACTGATACATAACGGATTAAGTAACAAGGACCCCACATTATCAAACTCCAATACACATGCACATAACATATCCTCAAGCGTTTGTATTGTACACTCTGTCTGTCCATATGTTTGAGGATGACAAGTTGTACTCCGTACTTCTGTTCTCAATGCTGACTGTAAGCCTTCCTAAAATGAGAAGCAAACCTCGATCTCGGTCCGAAACATCAAAATTGGTATTCCATGTAGTCTCACGACATTTTGAATATACAATTGAGCCATTCTCAAGCAGGTAAATGTCATACTGTATGGTATGAAGTGAGCTACTTTTGTCAGTCTGTCAACAACCACCCAAATAGTATCATAAACAAAAGAAGTCATTGGTAAATGAGTCACAAAATCCATCATGATATGTTCCCATTTCCATTGAGAAATTTCTAGACTTCTTAATTCACCTCCTGGTCTCTGTCTTTATGCTTTCACTTGTTGACAATTCAGACATCGTTTCACAAATTCAAGTACATCTTGTTTCACGTGTTTCCACCAAAACTGTGTACGCAAGTCCTTATACATTTTCTTGCCTCTAGGATGTATATTGTATCTACTACAATGAGCACGTTGTAGTAGTTCTTGGCGTAGACCCAATGTTGCAGGTACTACCCAACACTTTCCATATTTCAAACTTCCATCACTTGTTAGAACAAACTGAGATGTTTGTCCTTGACTTATCCGTTCTTTCCAATATTGTATTTCATCATCAGTAGTTTGTGCTGTTATGATCTTCTCAAAGATCTCGAGTTCAACCAATAGTGTTGATACCCTTATTGGCACTGTCAGTGCATCAAACTCATAACCCAATGTACAACAAGAAATCATCAAGGCTTACAGTTGAATGATATCATTGGCAGTCGACTGTACTTTTCGACTTAAAGCATCAGCTGTCAAATTGGCATTTCCTGGATGATATTCGATCTCACAATCATAATCTTTCAAGAGATCCATCCATCTCCGTTGTCTCATGTTCAACTCTGTCTGAGTGAACAAAAATTTCAAACTTTTATGATCAGTATAAATGGTAAAGGACGTACCATATAAATAATGCCGCCATATCTTTAAAGCGAAAACTATTGCTGCTAACTCCAGATCATGTACTGGATATTTACTCTCATGTGGCTTTAATTGTCTTGATGCATATGCCACAACATGTTATCCCGCATCAATACACAACATAAACCAAGTAATGATGCATCAATATAAAGATCAAACCTTTCACGTTCTGATGGTATAATCAACACCGGAGCAGTTGTCAACCGATGTTTTAATTCCTGAATGCTATGTTCACATGCCTCTGACCATCTGAAAGGAACTCCTTTCTGTGTCAACTGTGTTAATGGTTTGGCAATTTTTCAAAATCCTTCAACAAACCGTCTGTAATAGACTGCCAAACCCAATAAACTACGAATCTCTGGCACAGAAGTAGGTGCTGACCAATTCAACACCGCTTCTATCTTTCTCAGATCTACTATATACCGTCTTTGAAAATCACATACCCCAAAAATCCTACATTGTTCAGCCAAAACTCACACTTACTAAGTTTGGCGTATAATTGATGTGTTCTCAATAGTTGCAATACCATATGCAAATGTTGGACATGTTCTGCGTCACTACGAGAATAGATCAGTATATCATCGATAAAGACAATGACAAATTGATCAAGGTATTCTTGAAAAACTCGATTCATCAAACTTATGAAAACAGCTGGATCATTAGGTACTACAAATGGCATAACTAGAAACTCATAATGTCCATAACGAGTTGTAAATGTTGTTTTATGTACATCTTCTTCCCTCACACGTATTTGATGATATCCATATCTCAAATCAATCTTAGTAGATCATCGATACCTGCAACTGATCAAACAAATCATCAATACGGGGAAAATGATATTTATTCTTAATTGTTACCTTGTTCAACTGTCTATAGTCAATGCATAATCACATTGATCCATCCTTCTTCTTTACAAACAACACCGGAGCACCCCAAGGCAATACACAAGGGCGTATGTATCCCTTGTCAAGTAAATCTTGTAATTGAGTTTTCAACTCTCTCAGTTCAGTTGGTGCCATTCGATATGGTGCTCATGAAATTGCAGAAGTACCAGGTATTAATTCAATGCCAAATTCCACCTCTCGACTTGGTGGAAATCCAAGAATTTCCTCTGGAAACACATCTACGTACTCTGCAACCATTGGATATCCTCTATTCTTCTTTCTATTTTCTTTTCAGTTACATCAATCGCATAAATCAAGTATCCCGTATGTCCACGTTCTAATAAACTTGACATTCGAATAGCAAATATCAACGGAATCTTTGCACGTGATCCCTGTCCATAAAAGATCCATTGGTTTCCAGTATCAGACTGAAACCCCACTGCTTCTGACAACAATCCACAATAGTTTGATATCTACTCAACACATCAATACCCAGAATACAGTCAAAATCAGTCATATTCAACACAATTAAATCTTCCTATATGTCACAACTATCATCAAACCGAATAGAGCAAGCATATACAATCTGACAAGTCATAATAGTAGTTCATAAGGGTGTCGAGACAGACAGAGGCATCAATAGTGGAGACGAGCATATATGATACTTTTCAACAAAAGCTTGTGCAATAAATGACTGTGATGCACCAGTGTCAATCAATATAAAAGCCGGATAAGTAGATAAACAACACTTACCCGCTATCACATCATCAGGAGCTGCCTCTGCTTGCTCCTTGTCCAGTGCATATACTTGAGCTTGGGGAGGCCATGCTCTCTGTCCCCCACCAGTTCGTGGTACAAACTGTGGTCTCTGTTGCACTATACTTTCTGACCCATTTCCTCTAACATGTTGTCCTCCAACTTGAGGATAATCTTGTATCATATGTCCTGCCCTCCCCCAAACAAACTGGACCATCAAGTTGTGGGCAATCTCTTCTATAATGTGGTCCTCCACAATTAAAACATTTCAAACCTTTACTACTGCTGCCTTGGGACTGTCCTTTGGCAACTCGTTTGCCCCCTTTTCGCGTATCAAATTGCCTACCACCAAATCTCGTGGATGAGTCACCTCCTCGTGATGGTTTAAACTGCTCCCCCTTGGGTCTCATACTGTCTGATGTAGGTTTCTGACTTTGTCCTACATCCTTATACACCCCAACTCTGATCTCAGCCATCTCTACCATGGTTAGTAGCTCCTCAAATGAAGTAGGATTATTAGAAATAACCCTATCAAACAACTCAGGCCATAGACCTTTCACCAACTGTCTGATCTTGGCTTTCGTGTTTGCAGCAGTATGAGGTACATACCTCAACAAAGAAGAGTACTGCAAAGCATAATCAGATACCCTTATGGTTCCCTGTGTTCGATTAGTGAACTCATCTTCTTTCAACTGCCTAGCAGCAACAAAAAAATAATGATCAAGAAAACAGGTTCTGAACACATCCCAATCCACAGTCTGCCCCTGAGCTCTCAACTCCATCAATGTCGCTTTCCCCCACATCATCGCTTTCTTTGCTAATTGAAACTCAGCCAAACGTAAGCAGGCTGACTTGGCACACGGAGTAGATACAAAATCTGTTCAACATGCTCTAACCACTCTTCGGTCTGTTCATCAGATTTTGTACCCTCAAAGCGAGGTGGCTATAACTCAAAACTGAGTCAGTGCCAACTCCCCAGGTAACAGTACCTGTTCCACTGGCCCTTGCCCTACTGGTGGTGGTTGCACAAAACCTATACCTACACTTGCATTCACACTCATCGCATCCCCAACTTCTTCTTGAGGATGCCCCGGCATTCTGGCTGACATGCTGTATAACAAGGGTTAACAATAACATTCAATATATAAAGCATGTTAGTATAACCTCATATACTATGCACAACTATATGAACATGCTTTTCAAGTGACTAGGTCACTCCCTAATTCACTTCCTCTACCCTTGTTCACCCAGTTCTTGACCACTGCTCTGATACCATTAATGTGGTGTCCTCGTTACTTAATCCATTATGTATTAATTACTTATACATATGTGAGTAAGAATTAAGTAATATCACACAATGATTAAAAGTTTTCTTATGTCAGTTATTACAACAGTTACGAAACTCTGACATAATATACATCACAAGTACTTAATAACAACCCAAAGCAGTTCAACTCCTAATCAGTGGTTCAGTTCGCAGCAGAATCAACTCACAATCCCGTCCTCGCACGTCTAGGAATCCCTACAGAAACAATCACATAACATGAGTATTGATAGACAAATATAGCAGTTCTATATCAATAAATAAGACATCATACGGTAAATAACCATCGTATAATCTCAACCAAGCATAAGCATATTTTACTTCTTCATACTACAACACAAACCTCAAATCATTTACCATGCTAAACCATGAAAGTTTTACTTTTCTTATTATTTTCACAAGACTTTGAATTAAACATAAACTCTTACTTGATTCCCTTGATTTCCAAGCTCCAATCCAAGAAAGAAAAGCAAGAAAGAGTAAGGGTTTGAGAGGGTGTTTTGTAGAGATTAGTAGGTATGATTTGGTGTTGTTATGTTCCAAATCTGAAATCTCATATCAAATTCAAATGCATAGCAAACTCATGTCTACTTGTTATTTAACTGCATATCTTCTTTACTCATCATGTATACTTGCTACATTTGCTACAACCATGTAGCTTTCTATATTAAATCAATACATAAGTTTATGAGTGTATTTAACTAGTCTCCACTCAACAACTAAGCATACACTTGTGTATATTCATCATACTCGATTCAACCAACCTCGAATTCATATCCGACCGTAATTCTCACGTAATTACGCCATAATCATATTAAACAGGTATGAGTCATATCGAGGCATTACAAAAATCGTGCATCTCATTCTTGTTTTTTGCATTACCAAATCTTGATTCAATGTATGATGATCATGAAGATAATTACTATATAAACAACATTGGAAAAAATTCAAAATCATAATCAACAATGGCTTCTCATCTAAGAGGTATCCACAAATTAACCATGACAGATCAAATACGTAAACATTATGTTAGTATAAGAGAGATCACCCCACATGCACTCAAAAGATTTACTACAATGGCTTGATGAAAAATATCATTTCAAAGTTAGTCAAGGTACAATATCAAACACTCTCAAGCGATCATCTGAGTACGTTTTGGCAATCTTAGAAAAAGGAGGCAATACCAAGCGACACAAACCAGCAAAATTTCCAGATATGGAGAACGTTGTTTATGAGTGGTTTCTCCAATACAAAAATCAAGTGAATATAACTGGAGAGCTAATTTTGGAGAAGGAAATGGAAACGATGAACCTTTTGTACCCTCAACAACCTTCTGAATACCACTTTTCTCAAGGTTGGCTTGAGAAATTCAAGCTAAGAAATGGTATCAAGCCATTTCGTCGTTTCGGAGAGAGTGGTTCGGTTGACACACTAGACATGGAGGAGAAATTGGATTCTATAGACCAGTTCCCTGTGAAAGATGTTTTTAATATGGATGAAACTGGTTTGTTCTACAGGTTTCAAGTTGATCATTCGCTTGCAACAAAGCAACTTGAAGGAAGAAAAAAGGACAAAGAATGGCTTACAATTGTTATTTGTTGCAATGAGGATGGCTCAGAAAAAATTCCTTTATGGATTATTGGCAAGTATGCCAAGGCACGTTGCTTCAAGAATGTCAACATGAATAGCTTGAATTGTCCAACAAAAGAGCATGGATCAGCGTGCTTTTGATAAGTGAAATTTTTGCACTTATATTTCGATGTTTTTTAGTATTATTTTAGAGTGATTTTTGAATGATATTACGTTTATTGGTATTAATTTGCATATTCAAGGAATCTTTGTGAAAATGCTGGGAAGTGAAAAAAAGGAACCAAATAATGATCGAAAGTACATAGGAATGGAGAAGACCCAATTTGAAGCTGAAAAGTGAAAACAAATCATGCACCGGACAGAATGCATGGTGCTAGAGCGCACACGTACACCACATGGAGATTTGTTTTGAGTCATTCAACTGATATGCATGTGAGATGGAGGACAAAGAAGGGATTTTATTTCATAAGATATTCATCTCAAAAAGTGGAAAGATACACATCGAATGTGGCGATGCTAATTCTGAATTTTCCCTTGTAATTTACGGAGCAGAGCATGGAAGCAGTTATGGAAACAAATTGTTGGACTATTCAACCATATTATATTAATTATTCTGCAAGGAAAGAGGGAACCACAAGCAAATTCACGGCACAAAAATGTTACACGCCACATCAGATTGAAGATTCATATGCACAAGGAAGACTCATGTGATTTAGCATAAAAAAGGGAAGGGATTTTTCAGCAGAAATTTAAGGAAAGAAGAGACGTGAGAGGAGAAAATCACGTGGCACAAAACAAGAGAGGAGAGGCGCACCACATATTAAAAGGCAACATAATATTTGTTAAAAGATACGGGTGAAGACATGCACTTACGAGAGATTCAAAGATATATTATATTATATTATAATATAATATACTATCTAAGGAAAGAAGAGATTGGTAGACATGGGATGTTGAAGGACGTATATCTTTGATAAAAAAAGGACGTGAAGGACGTACGCTTCCAGGGGATCCAAACCAAATCACACGCCTCCTACTTTTCTCCTCACAAAACCTATACGCCTTCACCAAAAAACTCCATCATACCTCACGCCTCTTCCAGAACACACGGGCAGCAAACTTTCACGTTCTCCGTTCATCCTTCAACCTTTTAACCCTATGATTTTGGAACAACTCCGATAAGGCGATTAAAGTGACGATCGAGAAGGAAGCAAGAGAAGGAGCAAGGATCTACAACCGGAGTCGACGCTGGGAGTTTATTCTTACTTTTAAACTTTAGTTTTGGTTTTGTTTTGATTATACCATGCTTGGATTGTTGCAAGACATGTTTGAGTATTGATATTTATTTATGAGTATGAACTAAGTTTATTTATCGAGGCTAGGCAAACCTTTGTTTTGAACCTATGATTTGATGATTTATGATTGAATCCTTATAATTCTTTGTGTATGATTTATGATTTTAATGCTTTTGAGGGATTGATCACCTTGAATGATGTTAGTATCGTAATTGAGATCGAGAGATGATTTTATGATACGGAATTAATAACTCATACCATGGATTTCAGACCGAGATCGAGAGATGACGTCAAATACATGTGTGATAGCCATAGATATCTAGTAATCGAAAGTTAGAAGTTTTCACGGATCTTAATTCAATATTGAGTTGTTAAATAAGTACACGAGAGTGACTTACTACAATCTGATATTAGGTTTAATTTATCTCGAGAGAGTATATTAGATAAATTTGGAGAACTTGTCACCTTAGAAATATTTGGATATTCAATTGAGAATTGTAGGGGATTTCATTGGTGAGCCGACGCCTCGATAATCTTCTCTAGTGGATTTTTCTCGTTTATTTTGATTGACTTGGTTGGATTAGTAGTTAATTTTAATTAATTAGTAGTTTAATTATTAATTCAATTTCGTAGGTTCAATATAGTCAAAAGCATCTTATTTGGTACTTACTTGTTAGTCCCTGTGGGTTCGACAATCCGTATTCTTCCTATCTATACTAAAACTTGACACCGTGCACTTGCGGTCTAAAATCGCTAGATTTGAAATTATTGTTTAAAATAAAAGCGATCAAGTTTTTTGGCGCCGTTGCCGGGGACTAACTTTAGTAATATCATACGAGAAGCTTTGACTGTAATTTAACCATTTTTTTCTTCTTTGTATATATTTATAAAAAAAAACTATATTTAATTGTTTTATTTGTTTTCCTTGCGAGGTACTTGTGATGCTTCATCAACAAGTCTTCACAAGATTTGCCCAACAATATTCAGAGCCGTTTTATGCAGCGTGGGGAAGATTCAATGAATTGGCAGACACATTCCGGTATCACAACTTTTCGAACTATTCTCTTCTGCAATATTTCTTCAAAGGTTTGGATGCACAGACACGAGAATGGGTATTTAGCGGAGCACTGGTGACTGGGAGTCCCCTGGTTGATAGAGATGAGGACAGTGTGTTGCACCTGTTCAATGATATGGCAGACTTCGATTACCACTGGCATTGTGATCCTTCATTGCAAGGTTGGAGTCACAAATATCCACCAGAGCCTCACTACCCTAATCTTATAAACCAACCATTTGAGCATCAAGGAGAGAAGAGAGATAGTTCGGCAGAAGTAATGGCTCAATCAGAGGATGTGTTACTTAGATTCATGGCGTCAACTGAGCAACGTTTAGAAAACCAGACCAATTCTATACATCACCTAGAGCAGCAATTAGCAATCCTTGTGGAAAACATTTCAATGAGCTGCCAAGAGGAGGAGACGAGATCTAAGAACCAGGCCTGGTTACATGATGATGATCACTCAACTAATCAAGTTTGGGGGAGTGATCCTACTTATGTGGAAAAGTCAAGGGAAGTTGAGCCACTTGAAGTGTTTGAGCCTATAGTAGAAAAGTCAACCGAGGAAATCATATGGGAAGACGAGCCAAGAGTGATGTTGGAGGAGGAGATTTTTGAGAACTTTGATGTGCACCCATCGATGGAGACATGTTCTATGCCATATGTGGATCCATATTTTCCATCGATGCCAACTTCACCGCACTACATCCTCCATATGAAGCCAAGTCAAGAATCATTCTCCCATGCCTACCAATTCAAGAATGTTGTTGGAGCGACGAGCTTACACTGTTACAATCTTGCCAATCTTGAGGGCATATTGAATGAAGACCCATTAGTGGTATCATATGATACTTACTATGGGCGGCAGCCGCTCTTTAATGGTTGCTTCTGATGGTCAAGCCGACGACTAAAAATCAGCGCTTCTTGGGAGGCAACCCAAGCGTATCCTTTTGCCATTTAGTTTTGTTTATTTTTAGTTTTTGCATTTACTTTGTTTATATCTCGTGTCGACTATTTTATTTGCATTCTTCTCTTGCTAGGTACTCAGTTGGAGCGATGAACCCTACAACAGTGGAGCTTTCAAAAGCGAATCTTCCTCAACCCTCATGCAAGCGTCTTGATCAGGGGAGTTCACTGTTTTCCCTTTTGATTCTTTTAAACATTGAGGGCAATGTTTGATTTAAGTTTGGGGGAGTAGTAGCTTGCATGTTTTACTTGTTTTAACCACATGTTGTGTGCTTAAATGACACTTGAATCGTCCGATTATTATGAGCTAAAAATTTTTTTTTATGAGTTCAAACTTGAGAAAAGAATGAATTATAGTAGTGACTATTCAATGACGATTCTGATCTCACTATGCATATGAACTTGATTTGTGATTGGACTTGTACATGAATATCCTAATTTGAGTTAGCATGTCAAGAATGAGGAATACTTTGAGCACAATGAGTCATGATCTTGTGGATTGCATGTTGAATAGTGATAATTGTTGTGAACTTGATGATTTGTCTTGAGCATCTTAGAGTTATCCTAGAACTTATTTGATGATAACACTTTGAGGCGAAATTTTATAGTTACAAACTCGACTTGGAAATGATCTAGGCGATCTTTGACACGTTTGAGCCTTTCAAGCTTACCATGATTCATATCAATCCCTAGTGTCCCATTTGAGCTTTATTGAAAAAAGAATGGTATATGCATTGCATATAATTAGACCCCATTCGACATTCTTGGCAAACTCATTATACTTACCCTTATTTGAGCCTAAATGAAAAAGTTATCCTTACCCTAAGGGAGTATAATGAATATCATTCGATGCACTTGAATTGTTATATCTTGATGAGCTTATTGAAAGAAAAAAAAAATTGATGAATGAGAAAAGAAAAAGATAGACAAAAAGCCTTGAGAAAAAGATTGACTAAATAAGACCCAAAGTGGCCAAGGCTATAAAAGAAAAAGAAGAGAAGCTCGATGTGTGCGAAAAATTTGAATTGTAAATGATTATACTCTCTTCTTTGCGCTTATCCTATCTTTTCTTTGAAGCCAACACCAAAGGCCTTATATTACAAGCTTAAAAAGTCCTTTTGATCCAAGTCTAAGGAGTAACTATCATTAGTGGAGAAGTTGTTTGAAAATAGGCTTATGGGGTGCTTGATGATAATTTCGACTTTGAGTTGATTGACATGATTTGATCTTGATTATGTGCATGAAACTTAAGATTGACTATAGCACACACACACGTTCCGATTTTAATATGTGTTACTTGATTTAGGAGAAAACATGTCTTGTCCACTTTTGTATATGTGCATGAGATTTCTGAGAATAAAATAAGTCATGAAATAATTGTTTCAAGTATCAAGAATGAACTCTACCTTGTGATTTTAGTGCTTAATCGAGGACGATCAAGTGATAAGTTTGGGGGAGTTGATAAGTGAAATTTTTGCACTTATATTTCGATGTTTTTTAGTATTATTTTAGAGTGATTTTTGAATGATATTACGTTTATTGGTATTAATTTGCATATTCAAGGAATCTTTGTGAAAATGCTGGGAAGTGAAAAAAAGGAACCAAATAATGATCGAAAGTACATAGGAATGGAGAAGACCCAATTTGAAGCTGAAAAGTGAAAACAAATCATGCACCGGACAGAATGCATGGTGCTAGAGCGCACACGTACACCACATGGAGATTTATTTTGAGTCATTCAACTGATATGCATGTGAGATGGAGGACAAAGAAGGGATTTTATTTCATAAGATATTCATCTCAAAAAGTGGAAAGATACACATCGAATGTGGCGATGCTAATTCTGAATTTTCCCTTGTAATTTACGGAGCAGAGCATGGAAGCAGTTATGGAAACAAATTGTTGGACTATTCAACCATATTATATTAATTATTCTGCAAGGAAAGAGGGAACCACAAGCAAATTCACGGCACAAAAATGTTACACGCCACATCAGATTGAAGATTCATATGCACAAGGAAGACTCATGTGATTTAGCATAAAAAAGGGAAGGGATTTTTCAGCAGAAATTTAAGGAAAGAAGAGACGTGAGAGGAGAAAATCACGTGGCACAAAACAAGAGAGGAGAGGCGCACCACATATTAAAAGGCAACATAATATTTGTTAAAAGATACGGGTGAAGACATGCACTTACGAGAGATTCAAAGATATATTATATTATATTATAATATAATATACTATCTAAGGAAAGAAGAGATTGGTAGACATGGGATGTTGAAGGACGTATATCTTTGATAAAAAAAGGACGTGAAGGACGTACGCTTACAGGGGATCCAAACCAAATCACACGCCTCCTACTTTTCTCATCACAAAACCTATACGCCTTCACCAAAAAACTCCATCATACCTCACGCCTCTTCCAGAACACACGGGCAGCAAACTTTCATGTTCTCCGTTCATCCTTCAACCTTTTAACCCTATGATTTTGGAACAACTCCGATAAGGCGATTAAAGTGACGATCGAGAAGGAAGCAAGAGAAGGAGCAAGGATCTACAACCGGAGTCGACGCTGGGAGTTTATTCTTACTTTTAAACTTTAGTTTTGGTTTTGTTTTGATTATACCATGCTTGGATTGTTGCAAGACATGTTTGAGTATTGGTATTTATTTATGAGTATGAACTAAGTTTATTTATCGAGGCTAGGCAAACCTTTGTTTTGAACCTATGATTTGATGATTTATGATTGAATCCTTATAATTCTTTGTGTATGATTTATGATTTTAATGCTTTTGAGGGATTGATCACCTTGAATGATGTTAGTATCGTAATTGAGATCGAGAGATGATTTTATGATACGGAATTAATAACTCATACCATGGATTTCAGACCGAGATCGAGAGATGACGTCAAATACATGTGTGATAGCCATAGATATCTAGTAATCGAAAGTTAGAAGTTTTCACGGATCTTAATTCAATATTGAGTTGTTAAATAAGTACACGAGAGTGACTTACTACAATCTGATATTAGGTTTAATTTATCTCGAGAGAGTATATTAGATAAATTTGGAGAACTTGTCACCTTAGAAATATTTGGATATTCAATTGAGAATTGTAGGGGATTTCATTGGTGAGCCGACGCCTCGATAATCTTCTCTAGTGGATTTTTCTCGTTTATTTTGATTGACTTGGTTGGATTAGTAGTTAATTTTAATTAATTAGTAGTTTAATTATTAATTCAATTTCGTAGGTTCAATATAGTCAAAAGCATCTTATTTGGTACTTACTTGTTAGTCCCTGTGGGTTCGACAATCCGTATTCTTCCTATCTATACTAAAACTTGACACCGTGCACTTGCGGTCTAAAATCGCTAGATTTGAAATTATTGTTTAAAATAAAAGCGATCAAGTTTTTTGGCGCCGTTGCCGGGGACTAACTTTAGTAATATCATACGAGAAGCTTTGACTGTAATTTAACCATTTTTTTCTTCTTTGTATATATTTATAAAAAAAAACTATATTTAATTGTTTTATTTGTTTTCCTTGCGAGGTACTTGTGATGCTTCATCAACAAGTCTTCACAAGATTTGCCCAACAATATTCAGAGTCGTTTTATGCAGCGTGGGGAAGATTCAATGAATTGGCAGACACATTCCGGTATCACAACTTTTCGAACTATTCTCTTCTGCAATATTTCTTCAAAGGTTTGGATGCACAGACACGAGAATGGGTATTTAGCGGAGCACTGGTGACTGGGAGTCCCCTGGTTGATAGAGATGAGGACAGTGTGTTGCACCTGTTCAATGATATGGCAGACTTCGATTACCACTGGCATTGTGATCCTTCATTGCAAGGTTGGAGTCACAAATATCCACCAGAGCCTCACTACCCTAATCTTATAAACCAACCATTTGAGCATCAAGGAGAGAAGAGAGATAGTTCGGCAGAAGTAATGGCTCAATCAGAGGATGTGTTACTTAGATTCATGGCGTCAACTGAGCAACGTTTAGAAAACCAGACCAATTCTATACATCACCTAGAGCAGCAATTAGCAATCCTTGTGGAAAACATTTCAATGAGCTGCCAAGAGGAGGAGACGAGATCTAAGAACCAGGCCTGGTTACATGATGATGATCACTCAACTAATCAAGTTTGGGGGAGTGATCCTACTTATGTGGAAAAGTCAAGGGAAGTTGAGCCACTTGAAGTGTTTGAGCCTATAGTAGAAAAGTCAACCGAGGAAATCATATGGGAAGACGAGCCAAGAGTGATGTTGGAGGAGGAGATTTTCGAGAACTTTGATGTGCACCCATCGATGGAGACATGTTCTATGCCATATGTGGATCCATATTTTCCATCGATGCCAACTTCACCGCACTACATCCTCCATATGAAGCCAAGTCAAGAATCATTCTCCCATGCCTACCAATTCAAGAATGTTGTTGGAGCGACGAGCTTACACTGTTACAATCTTGCCAATCTTGAGGGCATATTGAATGAAGACCCATTAGTGGTATCATATGATACTTACTATGGGCGGCAGCCGCTCTTTGATGGTTGCTTCTGATGGTCAAGCCGACGACTAAAAATCAGCGCTTCTTGGGAGGCAACCCAAGCGTATCCTTTTGCCATTTAGTTTTGTTTATTTTTAGTTTTTGCATTTACTTTGTTTATATCTCGTGTCGACTATTTTATTTGCATTCTTCTCTTGCTAGGTACTCAGTTGGAGCGATGAACCCTACAACAGTGGAGCTTTCAAAAGCGAATCTTCCTCAACCCTCATGCAAGCGTCTTGATCAGGGGAGTTCACTGTTTTCCCTTTTGATTCTTTTAAACATTGAGGGCAATGTTTGATTTAAGTTTGGGGGAGTAGTAGCTTGCATGTTTTACTTGTTTTAACCACATGTTGTGTGCTTAAATGACACTTGAATCGTCCGATTATTATGAGCTAAAAAATTTTTTTTATGAGTTCAAACTTGAGAAAAGAATGAATTATAGTAGTGACTATTCAATGACGATTCTGATCTCACTATGCATATGAACTTGATTTGTGATTGGACTTGTACATGAATATCCTAATTTGAGTTAGCATGTCAAGAATGAGGAATACTTTGAGCACAATGAGTCATGATCTTGTGGATTGCATGTTGAATAGTGATAATTGTTGTGAACTTGATGATTTGTCTTGAGCATCTTAGAGTTATCCTAGAACTTATTTGATGATAACACTTTGAGGCGAAATTTTATAGTTACAAACTCGACTTGGAAATGATCTAGGCGATCTTTGACACGTTTGAGCCTTTCAAGCTTACCATGATTCATATCAATCCCTAGTGTCCCATTTGAGCTTTATTGAAAAAAGAATGGTATATGCATTGCATATAATTAGACCCCATTCGACATTCTTGGCAAACTCATTATACTTACCCTTATTTGAGCCTAAATGAAAAAGTTATCCTTACCCTAAGGGAGTATAATGAATATCATTCGATGCACTTGAATTGTTATATCTTGATGAGCTTATTGAAAGAAAAAAAAAATTGATGAATGAGAAAAGAAAAAGATAGACAAAAAGCCTTGAGAAAAAGATTGACTAAATAAGACCCAAAGTGGCCAAGGCTATAAAAGAAAAAGAAGAGAAGCTCGATGTGTGCGAAAAATTTGAATTGTAAATGATTATACTCTCTTCTTTGCGCTTATCCTATCTTTTCTTTGAAGCCAACACCAAAGGCCTTATATTACAAGCTTAAAAAGTCCTTTTGATCCAAGTCTAAGGAGTAACTATCATTAGTGGAGAAGTTGTTTGAAAATAGGCTTATGGGGTGCTTGATGATAATTTCGACTTTGAGTTGATTGACATGATTTGATCTTGATTATGTGCATGAAACTTAAGATTGACTATAGCACACACACACGTTCCGATTTTAATATGTGTTACTTGATTTAGGAGAAAACATGTCTTGTCCACTTTTGTATATGTGCATGAGATTTCTGAGAATAAAATAAGTCATGAAATAATTGTTTCAAGTATCAAGAATGAACTCTACCTTGTGATTTTAGTGCTTAATCGAGGACGATCAAGTGATAAGTTTGGGGGAGTTGATAAGTGAAATTTTTGCACTTATATTTCGATGTTTTTTAGTATTATTTTAGAGTGATTTTTGAATGATATTACGTTTATTGGTATTAATTTGCATATTCAAGGAATCTTTGTGAAAATGCTGGGAAGTGAAAAAAAGGAACCAAATAATGATCGAAAGTACATAGGAATGGAGAAGACCCAATTTGAAGCTGAAAAGTGAAAACAAATCATGCACCGGACAGAATGCATGGTGCTAGAGCGCACACGTACACCACATGGAGATTTATTTTGAGTCATTCAACTGATATGCATGTGAGATGGAGGACAAAGAAGGGATTTTATTTCATAAGATATTCATCTCAAAAAGTGGAAAGATACACATCGAATGTGGCGATGCTAATTCTGAATTTTCCCTTGTAATTTACGGAGCAGAGCATGGAAGCAGTTATGGAAACAAATTGTTGGACTATTCAACCATATTATATTAATTATTCTGCAAGGAAAGAGGGAACCACAAGCAAATTCACGGCACAAAAATGTTACACGCCACATCAGATTGAAGATTCATATGCACAAGGAAGACTCATGTGATTTAGCATAAAAAAGGGAAGGGATTTTTCAGCAGAAATTTAAGGAAAGAAGAGACGTGAGAGGAGAAAATCACGTGGCACAAAACAAGAGAGGAGAGGCGCACCACATATTAAAAGGCAACATAATATTTGTTAAAAGATACGGGTGAAGACATGCACTTACGAGAGATTCAAAGATATATTATATTATATTATAATATAATATACTATCTAAGGAAAGAAGAGATTGGTAGACATGGGATGTTGAAGGACGTATATCTTTGATAAAAAAAGGACGTGAAGGACGTACGCTTACAGGGGATCCAAACCAAATCACACGCCTCCTACTTTTCTCATCACAAAACCTATACGCCTTCACCAAAAAACTCCATCATACCTCACGCCTCTTCCAGAACACACGGGCAGCAAACTTTCACGTTCTCCGTTCATCCTTCAACCTTTTAACCCTATGATTTTGGAACAACTCCGATAAGGCGATTAAAGTGACGATCGAGAAGGAAGCAAGAGAAGGAGCAAGGATCTACAACCGGAGTCGACGCTGGGAGTTTATTCTTACTTTTAAACTTTAGTTTTGGTTTTGTTTTGATTATACCATGCTTGGATTGTTGCAAGACATGTTTGAGTATTGGTATTTATTTATGAGTATGAACTAAGTTTATTTATCGAGGCTAGGCAAACCTTTGTTTTGAACCTATGATTTGATGATTTATGATTGAATCCTTATAATTCTTTGTGTATGATTTATGATTTTAATGCTTTTGAGGGATTGATCACCTTGAATGATGTTAGTATCGTAATTGAGATCGAGAGATGATTTTATGATACGGAATTAATAACTCATACCATGGATTTCAGACCGAGATCGAGAGATGACGTCAAATACATGTGTGATAGCCATAGATATCTAGTAATCGAAAGTTAGAAGTTTTCACGGATCTTAATTCAATATTGAGTTGTTAAATAAGTACACGAGAGTGACTTACTACAATCTGATATTAGGTTTAATTTATCTCGAGAGAGTATATTAGATAAATTTGGAGAACTTGTCACCTTAGAAATATTTGGATATTCAATTGAGAATTGTAGGGGATTGCATTGGTGAGCCGACGCCTCGATAATCTTCTCTAGTGGATTTTTCTCGTTTATTTTGATTGACTTGGTTGGATTAGTAGTTAATTTTAATTAATTAGTAGTTTAATTATTAATTCAATTTCGTAGGTTCAATATAGTCAAAAGCATCTTATTTGGTACTTTAGTCCCTGTGGGTTCGACAATCCGTATTCTTCCTATCTATACTAAAACTTGACACCGTGCACTTGCGGTCTAAAATCGCTAGATTTGAAATTATTGTTTAAAATAAAAGCGATCAGCTTTTTGATGAATATGTTCATTGGCTGGACCAGAAAATGCATGGTAGAAGAATTTTGTTGGTAGTAGATAATTGCGCAGCCATCCAAGAAATATTGAAGGGCTACAAAATGTTGAGTTATTTTTTTGCCACCTAATATGACATCAAAAATCCAACCATGTGACGCTGGGATGATAAGAACTTTCAAGATGCACTACCACATGAGATTTTACCATAAGATATTGGAAGGTTATGAGTTGGGACAATCTGATCCCGAAAAAATTAAGGTTTTAGATGCTTTCAATCTTGCCGTCTCGGCTTGGACAATAAATATTCAACAAGAGACAATAGCAAATTGTTTCCGACGCTGCAAAATTCATTCGGAGGATGAAGCAGCTTCAAGGAATTTAAATGAAGCAACTTCTAAAGAAGGCATTCATGAGCTTGAGAATATGATTAATGATTTCGGTTACTGTAATAAAATGGATGTCAATCATCTTTTGGATTACCCAGATGAAAATTATGAATGCTCAGAGAATCAAAGCTTAGAAGAAATTGTGGCTAGTGTCATTGAAACTCATGTTGATGATGAAGCTGGGGATGACTCGGTACCTTTGGAACCAACGACTCGAAAGGAAGCACTCATAGCGGCAACATATCTTCACAATTTCTTTTTGCAGTCGAGAACACGACACCGGAGCTTTTGAATGCAATGAGAAAAGTTAGAGATGAAATTCATCAAGATTTAATTTCAAGAATAAACAAACATAGAATAGATTTCTATTTTAATAAACTATCCTAGTTATGTTTGTATTTTAGAAAATTATTAATTTATGATATTGACGGGACTATATATTTATATAGGGTTTTTCTAAAAAAAATTTTATCCTATCAATTTATTAAAAAATACTAATTTTTTAAACTGCCCCAAGTTGGGACCAGGAAAAAAATATTATTTTAGAGAGGTTATTAATTTATCGAGTATTAATTTATGCATGTTTTTACTGTATATGGAATTGTTTTGTTACATGATTTGTTATGAAATGGTATGAACGTGGTTTAGTAGTAGCTTTATATGAAAGTCATGTATTTGATGCATAATATAATACATTGAGTAAACTTGACATGGCATGAATTTGTCCTATGAGATAATCAGGTTGAGAAACACATAATACACCTAAACTCGCCTAGAAATCTCTACAAAGTTCTCTCCAAGTCTTGCTTCTTCTTTTACACTTTTGCTTGGATTTTAGCTTGGTAAGGATATCATGAGTTATATACTCTTTTGTTGGTAGTTGAATTGAAAAAGCTTGATTGGTGAAGAATTAATACGATGTTAAAGTCAAGGAAAATGAGTTTTATTATTATGAAAAGATGTTTATATCATGAATTGGTGTTACTTTCATGCAATTTTCGAGTTCTCATATGTGTTATAGGTTAGAAATTGAAGATGAGCATGAAATTGCCCTTTGCTCTGTTCTGAGATTTTCGTTGCCTTGCGATCGAACGCAAGGCAGGGAGCGATCGATCGCGAGAGGCCAGAAGAAAATAAGGAGGTTAAAGTTGTAGTGATCTATCGCTAGATTGCAACCGATCGATCTCTTGGTTGGTGATCAATCGCGTGAGGGAAGAGATCGATCGTGTATGAGGCATAAGCTTTTGTGTTGAAATGTGAAGTATGAAGCACTCGATCGCTGGTTGAGACCGATCATTCGCTAGGGTTATTGAATTGAAGCAATCGGTCGCTGGATATGACCGATCGATCGCGAGACGTAATGAGTGAAAATGTTATAATTTCTTGCCATTTGTATAATGAAGTTGATTATAACATTGAATTGTTGAATTTTATGTAGCACCATCTCAGGGAACATGTCAGAGAGGAGGTTAATCAATAACTCATGGTTTTCTAAATTTTGTAAATGACGACAGATTCGTGTAGACTTACGAGTATTGATGCTATATATATGTGATATATATATATATATGATTAGATATATATATCATTGTGATGATGCTATTGAGACGTGAGATAAGATTGATAACGCGTGAGCTGAAAATATGATATATGCTGCTATAAAATGTGAGTTGGTTACACCGACATATTGAGTGGAAAAGCCATATCATATATGCTCCGTTATAATAGGTTGTGATGATGTTGTTGAAGCATGTGTTGTTGAGGCATGCGATTGATGATGTGAGACATGATGTTGTTGAGGCATGAGATAATGTTGTTATAACGCGTGAGCTGGAAATATGCTGATATATGAAAATGTGAGGTGGTTCCACTGACATATTGAGCGGAAAGGCAATATCATATATGCTTGTTGAGGCATGTGATTGATGATGTGAGGCATGATGTTGTTGAGGTATGAGGTAATGCTGTTATAACGCATGAGCTAGGAAATATGATATATGCTGATATCTGAAAATGTGAGGTGGTTCCACTGACATCTTGAGCGGAAAGGCAATATCATATATGCCCCGTGATAACAGGGTGATGAATTTGATTCTTTGACAGATCATGACATATTGGATTTATATTGTAATGTGGTGTATGTATTGCGATTTGACGTGTGTACATGAACAACCAAGAACGAATATGATGTGACTAGAAATAGACACATCTAGCATGCTTAATTATCTATGATTAGGTATGTTTTAATGGTTAAATTGATATATATGTTACCTAATCAAATAATTGCTTGAATGTAGGAAAATGTGAAGAAATTAAGCTAAAACGATGGAAGAATGAAGAAAGTTAAAGAAAATAGGAAAAACCGGAATCCAAAGACACATCACATCTTTCTCCACAAATTTCTTTATGTTCCGAGCCAAATTTTGGGAATGTGGTCAACATAAAATTGTAGAACTTTCCGTTATCTTCTAGTGGACAGCTGATTCGCTTAATTCGGAGTTCATATGAGAAAGTTATGGCCAAAATACGAAACTCGCCAGAAAAATTTAAGGCTCGGCGATCGATTGACAGCTTTCGGCGATCGATCGCCGAGACAATCTGCCTGAAAAATAAAATTTAGTAAAGGCCGGAGATCAATCGTCGGCCATCCGCGATCGATCGCCAGCAGGGTCCGTGAACAACAAGAAAAACTGATTTTTGACCATCTTTTGGAGATTATATCCCACCTACTTGCTTCCCTATATATATCCCTCGAATTTCAGACTTGAAAACCATCTAGATAGTAAGGGTAGAGTAGTTTAGGATATTTTTACGATTTTGCTATCAATTTTGTTGTAGACGACTACGAAGATCGAAGCGAAGGTGGGATAGACAACCTCGACGGAGTGGAGATCGGATTAGTTTTCTTTCTTTTTCTTTTATTTTTTGTTTTTCTTGTTAATTATGTTTAGCTAGTTTTAGTTCTTGGTTGAGGAAGACTAATACTTTGGATTTATATATCTTTGGGAGATTCATACGCTTTTGTTTATCGATTTTATTGAATATCATTGTTTTTCTGTTTTTATTGATATGGTTTGTGTTTGTTTATTGGATTGACAACATAATGACTTGCATATAATCTATTGCTAATTGGATATCAAATAAGAGATTGTTTGAGTAATCTAATTGAAGAAGCGACTAAGATTGATAATTGCATGATGTTGGTGTTATTAAATTCTTAGGAAAACCATTGACTAAATTTATATACACCGCTTGTGTTTATGTTATTTAGAGTTCATCGCTCACTAGTTTTGAATACTGTCATGATTTTAATCTTGAATATGCATAAATAGATTGATTGATTGATGAAAGTTATTAGAACCTTGGACTAATTGATTGTGAATAAGGTGAGGGGGGGATTAGATTTCGAATTTATGAATATTCAAATAAAATTGAGTCTTTAGTGAATCGATGAAATAGATGATAATTTTCAAGGTAAAGTCGACTGATACCAAGAATCGCTTTCATTTGTTTAATCTTTGCTTTTAATTTAATTAGTATAATTCACTCACAACCCCATCTTTGTATTTTAATTGTTTTGTTCTTTGATTTTCATTAACATAAGAATTCACATCTCCTCGTGGGATCGATCCCTATTCACGCTACTACATTTTTGTTATCAATCTTAAGAATTGAGTGGGGTTAATTTGGGCGTACACTATAAGCATTACCAGAATATTACAATGCATGAAATACAAGATGTCTTTTATACAATATTTATGCACTTTGATTGATGATGGATTGTGGATAACATCTATATACTCATGATGTATGGTTGTTCTGTAGGGACTCATAGACAGTGGATGCTTGGATCGTGGGTCTATTTTCCGCTGCTAGGAGATATACTGATCGAGATTAAAAAACGCTGAAAAGATTTTGACTTGTAAATGATGTAATTAGATGCTATGTACATTATAAGTGGGGATAATGTAATAGATAGATGATGATACCTTGATCAGTATATATATCTTGTTAAGTAAAGAAATGTCATTTACTTAATCATATGTTTAATTGAGGATTAAGGTAACGAGGCACCACAATATTACAACTAACACATATAAAAATTAATTTCTACTATAAAAATGGTCTAATTGTTTAAGTAAGAATTTTACAAAACTATATTTCTTGTACCTAAGACTAAGAGTGAAGAAGTATACCATGTGACAGATTAGAGCGGCTTAAAATGAAGTTTGTGATAAACATTACAATTATTTGGACTTTATTTCAAAAGCATTTTATCAAATAATTCACTCAAATTGGTTTGTATTTTGATTTGGACTAAATCTTTAAAGTTAATTAATTTCAGTATTAATCAATGTTTACAACTTTTTTATGAGTATAAGAAAATATTATGGCAAATGTGATTCTGAGTTTTTCAGTGAGTATAGGATAATTACATTTATGCTACTTATTTTCAATGAGAGAAAAAAAAATACACAATACGTGACCTATGGCAAATGCCTAAATATATAAACACTTCCGCAGATTTTCAATGAGTCGATGAACAGATTTAGAATTTAGATTGAGGGGAGTAAAAAATATTAAAAATGTGGGAAAATATTTTAGTACGGACAAAATACAATTTTAAGGGGCATCTACAATTTTGGGAGAAAAATATAATTTTATGCAGTAGTACAAAATTATTTTTGTTGCATTCACCTGCGTCCGCATTATAGCCTAAGATGAATATTCATTATACAATTACTAGTCAAATGACTAAGGATGTTTGGCTAACGAATATTTAAATTCATATGCTATATAATTTATGTTAGTTCCATTTTAAGGAATGTTCCTGTTATTCCATGTTTTTTGTGTGATTGAAAGTATCAGATTAACCTTCTCGAGTTAATAACAGTGAAAAAAATAGTAGCGTGAGTAGATATCGATCCCATGTGGAATGGTGTATTTTGTGTTAACTTTTGCAAAACAAAATAAAAGGGGGATTTTGAAATGTTGAATTATACTAATTAAACTAAAAACAAATACTAGATTATCAAGATTAAAAAATAATTCTTGGAACTCTACCTTTGGATATTGGTTACTTGATAATCGATTATAAAAAAAGAATCAATTTTATGCAATCATTCATCATTGAATAATTTAAATCCAACTCACCATATTCGTAGTCAAACAGAAAACAACATTCAAATCAACCATTATCAAAGATTTGGGGAAATCTATCGAGATGTTCATCACTTTACTGAGAAGGTCACAGCATTCAAAGATTTGTAACAAATGCCTTTTCAGACTCCTTCTCCAAGCTGGGGCAAGCCAGACTTGAATTGAGCCAGCAGAATGAATCCCATTATGCTGCTACTTCACTGGAGATTAGAGGAAAAATTGATGACATTCATCAAAAGTTCTCAGCGCAGATGGCCGATATGCAAGCAGCTTACACCATGTAGCTACAAGATTTAAGCAGCAGCCTCCCAACTGTTACTCGCACTGTTCGAAGGCTACCTGAGCACAGCAGACCTCAACAGCCAAGCAGACGAGAACGAGTCTAGGATAGGCGATCATCTGATGGCAGTGAAGAAGCAAGTCAGTCGAGACCTTCCTCCCAGCAGAGGACACAAAGTTCAAGGTAACCACCTATTGACACTCCTCCTTCAGCTCGTGACTACTCAAAACATTGGTTGGACGCCCATAGTAACGTATCTTGTCTTAATCTGTTACATTTTGTCGTTATTGAAATAAAATAATGTTTCTTTTATTCGATACATATCTTCCTCAATTTGTTTTTTTTATGATTGAATGCCAGAAACCGATGTGTCATATCAATCAAAATAGTGTACCTTGCCAATCTTTGGCTATAAATAGCATACCCACTGCCTCAACACATCTCACACTACAACATGCTTTTCTTAAAATTTAACTTAGCGTTCTTACAGCTTATCTGCAAGTCTATTTCATGGGTTTATTACTTATCTATATCAACCCTACATGGGTTGATTACTTATCTAGACCATCTCTGCTAGCTCCAGCTTCACAGACCGGTCTTGATGTTCATCCATCATCCTGGTATTTGGAACGCAGATATCTGGGTGCTGAGACAAAAAGGGGGAAGACAGAGACCATGATGATCAAAAGATGAACAGAGGATTACTTTGAAGATAACGTAGTTTATTTTCTAGGTTTCTTTTGAAACAATTTCCCTGTATGCACTCCCCCCCCCCCCCCCCCCCCCCCACACACACACACACACTTATCAAAACCCTGAAACTGGCCAGGTCGGATCATTCGATACTGGCTATGTTTTGGCAGTTGTTTTTACCAACTTGAATAGATTGTAAACATAGGACTGTTGTAAGAATTGTAATATGTAAACATGATTCATTTAAATAAAAAATGATATTCTTTCGATAATGTTCAGCTTAATAACTACTTGTAATCTGCTTATTTGCTGCTCTCCACTATTTTGTTTTTAAGTCTTAACAGGTATCTGTTGTTCATCGTTCAAGACAGAGTCCCCACTGCTGAGTTTTGTCATCACCAAAAATGGGGAAATTGTTGGGAAAACATTTCTAGGTTTTGGTGATCACAAACATCTACTGCTTGAAGTGTCTACTGCATCAAAGCTTAAAAGACGTCCACCAGGTGAAAAGACACCTACCGTGTGACAAGCTGAAAAGACATCAACCGGGTGAAAGCCGAAAAGACACCTACCGGATGAAAAGCCTAAAAGACACCTACAGGGTAAAAAGCCTAAAAGACATCCACCGGGTGAAAAGACATCTACCGGGTCCAAAAACCAAGAGTTATCATCCACAGAATGCAGAGTGTGTGCGTCCACAAGAACAAGAGTACCATCAGACGTCTAAGAAGTTATTAGTTGACCTTATTCGAGAAGACTAAGTAACTAGTAACTATCCAGCAGATGATAGAAAGGACATCAGCTGATCATATGTCAATCAGATATACAGTAAAGAAGAAGTCAGCTGACGTATAAAACAACAAGACAAAACAAGTACAAATTCACTCTGACAAAAGTACAACAGAGCGCCGCATTATCATATCAGCGCCACCAATAGCGTCATATTGAAATAGCCGTTGATTAACGAAATTGGAAAGAAGACAAAAAGAATTTGGAAGAATATCAGGAAGCTGAGTTTACGTAGATCTTTCCAAATGAAGAAAAGTTGCCTTTAGACTACTATGTCTATAAATACGTCAAAGAGAAGAATGAAGAAAGCTCTAACAACGCGATCAATATTCAAAAGGCAGAAATCAACTTCATTCAAGCAAAACATTCAGCTCATACATTGAAATATTCTGAAGTTTTGCCAGAGCAGCAAAAGCGCATTATTGTGATCTTGAAGATCAAAGTCTACTGAGTCTGCTGCTCAAGAACACTCGAAGATTAAGTGATTCATATTGTGTGTGAGTTTTGTAAGAACAAGTTGTAAACAACTGTGATAGGTGTATTACTAGGAGTTTAGGCCAATTTGCGTGAATGCCTAAGAAGGTTATATATTGTAAAGTGTAAGTCAAAGTCTTCTCGTGTAACCTTCCTGCAAAGGAAGAAGGGGAGACGTAGAAACGTTGTGCTTCGAACTTCCAAAACATATCGTGTGTTTATGCACAATATCATTCAATCATTTAATCTCACAAGTTCAACAAACGTCTTCCGCACTTTTACTAGTGTCTGCTGACTTGTTCATCAATTGAGAACTTACTGCAGTATTTAACAATCTGATGTAACAAAGTAAAATCAAAATTGAGTCTAGTGTTTATTCAACCCCCCTTCAAACACTACTCCGATCATAACAATGACAATTCCGTGCTCAAAATATTCAACTAATATGTCAAACACAATTTGCATTAGAGTTCAAAGTGTTCCAAGGTTAGCAGTTCACATATTTTCAAAAGTATGCATGCTATCAATTACGTTTCGTAACGGGCTTGTGATTCAAAAGTATAAGTTCATCATTCACTATAAGCTCAAATTTTTTCAAGTTTTTCGATTTTTTTGTATTTTTTTTAATAAGAAAGCACTAAATACACAACTAATCCCCCCCCCCCCCCCACCCCCCATACTTAAATCTTACCTTTTCCCCAACGTAAATCAAAATTTCATGAAGAGGGAAATTAAAAATTAAGAAAGCAATAAAAAATAAAAATAAAGGGAAACTAACTCCCATTGGATTGCCTCCCAAGCAGCACCTCTGTTTAACGTCGGTGGCCCAAGCCAGTCCATGATCATTCAAAGCTTGGTGGATCCTCCATAACCACCTTTAAATCCACTTGTCCTCCTCCTTCGTTTTGGACACCCTTGTAGTAATGTTCTAGTCTGTGACCATTCACCTTGAATTTCTTGGTTGTGTCCAAACTTTGTATCTCAACTGCACCATGAGGAGAGACATCGGTAATAACAAAAGGTCCATTCCACCTAGAACAAAGCTTACCTGGGAATAAGCGAATGCGTGAATGGTAGAGGAGAACGTTTTGACCAACTTCAAAGCTCCTCCTTTGACATCATCTTGTCATGAAAGTCCTTCTTCTATTTCCATTGCACTCTCATAAGCACCATTATGTGTCTCTTTTAATTCTTGCAACCGTAACTTCATATGCACACCACTTTCATCATATGCCATGTTGAAGTTCTTCACAGCCGAGTATGCTCTATGCTCCAATTCTACATGAAGATGACAATGTTTACCAAAAATCAATCTATATGGGGAAATACCTATTGGCATTTTGTATGCAGTCTTGTAGGCCTAGAGTGCATCATCCAGTCCTAGACTCCAATCCTTGATTAGAGACCTCGACTTGCCGACTCGTTTGACGGTGGTAGCTGGTGGACACCTCGCGTGTCACATGGTACTTCTTAAGCAACTTTCCACGGTCCTATTGCAAAAGTGGGAGCCTCGGTCTCTTATTATGGCCTTGGGGATCTCAAACCTAGAGAAAAGGTTATGCTTGATAAAATATGCAACGACTTTGGAATCATCAGTTCAGGTAGCTATAGCTTCCACCCATTTCAAAACATAATTAACAACAAGTAATATATAGACATGACCATACGATACAGGAAATGGTCTCATAAAGTAGATGCCCCATACATAAAATATCTCACAAACGAGTATGGGTTGCTGAGGCATCTCCTTTCTTTTGGATAAGTTACCGGTCATTTGGCATTGATCACAATTCTTGCAAAAGTAATAGGCATCATGAAATAGGGTATTTCAAAAGAAACCGCACTCAAACACATTCCTAGATGTTCTCTTTGCTCCAAAGTGTCCCCCACAAGCATAAGCATTGCATAATTTAAGTATGTATATTGCCTCATGTTCAGGGATGCATCTCTAATGATTTGACCCGCACAATGTTTCCACAAGTAGAGATCATCCCAAACATAATACTTTGCATCACACCTTATCTTTACTTTTTGGGACCTAGAAAATTCAGGGGGTAATGCATTAGAAGCCAAAAAATTCACAATATTAGCATACCATGGGAAAGTGATGCTTGTGGAGAACAGCTGCTCATCAGGAATTCTTCCTTCAAACATAGTTCGTCGTCCACATGTGTTAGATGGCTTAAGTGATCCGTTATTTTGTTCACACATCCTTTCTTGTCCTAATTTGAATGTAAAATTCACTCAAGAGCAATATCCACCTTATAAGTATTGGTTTCGCCTCCTTCTTCGCCATCAAGTAGAGAAGAGTTGTATGATCAGAATAAAAAATTACTTTAGTACCAAGCAACTAAGATCTAAATTTTTCAAGAGCAAAGACGACTGCTATAAGTTCTTTCTCAGAGGTAGAGTAGTTTCGTTGGGCGTCATTCAAAGTCTTGGATGCATAGTAGATGGCATGCGAAGCATTCTCCACTTTTTGGCCAAAAACAGTGCCAACTGCGTAGAAACTAGCGTCACACATGATCTCAAACGACTTGCTCCAGTCAGGGGGGTTGAATGATGGGGTGTAGAGGTTAAAGCTTTCTTCAACATATCAAATGCGAACTTGCATGTGTTATCTAGACGTCTTTTTGTAGTAGCTTACACAAAGGTTGTAAAACCTCGTTGCTAATTAATCAAGATTAATCATGATTAAACAAACCCGAATAATTAAAAGTTTAGGCTACGATTTAAGGTGTTCCAGATCACTACGCATTGTATTAGATTGGGATAAAATACAACAAAATTCATATGTATAGATATACATATAGTCAGCCATATACATATAAATAATAATCCCATGCAATATATATTTTAAGTGGTGTATTAGAGCACTAAAAATCCTAATCAATTCTTAGATGACTTGACATTTGGGGGATTGATGGACACTTTGAAGCATTATGCAAGACAAAAAATTTACCTAGTTGGCTTTGGACATCACCTGAGAGACGTTTGGACCTCTTGCATCACATAAGCAATTAAAAAACCTCTTTCCCCACCATAGGAGTCATCGCCCATTTCCTTTAAATTAAGGGTAATAATTGCTTTTCATTTTTCATCTCCAACTTGTCCTCTTCTTCCCTTCTCCTTTTTTTAAACATGCAGCCATACAACTCAGAAAAATCGGAGTTTTAAAGTCTCAAAAATCAACATGCAATGGAGGTTTTGTGCACTACAAGCTTAGGGAAATATGATTCATCAAGAAAATTTAAGTTTAGTGTAAGAAGTTTGGAGTTTTGGCTAGGGCAGCAGCTTGTGGGGGATTTGATGCTCAAATATTCAAGTCTTCAAGGGTATAACTCTCTTTTCAAGCTAAATTTCTGTTGGATTTAGGTGTTAGGGTCGAACATAATAAACCATAACAAGAAAAATTGATGTTACATGAATTCTGTAGATTTCAGTGTACAAAGTGTCTAGTATTTCAAATTTTAAGCATAATTAAACTTCGAATCTGAAGATGGTTATAAACATTGTAGTACTTTGGCTTAACTTTAACAGACCACCCAAATCAGCTAATTTGGAGTTCAAATCAGAAAGTTATGATGATTTTACTGAACTATGCTCAAATCGAGTCTGCATGTTCATGCATGTCACATGCAGTGTGTTCTTCGAAATTTTGGGAAAGTTATGTTCCGAATTTGAAGTTGAGGTAAATATAAAATTTATAGATCTTTGAATTACGTTCAATTTGATAGTAAATTCAGCTAATTTTAAATTAGTATACAAAAGTTATGCTAGTTTTACTAAAGCATGTCAAATCTAGAAACATTGTACCTTCGAATTTTTACTGAGATGTTTTGATAAAAATGTACCTCAAGACAAATGAATTAGCTTAAAACTCATAAAATATGAATTGTAGAATGTTTAGTTATCTATACTCTACCACTGGCATCAGGTCATTTGGAGGTTATATGAATTATTTATGAAGTTTTTACGAAAAGTGGTAAAACTGGAACTTAGAATTTCTCATGCTCTACATAAGTAATATTTAGACCCCAATTTGCCTTAGGTAAATGAACGAATTTGGGGAAGTATTAAATTATTTTGAGTTAGCTTTCAAGATAAATTAGACCCATGTAATTTGGTTAATTATTGGAAAAGATATGAGCCAATTACTATGAGCATGTAAGCTGAAATTTTAAGAAATTTGCTAAGGGTCAATGTTTGGATTATAAACTTGATATTATGAAGTAATGGAACATTTTGATGATATAATTGAGGTGTAAATGACCAGGTTAATAGATCTCGAGGTTGATTCGAGGATCGGTAGATATAGCATTGGCCCGAGGTACATAGAAAATCGGTTCTATTATGATGTCTGACAAATATATTTGATGTTCCTGATGTATGATTTATTTGTCATTATGTGATTCATATGTGATTATAAGACATAAACTGCAGTTTATATGATTCATAAACTGCAGTTTATATGATTGTATCACACATTGAACTGCATGATACGCAGTTACATGATATATTGAGTTGCACCATATGAGATTACACAATACACTGAGATGCATGGACGTTGGGCATATTATATTGATCTTACTGCTCCTTTGATATCATTTGGTCATGATGAGATCTATAGTGTCATGGGGATTCTGGGCACGGTGATGACAGACATTTTAGACAGAAACTGTAGTCACGCGCGTTGTCGCCGAACCTAGACACGAGGGATGCCGATCACAACATATCGATGTGTATGTGTCGCCACCCTCTGCTTGAGCTTGATATTGTTGATGATCCTTCCTTTGATTCATGACATATCAATGCTTTGAAATTGTTATCACTTACATGCATTGCATTCATGCGCGGCAAGCATCGCATGATTCTTTGTTATACTATTTTGATTCTACATGTTTCTCGTATACTGGTTCTGACTCCCGTTGTCGGGGGTGTAATGTCTTTATGGTGTGGACATGACATGGAGTATAGGTGGACATCCTGCGGATGCTCGAGAGAAAGCATCAGGGAATACCAGAGCTCCATGAGGAGGAGTTCATGTTATTTTATCGAGTACTGCATCCCAGTTTATGCTGAAAAGATTTTTAATAAGAATTTATGCACTGGGGTTTGCCCCGAGCAAATGTATTTTTAAGTATAAAGTGTCTGGGGATTTGATTAGTACATGATTTATGAATTATGTGAACTTATGTTGGATGAGAAAATGGTGTTATATATATTTTCAGTACTGAAAAGTAAATTGATATATGTAATATTATCGAAAAAAATTTTAGGGCCAAGTCTTGATAATTTTAAAACTAATCTTCCGTTGTTGACAATAAAAATCATCATTGTGTGATAAATAAACATATTAGTAAGACCGGACCATCACAAAGGTGAAGCTATCTTGGCAAAATCCTTGATGTACCTTCTATAAAAACCTGCATCTCCAAGAAAAGAGCGCACATCCAGAACACAAGTAAGATAAGGTAACACCTGCATAACATCAATTTTTGCCTTGTCTATCTATATACCTTTAGCAGAAACGACATGATCCAATACTATACTTTGTTCAACCATAAAGTGATATTTTTCAGAATTTAAAATAAGGTTGGTCTCAATGCACCTCTTTTAATACAAGTGTAAGGCTAGCTAGGCAATCCTTGAATAAATTACCATAGACGGTAAATCGTCCATAAACACCTTCAAAATATGTTCAATATACTCAGAACATATACTAATCATACACCGTTGGAATGTAGCCGGGGCATTGCGTTGTCCGAAAGGCATGCGTCTGTAGGCAAATGTTCCAAAGGGACATTTGAATGTCGTCCTTTCTTGGTCCTCCGGTGCAATTGCAATCTGAAAATAGCCAGAGTATCCATCAAGAAACAATAATAAGAATGACAAGCTAACCTCTCAAGCATTTGATCAATGGAGTGTAGAGGAAAGTGGTCCTTTCTAGTCACAATATTTAGCTTCCTATACTCGATGCAGACTCTCCACCCATTTTGAATACAAGTTGGAACCAACTGATCATCCTTGTCCTTGACCATGGTGATTCCAGTCTTCTTTGGTACAACTTGGACTGGCTGACCCACTGAGTGTCTGAGATGGGATAGATTACCCCAACTGCTATAAGTTTTAGCATTTCTTCCTTCACCACGTCCATCATGAGCGGATTGAGCTTCCTTTGAGGTTAGTGTGTAGGGCTCCCTCATTCTTCAAGTAGAATGCGACTCATGCATGTGGAGGGGCTGATTCCCTTGATGTCATCAGTAGTCCATCATATGGCAGTCTTGTGCTCCTTGAGCACTTGAATAAACTCCGCCTCTTGGTCATCCCCCAACTTGCTTGAGATGATCACTGGTAGTGTATCTCCTTCACCAAGGAATACATACTTGATATGGCTCGGCAGTGGTTTCAACTCAATGGTAGGTGCCTGCAACACAGATGGAAGTACTCTAGTGTGAGAAGCAGGTAAAGACACAAAAGAAACGTTACCTGACTGAGATAGCTCAGGTGTATCATTCAAGGCAGCTATGGTGTCCTTCAACTCATCAAAGAGGGGTAACTCCTCATCCTCTTTCTCAGTAGGCATGGTAAGAATGACTTACAAATCATCTTTCCCTACAATCTCAAAAATCTCTTGGGCCAATTAATCAACAATATCAATAGAGTAGAAGTGTCATGATCATTGCATGGACGTTTCATGGCATCATAGATATTGAAAGTTATAATTCCACCATCATATTCCATGGTGAGAGTGCCAATATGAACATCTATCTTTGTCTTAGAAGCTTTTAGAAATGGTCTTCCTAACAAAATGGGACTGCTCTTGTCACCATTTTCCATATCAAGCACATAAAAGTCAGAAGGAAGCACCAATTCATTTACTTGCACAAGTACATCCTCTGTAACACCCCTAGGATATGCACTAGATTTATCCGTCAATTGAATAACTATTCCAGATGTGCTTAAAGGACCAAGTTGTGATGAAGCATAAATAGAATATGGCATGACATTAATTGATGCTCCTAGATCTCACATGGCCTACTCAAGACGAGTGTTACCTATCGTGCATAGGATAGAGAACATACCTAAGTCCTTGCACTTTGTAGGGATTTTCCTTGGATGACAGCAGAGACATTCTCACCCAATTCAACCTTGTGAGACGGTGAGACCCCTTCAACTTATGACTTCTTTTTGCAGTGCATAAATCTTTTAAATTTTCTGCATAACCAGGTATTTGTTGAATAGCATCAAGCAAATGAATGTTTACATCACACTGTCGAAAAGTTTCATACAATCCCTTAAGTCCAACTTCTTTTCTATTTCTTTCAATGCATGTGGAAAATGGGGTGGAATATACTCAGAAAGTGGGGGAAACTTACTTTGTGGTACCTCAATCTCAATGGTTTCCTTGCTTTCCACATCGGCTTCCTTTTCCTCTTCGTGTGTTGATGGTGGTGGTGCCTTCTTCTCCGGCATCTCCAACTCCTTGCCATGCCTCAGTGTGAACGCACTTTCATTCTCACTTGGATTAAATACTTGAAGGCAAGTTATGTGATCCTTGAGCCTCCAAAAGATTGAGTACGGTAGCATGTTGTCCCACTTGAGTGTTCAAGATTTGTATGCTAGATCTTGTCTCCTGTTGAAATTTCAAATTGCTGTGACTTTTTGGAATGGTGGACTATATGGTGGTGGGTTGGACTATATTTGGGGTACAACGTGATTTCCATATCTCAGATTTGGATGATCCCGCAATCCTGGGTTGTAGGTGCTATAGAAAAGGGTCATATCTCCTTTGTGGCTGCCCCGAAAATCCTCCCACTACATTTGCTTGCTCACTGGGTGGTTCTTGAAGTGTGGGACATGTATCAATCAGATGACCCGGTAATGCACATATGCAACATACCTTAGCACTTTGTCCAACTCCAACTGCAAGCTGTCTTACAAGAGCCGTTAAGTCAATAAGTTGTGTTTAAGGCTAGAAACATTTACCTCGCCTTGCTTCCTAAGCTTGTGGTCAGATCGACCAGTCCCAAATTATTGAGAGTTGGCGTCCATGTTCGCAATCAAATTCTTTGTCTCCTCTGGTGTCATATCCACAGACACTCCTCTACTTGCAGCGTCCACCAAGTTCCTGTCATTTGGCAAAAGACCCTCATAAAAATATTGAATAAGTAAATGCTCACTTATCTGATGTTGGAGGCAGCTTGTTCAAAGCTTTTTGAAGCGCTCCCAGTATTCGTGAAATGATTCCTCATGGAGTTGTCTGATGCCATAGATTTCTTTATGAATGTTAGTCGCCCTTGTTGCTAGACAATACTTCTCCAAAAAGAACATCTCCAGCTCGTTCCATGTAGGGATGGATCCAGAGGGTATGTAAAAGAGCCAATCCTTCGCAGCGTCCTTCAAGGAGAAGTGAAAAGCTCATAATTTAATTTTCTCATCTGTTATTCCAGTTGGCTTCATAGTAGTGCAAACTACATGGAATTTGTTGAGCCGTAAACGCATGGTTGTGTTTAGTGCGTTAATTTATCTCCGGTTTATTTTGAGTTTTGATGATCAACAAAACTTGTGTTTGTTATACTAATGTGTGTACTTAGTGTGCAGATTAAGTGATTAAAAGTGGATTGAATTGAAGAAAATCGAGTGTGCACAATCTGGGTTGGATCGCCCCAGGCGATGGTGATCATCGCCCCAGGCGATGGCAGCCAGGCGGGGCATCGCCACGCACATTGACTGGAGCAACGCTGAGGCATGCGCGCAGGGGGAGTTCGCCCGAGGTGATGGCCTGATCGCCTGAGGCGATGGCCCGAACGCCTGAGGTGATGTGTGCTTCGTTTGAGGCGATGAAGTTTTTGGACATGCTGAGGCTACGACATTGATTTGTGCATTGGATCGCCTGAGGCGATCGACCCATCGCCTGAGGCGATGCATGTTATTTGGTGACCATTGGGGCGCAGCGATGGTGATCGCCTGAGGATATGGCTGAGGCGATCGACGAGTGATTTCAGCCTTTTGTGTAGCAACGGCTAGTAGGAGCCTAGGGGGCCTCCTACACTATAAATATGGATGCTTTGGAGCATTTTGAAGACAAGAAACAAGCCTACAAACTTCTACAAAGCTTTGCTCATTCAATTTTTAAATAGCTTTGCAATCTCCATACATTGTTGTTGTATTGGAGTTTGTAACTCATTCTTTTTGTTAAAGTCTTGTTGTCTTCGTGTGAGTACACCGTGAAGGTGTTTTGTTGAGTTCATTGTAAAGGTCCTCCAACACCAAAGCAAGTTGGAAATTGTAAAGTCATCAACAAGTTTAGTTGGTGCATGTGTTGTGGCTATCCTTGGAGCCCTTAAGGCCAAGAAGACTCGTGAAGAGTGTTGGTAGGTCGTGAAGAGCTTTGTGTACTCGGGAAGAGTATTGTGCTCGGGGAGAGCTTTGTAAACTCGGGAAGAGTTGTGTAGTGGCTAACTTGGAGCCCTCAAGGCCAAGATCTTTTGTTCTAGTGGAACCTCGGTTGGAGGTTATCTAACCGGGAAGAGGAGAAGTAGGCGATTAATCGCCGAACTTCTATAACAAATATCCTTGTCATTTACCTCACTATTTCATTACGCATTTATTTATTTATTTACTTTTTCATCTCTTTTATTTATCGATTGACTTAAGCCTTCCGCAAGCGCAAACTCATTTGTTTTTGCAAACTCATTTTAAAAAGCTAAAGTAGCCAAATAATCTCATTCACCCCCCCTCTTCGATTCCAATAAGTGGTATCAGAGCCATTTGATTTTTGTTTTTAAATCAAAAATTTTTATATGGCTGATCTAGCAAATGAGTTTGCTCAAGGTCAATCGACAAATAAACCTCCGCTGTTCACGGGTGATAATTACGGTTATTGGAAGAATTGAATTTCTCTATACATCCAATCCGTAGATTATGACCTATGGAGATTATTGTGAAAGGTCCACATATTCCTTTAAAGGAAGTTGGGGGAATAAGTATCCCTAAAGAAATGGACGATTTCACTAGAGCGGACATGATTTTAATATCTCAAAATGCTAAAGCTAATAATATTTTGCATTGTGCTTTAGATATGAAGGAGTAAAACCGGATCTCGATGTGCTCAACCGCAAAGGAGATATGGGACAAATTGCAAATTTGTCATGAAGGAACTAATCAAGTGAAGGAGACCAAGATTGATTTATTACAACTCAAATATGAGACATTTGAGATGGAGTCCGGAGAAGAGGTAGATTCAATGTTTAGGAGGCTCACTCAAATCATAAACGAGCTTGCCCAACTTGGAGAGAAGTACCCTCCGAAACAAATATGGAGAAGAGCTTTAAGAGCCTTACCAAAAGAATGGGATGCAAAGAGAACCGCCATCATCGAGTCCAACAAAGGAGAGAATGCATCTTATGACCTTGATGAGCTTCATGGCACATTGGTGACCCATGAACTTGAAGTATCTACAAGGAAAGGAATAAAGGAGGATGATAGATCTATGAGAAAGGGAATCGCCTTGTGTTAGGATCGGTCCGGAGTGTTTAGAGGGGGGGGGGGGGTGAATGAACACTCCTTCTAAAAATTAATCCCTTGTGATTTCTTTCGGATTAGTGAAAGAAATTTGTTTCTTAATCAACTCTTGTACAGAACAGACCACTGAAAGTATAAGTGCGGAACGGTCTGTTCTTGTATATGTAAGAACGGCTCGATGGCTTAGTATGAAAGAATAAGTGCAGAAAGATAATACACAGGATATGTTTCTGGAAGTTCGAAGGTGGTGTAATCCTTCTACGTCTCCCCTTCTTCCAATTAAGGAAGGTTTATACTAGAAGACTTTGATTTATACAATCCTGTTGTACAAACCCGATTCAGACTGGATTTACCTCACTACCAGTCTGAAACTCCTAGTCACTCGATCTGCTCAGACACACTCTGTCTGACAGTTACAATATATTTCTCACTTCTATTTTTCAACACAGAATACACAAGATGCGCACAGTGATCCTAAATGATCAAATGTTACAAAGTAAACGTGCTTAAGAATGATTTCAGCTCGAGAACTTCTGAGCTTGTAAGCTTGTGCTGTTTTTCTTTCTTGTGCGTTTATTTCAATTGATCAGCGAGAGTCTCTATATTCCTTTTGTTGCATCATTTTATAGTTGTAAATACCAACGACATTATTTCATTTAATGTGCAACTTTGACTCTGCTTGAGCTCTGAGTAAGCTACAGTCTTCTTCTTCAGGATACTTGCCGTTCTGGTTCATACTTTCGGCGATTGTCAGATAGGCTCTTCTTTGTCTCTTTACCTTATATGGCAATCTTCAGTCTTTGGTCCTTTGTAGCATTAATTACGACATTAAATGCTACAATAAATAGTCGTTAATGATTCGTACTGAGGAGCCATTCTTTATGTATCCTTGACTGCTCTGATCTGATAAAGATTGAGATCGATCTGAAGCTTTGATAAAGTCAGTCTGAAATTCATCGATCCGGCCTGATATGCTTTGTTATCTTATCATCTTGATCTGTTATGAGCGATCGATCTGGTCAGTCTGATTTCACTCGATCCGGTCTGAAATGTTTTGTCATCTTTAAAATCTCATCGTTAAGGTCCGGAACTAACAAATTCCCCCTTTTTGATGATGACAAAACCTAGCTTCTAAGTCTGTTTAACTAGTCTGATAAGAACTCTGAAGCGAAAACTTTCGGATCGATTACTTCCTCTTTGTTCAAAATAAATGAACATTATTAAGTTGGATCGATTAAGCCTTTATTAAAGTTCAAAATAAATGAACAAGGGCTTAATAAAGAAAGATTTTTATTGATAAAAAATCTCGCATACAGTCAGTCTAAAAATTTAATCAACGAGACTGCTATCTTCTTGAAGTTTGAGGCGGCTTGAAGTCTTTCTTCTTTTCCCCCTTTTTGTCAGCAGCAATCTCTTGAAGAAAATCAACAACTTGTGCGAGCTGCGCGCTGATAGCGTCAAGACGAACTTCTTGAGCACGGAGGGAATTGGCAACAGATGCTCAGACTTCAGTGGCCAGCTCGATCTGCTCTTTCCTCAGGCTGTTTTTATAAGTGGCTTGCTGAGAAAACAGATCATTCAGTCCTCGCTGAAGACTGCTTATACTGGCTGTCATCTTCTCTTTGAATGAATCAAAGTCCAAAGCTGTAAGCCTCTGACCGTGATGAACTTCTAGAACGCGTTGAGAGAGTGACATGCAGTTGTCAGAGAAATGCTGGAGAGTCTGTGCCAGGGAGGGAGGTGCATCAGATAGCCGGCTGGGAGAGTGATCTGATGATGATAGTGCAGGAGCATCTTCTTCAGCAATCGGCATAATGGAAGATATGGCAGCTAATGACTTTCGGATCGGACCAGGGTGACCAAATCCGAAGAAAATTCCTGAATGAAAGCCAGATCTTCATCTGATTGTCCCGGAGGAGTGCGGGGACTGAGAGGCTCCTCAATCTGTAAAGCTGCAACAACTGTAGACACCACTAAATCCGGATCGACGAAGGCTGGTGCGTCAATTGTTGCAAGTGCTGCGGTTGGACTGATTTGTGCACGGGAGGCTGATGACCCCAAAGGAATAGATGTTGTTGGAGAGTCCAACAACACATTCAATGGTTCATCGTCTGTAGCAGACGGAGCATTAGGCAATGGCTGCTCCGCTGTCTGATCTGCTGTCTGATCTGGTACGAGCTCTGCAGTCTGAGCTGCGGCTTGATCTGCAGGCTGATCTGCGGCTGGTTCTGCAGGTTGCGCTGCTGGCTGATCTTCAGTCTGGTCTGCTGCCCCAGAGGGAATAACTTCAACAAAAGGTTCTGCCAGAGTTTTTCTTGCAGAAGGATGATCCGGGCTGGTTGCTGGAGTGGATACACTGATCTTCTGTCGTTGAAAACGGACAGCTAAGTGAAGAGCATGAACATCCATCTCTAATTGAGCAATAACGGCCCCATCATCTCTGGCAGTTGGAGCATTTGGATCGAAGTTCTCTTTCTTAGCAGCTAGGAGCAGATTGGCAAGTCTGAATCTTTGAATTGCCGTAAATAACTCTTTGCGCTGCACAGCAAGCCGAACATCATCGGTCTCTGTTCCTTTCAGAACTTCTTCTTCCATCTTCTTCAGTCTGCTCAACTTTCCGAAAAACATCTCAATTTGGTTGATAGTCCGGTACTGGACGTATTCATCAAAGACCACAATGAGTCCCTTCACCTTCTCATCAACATCCTCCATAGCAATGTCGATGGCTGTCTGCGCTGCAGATTTGGGTTTGGAGGAGAGGGGTTCGGAGAGAATGGCTTTTCCCTTGCCGGATGAGGAAGGGAACTTGATCCCTGATTGGGTATAATCTCCCAACTCAGTGATAACTATCCCTTTGACCACGAGAATGGCAGAGGGAAGTCTAACGGTGACTTTGGGTGCAGGGGTTGAAGTGGTTGAAATTTGTTTGAAGGTTGGGGTGCAGGGGTGGCTTTAGTTGGTGGCAAAATGGGTAGGGGTAGAGTTTCGATTGGTTTGGTAATCTGGGTTCTTGGCTTCTTGGGAAGTGGCTTGGTTGGTGGCGAGGGAGCAGACTGAGTTTCTTCAGAATCAGTCTGGATGGTCAGCTTTCGCTTGATCCGAGGTTTGCGCGTAACAGCTTGTTCTTCGCCCTTCTCAATCTTGACTGCAGCCAGAGTGGTAGAAGTAGGCGGAGCACTCTTGGACTTCAGCAGTGCGAGCCCTTTGGAGTTTAGAATCTTGAAGGGACTGAGAGCGGACTGCTTTCCCAGCTCGATGTCTAAGGACTCCAGTAGCTTGCTGAGAGGAACAGCAAAGCATACGGCCTGTTTGGATGCAATCACCGTTTCCATCAGAACTCCAAAAAGAATCACGTACCAGTTCATCTTCTGTCCGGATATTATAGCCGCCATAGCCCTGAACTTCTCTGCGGTTACAGCATCAAAACTTCCTGCTTTGCCCAGAAGAGGTTTGCCAATGATTTCGCACAGCACCTGGAAATGAAAGAGCATTTCCTTCTTCTTAAACGAGGGTTGCAGGCGGTGGCCAAAAATAGAGATCTTCCCTTGAAGATCTGAGAGTGACGCTTGAGAAATCTGTCCAAATTCTGTCAGTCCGGAATTGGGGAGGCCAAAGGTTTTGGCCAGCGTCATCGGCGAGATCTCAAATGATTTGCCCTTGACAGTAGTGGATATTGATGTCTTCTGGGAGACGGCATTGGCGAATAGTTCGCGGATTTCTGATTCATAAACAACTGTGCCGCACTCCAGAAAGTTTCTCAGACCAGATGATTCCAAAGCTCGGAAGATGGATACCATCTCTGCATCTTCTGCCCTGTAAATATCATTAAACTCAACGAAGAGAGAGTTGTGAGTAATGGTAGCCATTGGAGTGAAGGTAAACGAGTGCGAAGATTTAGGAGAGTGAGAGAATAAGAAAACAGATAGCGGTAAATTGTAAAAAGTGAAAGAAGATGAAATGTTCAGCCCGATAAATAGGAGAGAGAAGACACGTGTCTTTATCTCGATGACTGATGAAAAGAAATTCAAAATAAAGGGTCAGGATAACAGATAGTTTAAGGCGGTTAAAATGCGATCAGTCCGGGCTATTTTTGTACAAAAGATGTATTGACCAAACAGATCATGGGATAACATCAGATTGACATGGATCGGTCTGAAAATTTGGACCGGTCTGTGTCTTTCTGAACATTGTATTATCGATCTGTGGCAACAAAATCTTTAAGTGCGAAAGTAAGAGAACATCTAAACTATTAAGATAAGTCAATTAAACCAAGAATTTGACGGAAATAATTAAACTTAGCCTCTGGGAGCGGTTTGGTGAAGATGTCTGCTGCTTGCTGCTCTGTTGAGATGTGCTCGATCCGAATTTCCTTTTTGCCAACATGATCTCGAATAAAATGATGGCGTATATCAATGTGCTTTGTTCGAGAGTGCAAAACTGGATTATACGTTATAACGATTGCACTTGTGTTGTCGCAAAATATCGGAGAGTCAACAGCTTGGATGCCATAGTCTTTGAGCTGGTGTTGAATCCAGAGCATTTGAGCGCAACAGCTTCCAGCGGCTAGATACTCTGCTTCAGCTGTAGATGTGGCAATCGATGTCTGCTTTTTACTGAACCAAGAGATCAATCTTTCACCTAGAAATTGACATGTTCCACTGGTGCTTTTACGATCAATCTTACACCCAGCGTAGTCTGCGTCGGAATATCCGATCAAGCTGAAGTTTGAATCTTTGGAGTACCAAAGACCAACGTTCTGAGATCCTTTTAAGTATTTCAGAATACGCTTGGCAGCAATAAAATGTGATTGCTTTGGTTCTGACTGAAATCTGGCGCACATACAGACTGAGAACATAATATCAGTCCGGCTCGCTGTAAGATACAATAGCGATCCGATTAGTCCTCTATACATGGTTACTTCAACTGCCGTTCCCCCTTCATCTTTGTCTAACTTGATTGTTGGACTCATTGGAGTTGATGCAGTTGAGCATGTTTCCATTACAAATCTCTTGAGGAGCTCTTTGGTGTACTTGGTCTGGTTGATGAAAATACCATTGTTGAGCTGTTTTACTTGGAGACCCAAAAGAATGAAAGTTCTCCCATCATGCTCATCTCAAACTGTCCCTGCATTAACTTAGAAAATTTCTCGCACAATTTGGGGTTAGTTGACCCAAAGATTATGTCATCAACGTAAATCTGAACTAATAGGGTATGTTCCCCCTTAATAAATTTAAAGAGAGTTTTATCTACTGAGCCGATCTGAAAATCATGGTTCAGCAGAAATTGAGATAGAGTGTCATACCAGGCTCTTGGAGCTTGTTTCAGACCATACACTGCTTTATTCAGTAGATACACATTATTGGGATACAAATGGTTCTGAAATCCAGGTGGTTGCTCAATGTAGACTTCTTCCTGAAGCTTTCCATTAAGAAAGGCGCTCTTGACGTCCATCTGATATACTTTGAAGTCTTTAAAGGCAGCATATGCAAGAAAAATTTGGATGGCTTCAAGTCTGGCGACTTGTGCAAATGATTCATCGAAGTCGATTCCTTCTTCTTGTCTGAATCCTTGTGCCACCAGTCTGGCTTTGTTTCTAACCACAGTTCCATCTGCGTCCAGCTTATTTCTGAAAACCCATCTGGTTCCAATGACAGGTAGATCGCTTGGTCTGGGGGTTAGACTCCAAACTTGATTTGTTCGAATTGATTTAACTCTTCTTGCATGGCCTTAATCCAGTTGAAATCAGTTGGAGCTTCATCGATCTTCTTAGGTTCCAGAGTTGAGATGAAAGCAGCATGTGTGAATTCATCCATCATCTGTCCTCTGGTTCTGATCGGTGCAGAGGGACTACCACACTAGATTGGGTGGATGCTTCTTAGTCCATCGATAGCTTGACTCTGGATTGTCTGGTCCGGTCGGATGAGTAGTAGCAGCATGATCAGCATGTGCTTTAACATTTGAGTGAAGAACATCCGGATCAGCTCGATCTGAAGAAGCTTCAATGCCTTGATCCGGTCTGTCTGGTACTTCTGGTTCTGGTGGATTGTCTCTTGACCTGTTAGCTACAATCTCATCATCACTCTTAGCTTCAAGATGGATATTTTCCATCTGATTTTGAATTGATTCTTTGTTGCCCTCAACACATAAAGATTCATCAAAAACTACATGAACAGATTCTTCTACAGTTAATGTTCGATTATTAAAAATTCGATAAGCTTTGCTAGTTGATGAATATCCTAAAAATATTACATTATCTGACTTAGCTTCAAATGCTGTAAGATGATTCTTACCATTGTTATGAACGAAGCATTTGCAGCCAAAAATATGAAAGTGAGAAATAGATGGTCTGTTACCAGTCCATATTTCATATGGGGTAAGGTTCAGCTTCTTGTTGATCATAGACCGATTTTGAGTTTAGCAAGCAGTGTTTACAGCTTCTGCCCAGAACTTTTGCGAAATTCCAGAATCAGCAAGCATTGTTCTTGCTGCTTCCTTGAGCGTTCAGTTTCTTCGTTCTGCAATTCCATTCTGTTGAGGAGTTCGAGCGGCTGAAAACTCATGCTTGATTCCATGATCTTCTAGAAAGGATTCAAGATTCTGATTTGAAAACTCAGTGCCTTTGTCACTACGAATCCTGTCTATGCTGGATGATTTCTCGTTCTGAGTGCGTTTCAGCAGCTTGATCAACTTTGGACCGGTCTGATCTTTACTGCTCAAAAATATAGTCCACGTAAAGCGTGAGTAATCATCAATAACAACAAGAGTATACCGCATTCCCCCTAAACTTGTTATTGGTATAGGACCAAACAAGTCCATATGCAATAATTCTAAACAGCGGGAGGAGGATTTGGCATTCTTGTTTTTGAAGGATGATCTGATCTGTTTGCCCATTTGGCAAGCTTCGCAGATCTTATCCTTAGTAAAATCGATCTTGGGCAGACAGATAAATAAATCATGTTTACACAGGCTGGAAATAGTCTTAAAGTTTATATGATTCAAGCGCTTATGCCACAGCCAATGTTTATTATCATTGTTAGCGATGAAGCAAGTAGGATTATCAGGTTGAGCATGATTCCAGTTAATCTTATATGTATTTCCATTCCTGATTCCTACAAGCACGGTTATACCGTCTGATGATTTAACAGTGCAAGTGTGTTTGTGAAATTCTACAGCATAACCATTATCATAGAGTTGACTTATACTAATCAGATTATAGCACAGATTTTCAACTAACAGCACATCATTGATAATAATGTTACCATGGACAATCTTACCCTTGCCCACGGTCTTACCCTTTGAGTTATCTCCGAAGATGATCTTGGGTCCAGTACATTCTGTGACTTCAGACAGCAGCTCGATGTTTCCAGTCATGTGACGGGAACACCCACTGTCCAAATACCAGTCTGATGCGAGCTTCTTCGGTACCTGTCATCAAATATAATTATTGTTGGTACCCAATCCTATTTGGGTCTAGAACGGATTAGCCCTTTGGGAACCCACACCTGTATCAGCTTCAATGGCTTGTGTGTGTAAGGTGTGCTGTGTGCTGGTCTGTTTTGATGTTGTGTGTGATAATGTGTGTGCTGTGAAAACCTTTGATTCTCATAAGGTAGTCTATATCTTCGTTGAATCGGTTTTGAATTATAGTAATTGTATTGTCTTCCTTGCCTTCGATCTTGCACCTTTGGATTTGGTCTGATAGACGCAAATCTTGCTGGCGCCTTTTCTTTGGCTTGGTCAACATACCCAATCCCTTTGATTCACGTAAGAGACTCCTGTTTGAATCTTAGGTGCTTCAGTCTCATATACTGTGCTGGATTTAACAAAATGTCATTTGTTTGACTTGGTTCTTTACCAGCAACAGCTCAGACTCATCTTTGGTGCATTCTTTGGTGTCAAAGCCTATGCCGGTGAAATCACCGACGTTTCTTTGAACCTCTTGTAATTCATCCAAAGATGTTCTGGATTTTGTCCATGTTTTGAATATATGAGAAAGCTTAGCATTTTGTGTGCTAATTCTCTTATTTTCTTCATGGAGCTGATCATAGGAGATTTTCAGCTTATTCAGCTCGATCTTTAGATTATTGCACTCACCCTGCTCAGATCAGCTTGGTTTATTGTGCTCATCTATTTGATTACTGGCTTTAGCTTTATTTTTCTCAAATGATTCAGCTAAGATCCTATAATCATTAGCCATGTCTTGCAGTGCGGACATGAGCTCTTCTCGTGTAAATTCACTTGAGTCAAGATCATATACCTCGTCTGTCTGACTCATCTCTTCGTCTGCCATGAGACATTGAATATCTTCTTCGCTTTCGCTGGAAGAATATTCAGAGCTTTCCGAGTCTGAGTCTGTCTGAGCCCATTTGCTAAATTCCTTCTTCAGCTACTAGGACTTTTTGGGATTTTCCATGATTCTTGCGGTCTTTGTAGTGCTTCTTCTTCCTATCATCACGATGCTTCTCTTTCCGTTCTTCTTTCTTCGGTCTGGTGCAATCTGCAATAAAATGTCCGGTCTTACCACAATTGTAGCAAGCCTGATCGTTAACAGCATCATCTTTTCTTGATTTATAATGATGAGAGGGTTTGAAGTTCCTCTTATTCTTAGACATAAATTTACCGAATTTCTTGATAAATAATGACATAGCATCATTACTTATCTGTTCAGCGGATCGGTCTGATGTTGAGGCGATCTGGTCTGGAATGGCCGCCGGGGCCTTGTTTGGTTGAGAGATGAATGTATCTGCTTCACCTCTGCTTATCAGTTCAAACTCATAGGCCTTAAGATCTGCAAACAGATCACGAAGTTCAACCTTGTTAAGATCTTTTGATTCCCTCATGGCAATGGTCTTAACATCCCATTCCTTTGGCAGAGCTCTCATAACTTTCAGAGCGATCTCTCTGTTAGAATATTCCTTCCCCAGACCATTCAGTTCATTTATGATGCCAGTGACTCTTTCATCAAACTCATTTAGAGTTTCTCCACTCTTCATTTTTATGCCCTCAAATCTTTGAAGAGCAACAGTCAGCTTGTTTTCTTTGGTCTGGTCGTTGCCTTCGCATAGCTGTGCTATCTTCTCCCAAATTTCTTTGGCAGTAGAGCACATTTTGATTTTGCTGAACATGTTCTTGTCCAATGTCTTGAACAAGATGTCTTTGGCAACGTTGTCGAGATTTGCCTTCTTTCTTTCCTCATTCGTCCAGAGGGATCTGTCTTTCCCTACCATTTGTGGTTCACCACCAGTAATGGCGACTGCTGTATTTATTTTTAGAATCTTCATTGGTCCATCAGTGATGATGAACCACATATCGTCATCCTGAGCTGCCAGATGAGCTTGCATTCTGATTCTCCAGTCATCATAGTCTTCTTTTGAGAACATAGGAATTTTGTTAAATGATGCCATCAGCTCGAGTGATTTTGCTGATTAAGATGACCTGCTCTGATACCACTTGTTAGGATCGGTCTGGAGTGTTTAGAGGGGGGGGGGGGGGGGGGTGATGAACACTCCTTCTAAAAATTAATCCCTTGTGATTTCTTTCAGATTAGTGAAAGAAATTTGTTTCTTAATCAACTCTTGTACAGAACAGACCACTGAAAGTATAAGTGCGGAACGGTCTGTTCTTGTATATGTAAGAACGGCTCGATGGCTTAGTATGAAAGAATAAGTGCAGAAAGATAATACACAGGATATGTTTCTGGAAGTTCGAAGGTGGTGTAATCCTTCTACGTCTCCCCTTCTTCCAATTAAGGAAGGTTTATACTAGAAGACTTTGATTTATACAATCCTGTTGTACAAACCCGATTCAGACTGGATTTACCTCACTACCAGTCTGAAACTCCTAGTCACTCGATCTGCTCAGACACACTCTGTCTGACAGTTACAATATGTTTCTCACTTCTATTTTTCAACACAGAATACACAAGATGCGCACAGTGATCCTAAATGATCAAATGTTACAAAGTAAACGTGCTTAAGAATGATTTCAGCTCGAGAACTTCTGAGCTTGTAAGCTTGTGCTGTTTTTCTTTCTTGTGCGTTTATTTCAATTGATCAGCGAGAGTCTCTATATTCCTTTTGTTGCATCCTTTTATAGTTGTAAGTACCAACGACATTATTTCCTTTAATGTGCAACTTTGACTCTGCTTGAGCTCTGAGTAAGCTACAGTCTTCTTCTTCAGGATACTTGCCGTTCTGGTTCATACTTTCGGCGATTGTCAGATAGGCTCTTCTTTGTCTCTTTACCTTATATGGCAATCTTCAGTCTTTGGTCCTTTGTAGCATTAATTACGACATTAAATGCTACAATAAATAGCCGTTAATGATTCGGACTGAGGAGCCATTCTTTATGTATCCTTGACTGCTCTGATCTGATAAAGATTGAGATCGATCTGAAGCTTTGATAAAGTCAGTCTGAAATTCATCGATCCGGTCTGATATGCTTTGTTATCTTATCAGCTTGATCTGTTATGGGCGATCGATCTGGTCAGTCTGATTTCACTCGATCCGGTCTGAAATGTTTTGTCATCTTTAAAATCTCATCGTTAAGGTCCGGAACTAACACCTTGGTTGGAAGAAAAGATCAATCCGAGGATGAAGATGACGATGAGGATGAAGAGATGATCTTGTTCACTAGGAAGTTCAAGAAGTTCTTCAACAAAAATAGCAAGCCAAAGACCTCTAGTGCTACCAAACAAGAATCCAAACATGAGGTAACTTGTTATAATTGTCAAGAAAAAGGTCATTATGCTAACAAGTGTCCTAGGAAGAAGAATGAAGACAAAGGCAAGAAGAAGGCCCTTATAGCCACATGGAGTGATAGTGACTCCGATGAAGAAGAAACCAACCTTTGTCTTATGGCCAAAGATGACATAAATGATGAAAGAGATGAAAGCGACGATTAGGTACCATCTTTTGATGAACTTTTAGATTCTTATCATGAGCTTATAGATGTTCTTTGCAAAACCAAGATGAGTAACAAATTACTCAAACTTGAGGTTGTCAAGAAAGATGAAGAAAATAATTCTTTGAAAAATGAATTAAATTCTTTAAAGATGTATTTTTGCAAATTTAGTGAGAGTAGTCTAAAGATGAATGAGTTGCTTGGCTTGCAACGTTGCAGCTTTGATAAAGCCGGGTTAGGCTTTTCAAGCAAATCAAAATCATTTTCAAGCATGTTAGCTAAAGCCAAGCATGATTCTCCTACTTGCAACTATTGTTGTAAAAATGGGCATACAAAGAACAAATGTAGGTTTGCTAGAATCCAATACCAACCTAACAAGAGGTGGAAATGGATTCCAAAGGTGCCAACGAAAGCTAACCCTCTAGGACCCAAAAATCAAATGGGTACCAAAGATCCTCCTATTGTAAACTTGTTTTGTAGGGACAACAATGGGATGGAGGATGAAGGCACAAGCAACTCAAAGGAGGAGTTTGTATTATTCACCACTATAGAAGAGGCGCGAGGCATAGGACCAATGACAAGAACGCACTCTTGTCATCGGAGGTAAAATTTAATTTATACATTTTAAAAGAGCAATTCAAAATTTAATTGGCACAAATTAATTGTGACCAATAAATATGAAGCTCAATATTCATTGGTAGTAAAATGGATAACCCCTTAGCATATGCACATATAAATTGTTCTATTGCATGATGTATGATTATCCTTTTATAGTAATTGCATTGAATTCCAATTTGAATATGCTATGTGATATTATGTGATTAAGCATGCTATAAGTGTTTAGATGCTATATCTTTGATATAATACTTTCATGATCTTAATAAATTTATCAAATGTTGGTTTGAGAATTCTATTGTGTATTGGGCATGAGTGCATGAACTCTTGGTAGAACATATGCACATATTGCACATTTTGAATTCATTGTTGATTGCCTTAAACGCATGTTTGTATTCATCTTAATGATCTAATCTTATGCTTGTTATGGCTATTACATGATTAATGAGGAACATGTGCTATTTGTTAAAATATGATTATGTGTCAACATATAATTGTGCCATGTTTATTTGAATTTTATGCTTTTTGATTATCAAAAAAAGGGGGAGAATTTTGTGATAAACTTGAAGGTTAATACATGCATAGTTTGAGGGGGAGAGCTTGTGTATGCATGGTTTGAGGGGGAGAGCTTGTGTATGCATGGTTTGAGGGGGAGAGTTGTTTACCTTATGATTTACTTGGTATATTGTATGTGCTATGCAATTGTTAAGGGGGAGTCATGTTTACTTACATTTCATGCATAATTACATATTCAAGTTTATCAAGTTTTGTGATCATCAAAAAGGGGGAGATTGTTGAGCCTTAAACGCATGGTTGTGTTTAATGCGTTAATTTATCTCCGGTTTATTTTTGAGTTTTGATGATCAACAAAACTTGTGTTTGTTATACTAATGTGTGTACTTAGTGTGCAGATTAAGTGATTAAAGTGGATTGAATTGAAGAAAATCGAGTGTGCACAATCTGGGTTGGATCGCCCCAGTCGATGGCAGCCAGGCGGGGCATTGCCACGCACATCAACTGGAGCGACGCCGAGGCATGCGCAGGGGGAGTTCGCCCGAGGCGATGGCCTGATCGCCTGAGGCGATGGCCCGAACGTCTGAGGTGCTGTGTGCTTCGTTTGAGGCGATGAAGTTTTTGGACATGCTGGGGCTACGGCATTGATTTGTGCATTGGATCGTCTGAGGCGATCGACCCATCGCCTGAGGCGATGCGTGTTATCTGGTGACCGTTGGGGCACGGCGATGGTGATCGCCTGAGGCGATGGCTGAGGCGATCGACGAGTGATTTCAGCCTTTTGTGTAGCAACGGCTAGTAGGAGCCTAGTGGGCCTCCTACACTATAAATATGGATGCTTTGGAGCATTTTGAAGACAAGAAACAAGCCTACAAACTTCTACAAAGCTTTGCTCATTCAATTTTTAATAGCTTTGCAATCTCCATACATTGTTGTTGTATTGGAGTTTGTAACTCATTCTTTTTGTTAAAGTCTTGTTGTCTTCGTGTGAGTACACCGTGAAGGTGTTTTGTTGAGTTCATTGTAAAGGTCCTCCAACACCAAAGCAAGTTGGAAATTGTAAAGTCATCAACAAGTTTAGTTGGTGCATGTGTTGTGGCTATCCTTGGAGCCCTTAAGGCCAAGAAGACTCGTGAAAAGTGTTGGTAGCTCGTGAAGAGCTTTGTGTACTCGGGAAGAGTATTGTGCTCGGGGAGAGCTTTGTAAACTCGGGAAGAGTTGTGTAGTGGCTAACTTGGAGCCCTCAAGGCCATGATCTTTTGTTCTAGTGGAACCTCGGTTGGAGGTTATCTAACCGAGAAGAGGAGACGTAGGCGATTCATCGCCGAATGACCGCTTATTTTTTTAACAAAAGATATTTCAAAGAATGGGTTGAAGCGATTCTACCGCAAGTGCACGGTGTCAAGTTTTAGTATAGTGAAAATTTAGTAAAGGTTGTCGAATCCACAGGGACTAATGTATAAGTACCAAATAAGATCAATCAAATTATATTTAGCCTACGATTAAAGGAGTTTGATTAACTAAAGCTAGATGAAACTAAAGAATAAAGATTAAACTAAAAACAAAGAATAAAATGGTTCCGGAAATGCGAAGGTAAGTCACTCGAGAAAATTACCAAACTCGTCGTTCAATTATATTACTCTACTGATTCAACGGAATTCTCAAATTATCAATCAATTGATTTTAAAGGTGAAAGGTTTTCACTATTATTCGATACACTCTCTCGAGCTGTAACGAAACTAACAATAAATTAGAATAAGTCACTCTCGTGCACCTATTTACTAATTCAATGTTGCTTAAATCATCAAAACCTATTAACTCTAAATCTTTCGATTTCAAGTTCTCACGTATGCGATATCATCTCTCGATCTCAATCGTAACATACATCATAAATTAATGGAGCGTGTTACAGCGTTATCTCTCGATCTCGGCTGTAACCCTCAAATTCAATCAAAGCTAGCTAGACTTTGATCTACACAATCAATTAATCTATGAACAATAAATATCAATGCGCTCAAATACCAATGAATCAATATATCAAACACAACGAACTAAAACTTCAATAATATAAACCAAATTCAATTCAAATCAAATACAGATGAGTTTTCTTGTCTCTCGACCTCAAAAACAACAAATGAAAATGAAAATCAAATAAACTAAAGTTCAGAAATACGATAAACGATGGATGAATCCGTGCGTTGCACCGTGATTTCTTCTCTTGTTCCTTCCTTGCACTCCGGAAAGGATAGGCTCGACTTTGGACGAAGAACGGAGATTGGATCTCCTTGGGCGGCGGCTAGGGCGGCTGCTCTTGACCTAAAAATGTCTGATAATTCTGTCTAATTCGTCCTCTTCTTGTGTAGAAGAGAATCCCCCTTAATAGCCCTCCAGAATCACGATAAAAAAGGAAAATAAAATCTTCAGATCTCGCGTCTCGATCGATCGAGAATTTCACCGATCGATCGGTGCACTGTTCACGCCAGCTTTTGGAACTTACTGCCTCGCTCGATCGATCGGGAATTTCCACCGATCGATCGAGAATTTGAAAATTTCAGCTCCGAGGTTACTGCCTTGCTCGATCGATCGATATTTCTACCGATCGATCGAGCCTTCGAAAAATCAGACTCTTGCTTCTGGCTGGCTCGATCGATCGAGAATAAATCTCGATCGATCGAGATCTGAAGAAATCATCTTCTTCATTTTCTCATCTTTTACGCCTCGATTTCGCCCGTTATCTTCATATAAGCTCATTTCTTCCACTTCCGATCTAATTTCCTGAAACAAACGAATAAACACCAAAAAGCATAATATCATCCAGGAAAAGTACGGAAAATGAGAAGAAATTACAGTTAAAATCACTCAAAATCTAAGCCTATCAACTCCCCCAAACTTAGACTTGATCGTCCTCGAGCAAGCAATAAACTCAAAAAGAAAAGTTAAACTCGATACTAAGCATGAGTTATCCTTACAACATATGCAACAGCTCAGAAATCCTACTTACACAGCAATAGAAGTCAATCAACATTTAACAAGAAGCATTTTCTCCTAAGTTAAACAATACATCGCAACATCGGAACGTGCGTGTGTGCTATTGTCAAACATGAGTTACATATATATCTTTAAAATCAACATGTGCCATATTAACTCCTAGTCAAGATTATTTTGAATTACTCTACAAGTTTACTATCCAGCACTTCTCCACTAATGTAATTGTTCCCTAGACTTGGATCAAAAGGTCTTGAAAGCTTATAACGTTAGGCCTTTTGGTGTCGGCTTCAAAGAAAAGGTAGGGTGAATTCAAAGAAGAGAGTATAACAAAATCAGTTCAACTATTTTTGAGCTTCTCTTCCACTTTTTCTAGCCTTGGCCACTTTGGGTCTTTATTTTGAATTTTTCTTTTCAAGGCTTTTCTCTACATCTTTTCTTTTTTTTTCTTTGCTCATTCTTTTGTTCCTTTTGAACTCATTTGCATATAACAATTCTGTGCAATGAATGAGATTCATTATACTCTCCTAGGGGTAGGTAAAATTTTTCTTTTAGGCTCAAACCAAGGTGAGTATAATGAGTTGCCAAGAATGTCGAATGGGGGTCTAATCATATGCAATGCATATACCATTCTTTTTCAATAAGGCTCAAAAGGGGACACTAATGAATAATATATAACAGGTAGGCTTGAAAGGCTCAAACGGTCCAAAGATCGCCTAAATCATCTCCAAGTCTAGTTCCTAATTATAAATTTCGCCTCAAAGTGCTTTCAACTAAACTGTAGAGTCCTCTAAGATACTCAAGACTCATCATAGTTAACACAAGTTTTCAATTTAATCAATACATACTTCACTCAATCATGACTCAATAAGTGCTCAAAGTATTCCTCAGTTTTGACATGTAGTTAACAAAGGATATATACAAACAAGTTAAACATTTTCATGACTCCTATCTAGATGAGGATTAATTTCATCATGTATTACCATTGTAATTCCAACTCAACAATTCTCAAGAATAACTCAATCCATAAAAAAAAAAATTTGTTGGTGATGCTCAAGGATGAATTAGTCTCACATCATGCAGTCATGCAAGGTAGGGAAACAAAACAAGTAACAAGATGTGCAAAAGCAAGATTATGTACAAATAATGAAAACCCCCCCCCAAACTTAGCATGTGAATTGCCCTCAATGAATAAGAAAAATAAATGCCAAGGCAAAGACACATACCATGATGACGATCGTCACTGATCGTCATCCTCATCATGCTCCGGAGGGTGGACTGGGTATTGGTGCTCCTCGCCACACATGGATTCATACTTGCGTCCTCCCAGATATCAACGTGGCCAACTGCCCTATCTGCACCTCCAAATTTTTGATTGATGCATCTTGATTCTGCATCCTCACCTCTGTTGATGAAATCAGCTTCGCCATCAATTCCTCCATACTCGGCTTTTGTGTGAACCCGGCCTGCGGTTGAGGGTTCAACACATTTTCTTGATTCGACCACCTCAAATTCGGGTGGTTCCTCCATGGTTGGTTGTAATTCGAGTAGGAATTATTGGGTGGCCTGTTACCTACAAAATTAACAGCTTCAACAGATTGGTTAAATTGATTACCTGCCTGGCACTCGATGCTAGGATGACCGCCTCCACACAGCTCACAGAAAATAGTTTGGGCCTGCATTGCTGCTGCTCCCATGCTGTCTATCTTCCGGTTCATGGCTTCTAATTGAGCCGAAAGAGCAGTGATCTCGTCCACTTGATGGACTCTCATTGGTTTCTGTGACGTGCTCCTCTCGGACTGCCACTGATAGCTGTTGCACGCCATTTCCTCCAACAAGCTATATGCTTCTTCCGGCGTCTTTCTCATTATGGATCCCCCAGATGCTGCATCAATCATGGAACGGTTAGCAGAAAATAAACCGTTATAGAATGTTTGTACCTGCAGCCATATGGGTAGACCATGGTGTGGGCATCTCCTCAACAACTCCTTAAACCGATCCCATGCTTCGTATAAAGTTTCTGGGTCAAATTGCCCAAAAGTCGTGATATCATTCCGCATCTTCGCCGTCTTGGAAGGGGGAAAGTACTTTGACAAAAACGCCTTTGTCATCCCCTCCCATGTTGTGATAGAACCTGCAGGTAAAGAATTCAACCAGGCTTTAGCTTTGTCTCGTAATGAAAAGGGAAAGAGCCTTAACCTGATGGCGTCGTCAGAGACGCCATTGTGTTTGAATGTATCACAAATCTCCAAAAAGTTGGAGATGTGATTGTTCGGATCATCTGTAGCTGCTCCCCCGAACATCACCGAGTGCTGAATCATTTGTATGATTGCCGGCTTGATCTCAAAATTGTTTGCTTGAATCGTCGGTCTTGTAATACTCGACAACAATCCATGAAATGCGGGTTGTGCAAAGTCCATCATCGATCTAGGATGCTGTGCTTCGTTATTGTCAGCCATTTCTCGAGCTTCTCGTAATCTTCTTAGTAACGTTCTCTCTATCTCTGGATCAAACGGCTCGAGAAAGGGTTCCTCTCTTCTATGCATGCACTAAAGAACTGATTCCTGTACAAAATAGACAAAAGGAGACAACAAAAATGTACAAAGTTATTCACAAAGATCAACAAAAGAAAACAAAGATAATAAAAATGCAATAATAAAAGAATTGGCTAAATTACAATTAACTAATCTCGTATGATATTATACAGATTAGTCCCCGGCAACGGCGCCAAAAACTTGACCGCTTATTTTTTTAACAAAAGATATTTCAAAGAATGGGTTGAAGCGATTCTACCGCAAGTGCACGGTGTCAAGTTTTAGTATAGTGAAAATTTAGTAAAGGTTGTCGAATCCACAGGGACTAATGTATAAGTACCAAATAAGATCAATCAAATTATATTTAGCCTACGATTAAAGGAGTTTGATTAACTAAAGCTAGATGAAACTAAAGAATAAAGATTAAACTAAAAACAAAGAATAAAATGGTTCCGGAAATGCGAAGGTAAGTCACTCGAGAAAATTACCAAACTCGTCGTTCAATTATATTACTCTACTGATTCAACGGAATTCTCAAATTATCAATCAATTGATTTTAAAGGTGAAAGGTTTTCACTATTATTCGATACACTCTCTCGAGCTGTAACGAAACTAACAATAAATTAGAATAAGTCACTCTCGTGCACCTATTTACTAATTCAATGTTGCTTAAATCATCAAAACCTATTAACTCTAAATCTTTCGATTTCAAGTTCTCACGTATGCGATATCATCTCTCGATCTCAATCGTAACATACATCATAAATTAATGGAGCGTGTTACAGCGTTATCTCTCGATCTCGGCTGTAACCCTCAAATTCAATCAAAGCTAGCTAGACTTTGATCTACACAATCAATTAATCTATGAACAATAAATATCAATGCGCTCAAATACCAATGAATCAATATATCAAACACAACGAACTAAAACTTCAATAATATAAACCAAATTCAATTCAAATCAAATACAGATGAGTTTTCTTGTCTCTCGACCTCAAAAACAACAAATGAAAATGAAAATCAAATAAACTAAAGTTCAGAAATACGATAAACGATGGATGAATCCGTGCGTTGCACCGTGATTTCTTCTCTTGTTCCTTCCTTGCACTCCGGAAAGGATAGGCTCGACTTTGGACGAAGAACGGAGATTGGATCTCCTTGGGCGGCGGCTAGGGCGGCTGCTCTTGACCTAAAAATGTCTGATAATTCTGTCTAATTCGTCCTCTTCTTGTGTAGAAGAGAATCCCCCTTAATAGCCCTCCAGAATCACGATAAAAAAGGAAAATAAAATCTTCAGATCTCGCGTCTCGATCGATCGAGAATTTCACCGATCGATCGGTGCACTGTTCACGCCAGCTTTTGGAACTTACTGCCTCGCTCGATCGATCGGGAATTTCCACCGATCGATCGAGAATTTGAAAATTGCAGCTCCGAGGTTACTGCCTTGCTCGATCGATCGATATTTCCACCGATCGATCGAGCCTTCGAAAAATCAGACTCTTGCTTCTGGCTGGCTCGATCGATCGAGAATAAATCTCGATCGATCGAGATCTGAAGAAATCATCTTCTTCATTTTCTCATCTTTTACGCCTCGATTTCGCCCGTTATCTTCATATAAGCTCATTTCTTCCACTTCCGATCTAATTTCCTGAAACAAACGAATAAACACCAAAAAGCATAATATCATCCAGGAAAAGTACGGAAAATGAGAAGAAATTACAGTTAAAATCACTCAAAATCTAAGCCTATCACCGAACTTCTATAACAAATATCCTTGTCATTTACCGCACTATTTCATTACGCATTTATTTATTTATTTACTTCTTCATCTCTTTTATTTATCGATTGATTTAAGCCTTCCGCAAACGCAAACTCTTTTGTTTTTGCAAACTCATTTTAAAAAGCTAAAGTAGCCCCCCCCCCCCCCCCCCCCCCCCCCCCCCCCCCCCCCCCCTCCTCTTCGATTCCAACAGAATTCCATAAGAGGTTTATGGGGATCTTCTCATGCAAGACCATGAAAAGAGGGCAATAAATGAATTAATCAAGATTTAAGCTCAAAATTTACATTAGTAGCCAGAGTTGGGAATGTGATGCAGAAGGGCTGCTGATCCAAGGTAGGATTCGCCAACTGTCTCAGACTCTGATTCTCCACCATGTTAATCATTTCTTCCTCTCCCCTAAATCTTCTTCGATTTTGTCTCCTCAGTCGATGTAAAGTTCTTTCTATCTCGGGGTCGTACTGATTTTCGTCTTCCTCTGATGAAAGATCGCCTACAGGCATGAACAAACAGGTAAAAAGCACGAGAATATGGATTTCAGTAACAAGTTAACACAGAAATAAGAAAACGCCTTCCCCGGCAACGGAGCCAAAATTTGGTCGCGCTTATCGTGTATGCCCAAATTAACCATCTCAAGTTAATAAAAGTAAAGAATATAGTAGCGTGAGTAGGGATTGATCCAAAGATGAAGGGTGTATTTTGTGTTAACTGTTGCAAAACAAAATAAAAGGGGGATTTTGAAATATTGAATTATACTATTTAAACTAAAAGCAAAATTACTAGATTATCAAGATTAAAAAATAATTCTTGATTTTCGGTCAACTCTACCTTTGGATATTGGTTACTTGATCATCGATTATAAAAAAGATTCAATTTTTATGTTCAATTCATCATTGAATAATTTAATTGCTACCTCACCATATTCGTAGCCAAACAGAAAACAGCATTCAAATTCAACCCTTATCAAATTAATAATCAAAACAACATCAGTTAAGATTAATTCAATGGATGAATCTAAACAATATAAACACCATTTGTTTATGTCGTATTAGCCAATCGTTCTTCCCAAGAATTTAACATTATCAACAGCACGCAATTATCAACCTTAGTTGCTTCTCAATTAGCATTAGATTGCATATATGATTACTAGGTGATCAAGCTAACAACCAAACATAACAATCATATCAACAAAATCTGAAAAAACAAATTGGAATTGAATAAAAATCAACAATCAAACCATGAATCTCACAAGCATTTTAAAATCCAAAAGCATTGTATCCTCAACCAAGAATTAAAGGAGTTTAGACACTCATGACTAAATCAAAACAATAAAAATCCAATGTAAAAATCATAACTAAAAGCAAGATATAAACGTTACTAAAGGGTAGCACGATCCCGGAGCGTCGCTTCGGTCCCGTGCCTTGAAATCTTCAAGTTCTTCTTCAACAATTGAGAGAAAACTTATTCTAAGTCTAAAGTATCATGAATAGTCTGACATGAGTCCTAAATTTCGAGATATAGGAGTTGGAGGCTGATGGGTTAGGTCAAAATCTATCCAATATGGTAAAAATCAAGTTTCCATAATTTTCAGGATTCTGGGACAGATCAATCAGTGGTTTTTTTTTTCTTTCAATTTTCTCGGACGTGATCGATCCGTAGCTGCATTTTTTTGTTGCTCAAACTCTCGGCCATGCACAATCGATCTTGCTTCGGGGGCGATGGAGCCGAGCCTTAGTCCATTTTCATGCATTTTCTTGGTCTATTTTGTTCCTTTATCATCTCCAATGTATTTATTGGTCCTTATTCACCATTATTAGTTCGATTTCTTCGATTCCACCTACACTCACACATAATTCGATTAGGTAACATATGCATCAAATTAACCATCAAAACATACCTAATCATTGAAAATTAAATACACTAAATGTGTCTATTTCTAGCCACAACAACCCCTATAGAATAACTATTACGAATTCACACTTTAATTTGTAATGGTCAATAAAATGTTACACATGTCTCACATATGATTTGACATAAAAATATATAGTAGGGACATGTGCAATCGGTTTAACAAAACCAAATTTTTTTTAACCGACATAACCAAAATTTATTTGTTTTAACTGATAACCGAACCGATTAAAATATCGGTTAATTCGGTCGGTAACCGAGTTTACCGATATTTTTAAGAAAATAAAAAATATTAAAAATATAAAAATTCGATTTAAAAAAAATTGAAAAGAATACTATCGGTTAACCGATATTTTTGAATGAAAATCGATAACCGAACCAATTTAACGATATTTTTAAAAATTAAAACGAACTTCCGAATAACTGAACCGAACTTTCGAAATAATTCGGTTCGGACGATTAGTTCGGTTAAACCGAACATTTACTCCCCTTAATAGGAGTAAATTTAGGACTCATATCTTCAAGTTCTTCTTCAACAATTGAGAGAAAACTTATTCTAAGTCTAAAGTATCATGAATAGTCTGATATGAGTCCTAAATTTCGAGATATAGGAGTTGGAGGCTGATGGGTTAGGTCCAAAATCTATCCAATATGGTAAAAATCAAGTTTCCATAATTTTCAGGATTCTGGGACAGATCGATCAGTGGTTCTTTTTTTTTCTTTCAATTTTCTCGGACGTGATCGATCCGTAGCTGCATTTTTTTGTTGCTCAAACTCTCGGCCATGCACAATCGATCTTGCTTCGGGGGCGATGGAGCCGAGCCTTAGTCCATTTTTATGCATTTTCTTGGTCTATTTTGATCCTTTATCATCTCCAATGCATTTATTGGTCATTATTCAACATTATTAGTTCGATTTCTTCGATTCCACCTACACTCACACATAATTCGTTTTGGTAATATATGCATCAAATTAACCATCAAAACATACCTAATCATTGAAAATTAAATACACTAAATGTGTCTATTTCTAGCCACTTCAACCCCTATAGAATAACTATTACGAATTCACACTTTAATTTGTAATGGTTCAATAAAATGTTACGCATGTCCCACATATGATTTAACATAAAAAATATATAGTTGAGACATGTGCAATCGGTTTAACAGAACCAAACTTTTTTTAACCGGCATAACCAAAATTTATTTGTTTTGTGTTCTTTTTCCATTTCTTCCTTTTTTCCTCCTTCGACTTCTCCAGGAAAGAATTTTTTATTCCAAATGAAGACTAAACATTAAACAAGATCAAATAAAGGCTCACATATTTGGAAATTAAAACCAATTTGTGTAGTTTTGAGGAAATCGATACTTTTCTTTAAATTATCTCTATTGATATTATAAAACTAAAACTAAAGCCATTGATGAATGAGATGAGATGGCCGAGTCGCCGACTGGAACGAGGGAATGGGATTAGGGTTTTGAGGAAAACTAGAAAAGTGGAGAAAAAGTTTAATTTTTTGAGAAGGGAAGAAAACGTGTATTTGTATTTGCTATCATTTTCTTGTGTTGCAGTACTTATCGGGTGGCTATCGGTTAATGGTCTTTTAAAGCTTTTTTTTTGTTTATTTCTTGGAACCCGATCGGGAATCGGGTACTGTCCCGAACCCGAAATTTCGTGTTTTTTTCCGTCCCGAATGGGGATGCCCGATTGGATCGGGTCGGGTACCCAAATGCCCACCCCTACTTGTAGGTCCACGGATGCCATATATGTATAGCAGTTGCTTTAAACATATTTCTGATTTCAAATAAATATCGAGTCCATAATAAATGCACTATTCAATTATATATTCTCTTTCACACTTATTTAAAAATTAATAATTATCACAGTTGATTTCAAAATAGAAAGGAAAATTTAATTTCGAGCACTGGGAATCTGAGATAAGTCTAAAAAGTAAATGAAGATTTGGATGAATGAGTGATGCAGACAGGACAAAAATAACAATAAATGTGAATCAATGTCTTGTTCCAGTTGTATCTGTCCATTAATTATTATATATATCATTATTTAATTCTAAAAGCATATATTATAAAAAGTAATATATTTAATTCTAGAGCACAAAATCTCGTGAATAGCTCACAAACTTTGATATTTTATTAATATATTATATATTAAATTAAATACTTTTCAAACTTTTCAGGTAATTATTTTCAAGTAATAGTTCGAATAGCTCACGAACATATTCGAATCTTTTCAAGCCGAACTTGAACTTGAACTCGAAATTTGATTTGAGCCAATTTTTTAAATATATTCGAACTTTGAATCGAGCTCGAGCTCGAATTTAACTATTTCGAGCCGAATTAAAATCTTCAAATTTTCTTCATATGGCTTTATTCAGTTCGTTTGCATCCCTAAGCCATGTCTAAAATTGACAATTCTATTTTTTAAAAAGATATTTAGATGATTTAATAAAAAGAAATAAAACCTATAATCTTAATCTTATCATGGTTTTGGTTTCGATGGAATACGAATTGGTTGATTTCCATTTTATTTTAGAATTATTCATCGAATTTTCAGTATTGAAAAAATAACAATATGGCTTGCGAGGTCCACTACCAAAATTTATAAGTTCTAATAATTAATAATTATTAAGTGTTTCGATGGTTTCGTTTTCTATTGAAAAATCTTAATTTTTAGATATCACTTAATTTGATTATATAAATTATGTTTTTTTTTTATAATTTAATATGATGCAACTTATTTTATTGCTTAGAAATAAAACAGTATATGTCGAGGGACCAAACCATAACCTATAACATATGAGTAAACAAAACAATTCTATTACCAAGTACATCTAAATAAGATAAAAGTAAAATGAAAGAAGTTTTACTGTCCTCAAATTGTATGTATTAGTGGATCAATTGTTTAATGATTTACCAAAATTAATAGTTGATGGTAATTATTTAACTTAAATCTTTTAAACTATCAAGCAGCCCAAAAACCCTACATTTCGATCGTTTTCCTGACAAGGGCAATTGTTGCTCCCCAACAAGCATCAATCATGTGATCTTGACACTGATACTAATTGTCAAGTCAATTGTTTGTCGATTTATCAATAGCTGATGATAACGATACAAGTTAAGTCATTTAAAATGTACAACAACTCCCGGCGTCACGTTTCATTTACTCTTTTAGCAAGGCTCGGTGATTCTCATTTTGGTTCTACACGATTCTTATTTCCAGTTTTCTATTTCTAAAATTCGAATCCAGTTTCAAGATTTATGAACATAAATCAAAACCAAAAAAATAATTTTGATTAGCATATGAATTCGGAATTCAGGTGAATCAAAATGAATTATTGGGTATTGATGGTAGTTACGACTCAAATACTATCCGAGGAGAAAATTGAAAACAAAAGAAATTATATTTAACATACTCATTTCTATTTATTAAGAGAGGATACATCGTGAAAAATAAATTTCAAATATAAACATTTTTAAGATAATCTCAATCCGTAGAGGAGTCAGGGATAAAAAAAATTGAATTTATTTTTTAACATTAATTTTTTTTTTGGGGTGCATAGGACGCCTAGGTCCTCCCCTATCTCAATCTCGAACAAATCATACGAATACAAAATATTAATTTCAAAATCATTAACGCATGAATTTATGAATAGAAAGAGCCATAATCAACTCTATATTTTGTATTTTTAGTAAATATAAATACTTTTATAACATAAAAAATAATCCGTTTAACAACTTTTTATAACATGATGGGGTCGACTATATTGACCCTCTGTAATAGAATCTTGAAGACTTGGTCCAAGAAGCACAAGACAACTCCATAATTATAAAAAATTTGTCACAAGAACACCTTTTTGGCCACATTTTACATCAAACTTTGTGCAGGGGGGACTAAAGTTGTTGCTCCATGTCTTATACTGCTTTATGAGAAGTCTCAAAGCTAGTAAAGCCATAATTGATAGAAACTTTGAGATTTCGATATGCATGCATTCATCTTCTATTTATATTAGTGCAAGTGAATTTTCTGAATTGTAGAAGGTAGGATATTTGGTTTTGTAGATATTGTTACCCTTTTGCTAATTACACGACATATTCTGTGTGTGCTCGTAGACAAAGTGCTCATCACCCTCTATGTCATAACAAGCTCGACTCATTGACACCAACGTGGTGCAGCCTCTCATATTCACCTATCACGTAGTATGATGTTTTATGCTGTCATTGTATAAGGAAATAAAATTGTGCATATGTTAACATCTATATATTTTAGCATAGTAATAATCGTTTGATCCTAACACGATCTATACTATATTATTAATTTTTAACCTTAACATATTGTATTACATACACAAATTTTAATATCAATTATGGAACCAAACACTGTAAAACATTGAAGCGCTAATTATTAGTCGAAATTGGAAACTTGGTAAAAATACGAAGAGTCCAAAACAATGCAAGAAAATAGGGTTTCTAAAATGGCAGAAAAATGGATTCGACCAGGGGCGAATCTAAAAAATATTCGATCAGGGGCGAATCTAAAAAATATGTTTACGGAATAAAATCAGATCAACAATAATTTTGACGGTTGAAAATAGTATTTGACGGTTGAATTTGGATAATATCAAACATTCTTGTAGTTATTTTTATCTGCCGACCAAAGTAGTGCTGGAGCTCATGGAGGCATTGCATTGAATGTTTCGTAAGCCTTGGGGACTCCAAATTCCAAGTAAGATTAAAATACACTTGTGGCGAACAGTTTTCTTTTTCTGTGGCATTATAATGTGGCATTATAACTATAGATGATAATGGGGTGAGTCTGAGACGAGTTTTGTCAAACCAGGGATCAACATCTCCCCGACCCTCGAACCCGTTAACATAGCTAGAAATCAAATTTTTTTTAAATCTATTACGATTTAATCATGCATTTGTAACCAAATTAAACAAAAAAAAGGCATATCCATAGAGTTAGCACTTACAATACAATCTCACAGCATACTATTAATCTTCAAATTGTACATCTCATAACAAAATAAAATTAACTATTGTCACTTTAATTTCTTAAAGATAATGATGAAAAAAATTACAGGACGTCAACATATTCTTCATGCAAATCCAGGACCGGAGGCTGATTGAACAAAAAAATTATAATTAATATGTATAGCGGGCCAAACTCGTCCCGGGACCCGTTTGACTGGGTTCATCCCTAATTATAGCTGGGCAAGGGAAGTGTGAACTACCTCGGATCTATGGCCTATGTTGGCAAGCTTTAAAGGAACAACTTTTCCAGATTTATGGGATTGGGTGATCATGAATGGAAAATAAATATATAGTAGCGTTTGCGATGATCACATGGAGTATATGGCTTGCTCGTAACCAATTTGTGTTTGAATGCAGATGGCTCACAGGGAAAGGAATCCTTGATCATGTTAGTTCTCTATGGGAACTTTTTATATCCTGTGATATCACTAAAACTTGCAATGACCTGCTGCTATCAATTGAGAGGGGTTCTTCTCTTTTTCTTCTCCAATACTTGAAATAACTACGATGGTGGCAGTAAGTAGCCTCTGATATGACCTGAAAGCACGAATTAACCGTGAGAAGGGGGCTGTAAGTTTTTCCGACGGGTCCCCTCCGACGCTCAAGTCAGGCGAGAGGATACGAGAAAATATATACTTGTAAAGTAAGAAGATTGTGAATGAATGAGTTGATACCCCAAACCTGGTATTTATAGGTAGAGATTCGAGAGTTACCATGCAACATAACTATTTCGATGTTTATCCAAATCTTATCCAGATAGGCTAAGATCTTGTGAATACAATCAAATCCCAGATATTGTTCCACGGATCTAGGACTTACCTAATTCAGGGGACTCAGTCTCCTTGTTGTGCCCACATATTAAGCAAGTTATGAGAAGAGTTCGGCCAAAGAGGTCGGACCCAAAAAGAGGTCGCCAGAAGCCCAGAACGTTAGGAGGAGGGCGAACGGGTGAGCTAAAACACGCCGGCCAAACAGGTGGATAACCAACAAAGAGGTCAGAGAAAGAGGTGAGGTCTTCTGAAGAGATCACCAGGACGTAAAGGTAACATGTAGGCCAAACAGGTGGTGACTATATATAAGGGGTATCATCCTGCCTATCGAAAAAACCATAATCTACTTCACCCCATATCAATCAGTTGGTTTGGAGTACTCCCTCCACTTGGTGCATCAAAACTAACGTTGATGCAGCTGTCAAAAATGATCTGAAGAGAAAGTAGAAATATAAAAATGTTTGAGCATAATTTATATAAATAAAATACTTTAATTTATATAAATTAGTTTACCCATGTATACCCGGGGTTTAAAAGAGTCAAAGCCCACGTAATTCGCGTACCCTTTGAAATAACGATCCATTACAATAATCGGATATGTATTTCAAAAGTGCTAGTTTGTGTGCCTTCAATCATAAACTTATGTAGTAAGATCTTTATTATTATTTTTTTCAAACTCTTGTTCTCCAAGAATAAAAGTTTGTTCTACTGCCTCAATTGAAAGAGGAGTTGCCAAAATTTATTTAGCAATTTGTGAGAAGGACTTGAAAAATTGATCAAATGTTCCATATACCATGATGACTAATATTGGTAAATCTTTCAATGATAAATAGGCCTAGAGTTAAATAAAGATCAATTTTCGAAGTAGAAGAATATAACCCTTTGGTTTCCTTTTGCCTTTTAAATTACAATTGTTCTTCTTTATCGTTTGGTCGCGACTCTTTATCTTTTTTATAATCTTGCATAACATTAACAATACTTATACTACCAACAAAATAAATAACAAAAACAAACACCATATTAATATTCTATTGTTTTTTTTCCCAAAAAGTTGTCAGTGCCGAGACGGGAGGTCTGGCAGACTCTTACCTGTTTATTAGCAAATAAAATAAAAATCATAACAGATGAAGGAGACAAGCCAAGATCTCCCAAAAAATATATTACTAGATCTTAAAAGGGATTCTAATATTAGGATTTCCAAAATGGTCCAATTGGCAAAGTCTTCTAATATTTGCATTAAGCGAGTCTTCAAACAATAAATGATACCATATTTCCTCGAACGCTAGATTTGTTAAAATGTCATCAATCTTGTTACCCTCCCTATATGTTTGAATAATATTGATAAGGTATTCCATGTTTAAACCTAAAATTGCCTAAGTGATTGTGCTCGAGATGCTCAAGTTTTGTTCGGAATTTTATTAGATTATTCACCGGAACATGATGTTTGGTCCATATTTAAACCTAAAATTGCCTAAGTAATTGAGCTCGGGATGTTCAAACTTTGTTCGGAATTTTATTAATTTATTCACGGGATAGGGATGTTTGGTCCGTGTGTTAACCTAAAATTGCCTAAATGATTGTGCTCGGGATGTTCGAGCTTTGTTCGAAATTTTATTAGTTTATTTACGGAATCAGGAGGTTTGCTCAGTGTTTAAACCTAAAATTTCCTAAGTGCTTGTGCTCGGGATGTTCGAGCTTTGGTCAGAATTTTATTTGTTTATTCACAGGATCGGGATGTTTGGTCAGTATGTAAACCTAAAATTGCCTAAGTGATTGTGCCCGGGATGTTCAAGCTTTGTTCAGAATATTATTAGTTTACTCACGTAATCGGGATGTTTGGTCCATGTTTAAACCTAAACTTGTCTAAGTGATTGTACTCGGGATGTTTGAGCTTTGTTCGGAATTTTATTAGTTTATTCACAGGATCGGGTTGTTTGGTCAGTGTTTAAACCTAAAATTGCATAAGTGATTGTGTTCGGGATGTTCTAGCTTTGTTCGGAATCTTATTAGTTTATTCACGAGATCGGGATGTTTGGTCGATGTTTAAATCAAAAATTGCCTAAGTGATTGTGCTCGGGATGTTCGAGCTTTGTTTAAAATTTTATTTGTTTATTCACGGGATCGGGATGTTTGGTCAGTGTTTAAACCTAAAATTGCATAAGTGGTTGTGTTCGGGATGTTCTAGCTTTGTTCGGAATCTTATTAGTTTATTTACGGGATCGGGATGTTTGGTCCGTGTTTACACCAAAAATTACCTAAGTGATTGTGCTCGGGATGTTCGAGCTTTTTTCAGAATTTTATTTGTTTATTCACAGGATCATGATGTTTGGTCCGTGTTAAACCTAAAATTGCCTAAGTGATTGTGCTCGGGATGTTCGAGCTTTGTTCGGAATATTATTAGTTTACTCACGGGATCGGGATGTTTGGTCCGTGTTTAAACCTAAAACGGTCTAAGTGATTGTGCTCGGGATGTTCGTGCTTTGTTCGGAAGTTTATTTATTTATTCACGGGATCGGGATGTTTGGTCCGTGTTTAAACCTAATATTGCCTAAGTGATTGTGCTCGGGATGTTCGAGTTTTGTTCGGAATTTTATTAGTTTATTCACGGGATAGGGATGTTTGGTCCGTGTTTAAACCAAAAATTACCTAAGTGATTGTGCTCGGGACGTTCGAGCTTCGTTGGGAATTTTATTAGTTTATTAACGGGATCAGGATGTTTGGTCCGTGTTTAAACCTAAAATTGCCTAGTGATTGTGCTCGGGATGTTCTTGCTTTGTTCGGAATTTTATTAGTTTATTCACAGGATTTGGATGTTTGGTCCATGTTTAAACCTAAAATTGCTTAAGTGATTGTGCTCGTGATGTTTGAGCTTTGTTCGGAATTTTATTAGTTTATTCACGGGATCGGGATGTTTGCTTTGTGTTTAAACCTAAAATTGCCTAAGTGATTGTGCTCGGGATGTTCAAGCTTTTTTCGAAATTTTATTAGTTTATTCACGGGATCGGGATGTTTGGTTCGTGTTTAAACCTAAAATTACCTAAGTGATTGTTCCCGGGATGTTCGAGCTTTGTTCGCAATTTTATTAGTTTATTCACGGGATCGGGATGTTTGGTCTGTTTTTAAACCTAAAATTGCCTAAGTGGTTGTGCTCGGGATGTTCGAGCTTTGTTCGGATTTTTGTTAGTTTATTCATGGGATTAGGATGTTTTGTCCATTTTTAAACCTAAAATTGTCTAAGTGATTGTGCTCGGGATGTTCGAGCTTTGTTCGGAATTTTATTAGTTTATTCATGGGATCGGGATGTTACCCATGTTTAAACCTAAAGTTGCCTAAATGATTGTGCACAGAAGGTTCAAGCTTCGTTCGGAATTTTATTACTTTATTCATGAGAACGGGATGTTGGATCCATGTTTAAACTTAACATTGCCTAACTTTTTTTGCTCAGGTGTTCAAGGCAGTATTAGAATGAAATGACATAAATATTTTCATTCATGAAGAAAAAGGGTTACAAGAGCAAATTTAAAGAAGAAAATAGAGCCCTAATCTGTAACTTGAACAGCTCGTCAGGAAGACTTGTCATAGCCGCTTCTTGGTCCAGGATATCAATCGAGAGCCTTTCAGGTGGATAACCCTTCACCTCAAATTGGCGAGCACAAGCTTCAAACACATGCTTAAAAAATTTGGAAGCGCGGTCATACACCATATTGCCGAATTCCTCAAACTTCAAAAAGTTGGCCTTTCTCTTCAACCAGATCTCTTTTACCCGAGCCTCGAAGGAAGACTTCTCTTGAGTAAACTGCTCGGATAGGGTCTTGTTGATCTCTTCGAGATCGGCTGATTTCTTTTCAAGATCAGCTGACTTTATTCGCTCATCCCGAGAGCTTTCTGGACCATTTCCTGAGCCTTCTTGTCGGATTTATGCTGCTCCTCCAGAAGGACCATATTCTTCTGAAGGTCCTCACATAAATTTTGGAGCTGATTCCGCTCCTGATGCTGAGCAGTGTTGTCTGCCCGAGTGGCATGGAACCGGTTCAGGAGCTCGCCCACCATCATGTGAGCCTGCACAAAAATGTAAAGGGTAAGAAGCATGAACAAAAATACTTAGAAATATGTTGACAAAATCAGACTTGTCTTAACAAAAGAAATGGAGAATTCGTTCACTAAGTTGCTGAAGGCAAGCTCCCAGAGAAGCTTGCGATCGGGACTGTTGGGACATAAGGAGATGATGGATTGGGAGATTTTGGGGTTGGGTTTTTTCATGAATGGAACGTGAGGAGAATAGTCCCAATGTGAACATGTTTTCAGGAAGATGGGCGAAGGTTGCTCGGAGCGGAGGAAGGAGCTAGTTGGGAGGAAACTCGGGGTTCGAAGTGAGGAGTTGCAGGCGTGGCTTTTTTAGCAGGTGGGGTTCTGGAGGAGGAACCCTGGCCTTCGGGAGCCATCCTCTTGCGAGGACGAGTAACCAAGGGTTCCCCCTCAGGTTGGTCAGTGATGTCGATGATCGAGGAAGTTAGGGGGGACCACCAGAAGAGGCTCCTCAACAGAGGGTGCTTGGTCTTTTGATCCCGATGCTTGCCCCGAAGCTTGATTCTTCGAGGCCTTGCCCTTCAAATTGGCAAGCATCCTGGATCTATTCATTTTCTCCCCTGCATAAAATGGACATCGAGTTTAATATAGGCGATGATCACAATTTACAAAAAGGGGAAAATGCTCTAGTCACTCACCGAGGGGCATGCAAAAAGATGTACCCTTTGGGCTCAGTAAGAACAAGTACAACAGTATGTCGTCAATAAGCTCCGCCAGATCATAACAATGGTCACCTAGTTTCCGACGAACGGACATATACTATTTTTTCTCGAGGAGACCCTTGATGGATTTAGCCCTCTAGAGACTTTCCCTCCATACCATTGGGCAATCTCAAGGCTAAGATGGACGAGCAAAAAAGTAAAGTTTCTTCCACTCCTTTATTGAAGAGGGGCGGTTCTTGAGGAAACCGACCCCTGTTCTAGAAGAGAAATAAAAAAGACCAACTTCCTTCTTATTTAGTTTGAAGAAACAGTGAAATGATTCAGAAGTGGGGGTAAATCCCAGAAAAGAAAAAACAATAAAAAACCCAGCCAACAACCTATGGTTGTTGTGGAACAACTGGCTAAGCAAAACAACAAAATAGTTCGCAACAACAAGAAAGAAAGCAGGAATGGGAAAGCGCAAGCCCCCTCAAATTTGGTCTAGGTAAAAAAGGGAAGTAACCCTCGGGGGGTATGTGGGGGCGCGGCCCTGAAGAGGGAGCAATAATGGAGGTACTGTCAGGAATCCCCAATTTGAAGATTTCGTACCAAGGGACTTTGGCCGCAACCAAGCCATGTTTGATACCGATTTGTTCGTTCTCCCTTTGAATAGCCGAAGAACAGGAAGAACTCAACGTTTCCTCGCTATCCGAGGAAGAAGGTAGAGGAGGAAGGTTGGAAGACCTTCCCCCCATGAAGGATTTGTACTCATTGATTGCTCTCAAGGATGAATCATTCGATGAGGAAGACATACTTGTTGATTGAATATTCAGGAGTTCTGAAGAGATGATGTTCGCTCATGTGACGCTAACTAGGAAACAAAATGAAGCAAGTGAGAAAAATGAAAGTGGATGATTGCATAAGGGACCAGCTGAACCGTCGCTTGATCAACGTCGTCCAAAATAATCGAATGGACAGTTCCATATGGGCCTCGGGAAACCAAACGTCATGCGACATTTTGAAAAAGTTGGGCGGGGAAAAGAGTGGTTAAAAACCCCCGAGCAGGATGAAACTTGAATTTTACCCGAAGAACAATAAACCAAGACATCAAAACTTTCATCTTGCTTTACTTCAGGGGGTGAGGTGATGTCATAGGATGAACCAGTTTCTTTGGTAAAATTCCATATAAGCGCCGAGCACGAGATATCCCGAGCAGAAAGCCCCGAGCACAAATTACCCAAGGAGTATCATACCTGTTCGGCTCAATGGTCAAAGGGTAGCGTAAGAACCGGACATAAATAACCAGTCAACCGGCGCAGATGAATGTGCGATAATGGAGTGCGAATTTCTCGGACACATCTTGAGGCAGTAACGCCACGATCAGATGAGATCGTGTTCCAAAATTCACGCGTGTTAACTACCCAGACCACGCTATAAATACCCACCGATGGTCCCATTGCAGGGGATTGGACTTTGGATGTAAGAAAATACACCTACGATAGAAATATTTTATCTGTTCAGTCTTTTACTCTTATGCTTTGTTGAAAGTTCTTATTTTGAGTCCAAATCCTGTACATCTATATAAGTTCATCGTGAAAATTTATACTGGATTAGGTCCCATAATTTTTCCTTCAATTTGGAGGTTTTCACGTAAAAATTGTTCTGTCTTTCATTTGTTTTCTGCAACATACGTACTCTACCGAACACAGAAAACAACGGTTCTCATCATATACGATTTGCGAAAAAAGCACATTAATAGTCAAGAAAAGCACGATTCATTTTACAATTCACAAGTGTTCACCATAATGAAACACATCCGGAAAACCATTTAGGTTTTTTTTCATTTTCCTTGGAAATTCTAGCCCAATCTTTCATCATTTGTGGGTGAGTCAACGGACATGAAATAACTTTTTAATAGATAAAAGAAAAATTTTAAGAATTCCGCATAAAAGCATCCGATGACAGGAATGGAGCACAGCATGATGATATATCAATCCCGGCAACCTCCATGGCATTGCAAACCCATTGAGGAACGTCTCCTTTTGGGAACTACAAAATCAGCACACCAAACACTCAAGAACTTGGAATGTGTTCCAACATAATGTATTCCAACATACAATGAAAATGAAGAGAGTGCAAGCAGTTCATGTCACCAGTGTGCTTGCAAGAAAGCCACAACAAGCTTCAAGGAAAAACAGAACATAAGAAAATCAATCACCTCGATATTAAGAGAGAAAGGAGGAAAACTATTCGATTAAAAAGGTTATTTAACCCTTAAGGTCCTGGAATCTAAAAGGCTCAAAGCTTAAAATTATCAAGAGATTAGAGGTAATAAGCCATTTCATAGGGTCTGAAATTGATCCCATAAATCTGAGGATAAAGGGTTCAGTGAACCACATGCTGTGAAAATTCAATAATATAAAAAATAAAGAAAAGGATAAAGAACATGTGTATGACGTACCTTCACATACATGAAAGATAACTTATCTTGCAATGAAAATAAAGTAAAAGAAATATTTTTAGGTACCATCACGGATTATTTATCGAAATATTAAGCGTTTACGAAAATATAGTAAATCGTCTCTTTGAGTGACGGTTTTAGTGAACTCGCCACTAAAACCGTCACTCCAAGAGACGATTTACTATATTTTCGTAAAAGCTTTTCAAGTTAAGGTATTTGTGAATTTTTTTTATTTTTTATAATATTTCGATAAATAATCCGTACCAACACATACCATGACCAAAAAAGTTTTATGTTTGGCTCCCATTTTTGTTCAAGAGAAGAAAAGTAACCACGGTAGTTAAGAAAATAGAGAAAACAAGATTTGAAGGAAATTACCGAATTTAAACTTTGAAACTCTGGGTCGACCTTGAAATGATATGAGGTTTTGACATTCCACTGAAAATTTCTATTGTTCTTGAAATTGAAAGTATAGGTAGGATCATGGAGATAGTTGTTTTGGTGGTTTTCAAAATATTTAGGAGGTGCATAGAAGGTTTGGGAAGCAGTAGCCATCACTGGCTGCAACAATCCTACTCTATAGTTGATTGAAACATGATATTCACCGGTAACCTAATGTCAAAATCTTCCCGCTTTTCTTTCCTACCTTTGATGTTTAAAAGCCTAAGCCTGGTTACCAATTATCTATATAATCACAGCATCACACACAGAGAGACATATGTGCAAAGCATTTGCAATATGGCGATGAATTTGGCTTGCACAATCCGCATGCCATATATGCCATGTCTTAAAAAACCGAAGGACAAACATAATCAACCTTAATGTTGTCTAGAGTTCCTTCGGAGAAGCACTTGGAATAGAATTGCCGAAGCATGATGCATACAGCCATATATAAACTGACTGGTTCAACAAGATATCTCCAAATAGAGGGGAAGACAAAACATAAGAGACAAATAGAATGCTCTGATATGTCTGTCAATTGGAATTATGGAAACAAAACTTGGAGAAAAAAAGTTACGAACTAAGTGGTACTCGGACAACAGATGCATCGCTACTATATTAGTTTAGGAGTGTAAAGGAAGCGATTTTAGATAAGTTGCAAGTACATAAATGTAAACCATTTCATATCTTGGATCGACCCTAAAATTATTGAAAAAGATCTGCAGGAATAAAGGTTCAGCAAAAGATGGACGAAGTGGAAGAGTCCCCCAAAAGTTTTATATGGCCGCAAAATATCTCCAAAATCAAAAGGGGAAGTATTTTATAACAGTTACTCAGTTGCCTCTACTACATATTGAGTGTCGGGATATGAAAACAGAACAAGGTGCATGATTGGTTACACAAAAAAATTAATTTTACGTTGATTATAAATCCAGAGACTGATAAATATCTCCATGATTTTCTGTAAACAAAAAAAGTGGTTACAATGAGTTTTTACAGGATATCTAATCAGCTGAAGAACAGTCATTGATAGAGGTAGGTTTTACACAGATTTCAAGGGATAACAACTGCCAAAATCTATTCTAGATCAGGGACTGAGGAACTTGGTAGGTTTCTTTTTTATCCTTTTTTCATAATTTCAAGTCCAGACTTTTGGATAGTTTTCGTGAGTAAAGCTTACGTTGTACATCTTGTACACATCTTGTAATTCCTTCTTTATATTAATATATCTTGTATACCAAAAATAGAATAGTCGTTGGCCAAGAAACAAACTAAACTTAATTCAAGATACTTAAAAGATGCAATGATGAAGAGGTACCATTTGCAGTAGAAACTCGCGAACAAACCTAAGGAAAACCATGGGGAAATATTGGTGAGGATAGTGTTGGTAAATAAAAAACAGAAGCAAAACCAAGCATTTCAACTGAATGTGTTGATCGTAGCATTTAACGAGATTAAACTATATTCAAAAGTACATGCAAACATACTCTGGAAACCGGCCTTCAATGATTGATGTGTGTAAATTCCTGCTAAGCTGCAACAATGATGCAACGGCATGTAAATCTGAAGAGTGTAGCAAAACAATAACAGATGGATTAGTACCTTCATCATGTAAAATAAATTGTGGTAAGACAGAAGTTGAGAGCCCATGGCCTCTTTAGTGACAAGGCAATGGATGTATGCCCTCGAGTAATTTTTGCACACCTGCCGAAACAATTGGAAGAATAAGAATAATAAGAGAACCTGACAAGGACAGCTCTACTTTAACTTCAAAACTAAACGAACACCATACCATGCACTCACACGTAATATCAATCGGACGAGCATCATCAGCCATGGCCTTGTTCTTTAGTTTTAAAACTCCCTGCATCAAAAGACAAGTACTCTACATCAATCACATAGACAAGTATACATATGTATCACACCATTGACTTCAATGTTTATAGGCTCAGAGTAAAGCTTCTAATGTTACAGCTCATAAAACAATTAAACGGTGTAGTGGATGGACTTCAACCAAGAATCGCAAACAAACGTTTGTTTCCAAATTAAGAAGGAACCATGTCAGCTCTTGCTAAGAAAGTGAACAAAGCTACAAGCTAAAAAGGTGGCCAGATTCGCTGCATGATTTGGACTCTGGAGATGCACTCCGGGAAGACACAAGGGCACAGTGAGAGACCCCAAGGTTAGGTAACCCAAATAATGGAACTAAATGGTCATCATTTTTAATATGGATTTGATAGCAAATTTCCCGGAAAAAATGAGATTCAATTCGCTAAAATTAGTAGGTAAGTGACACGATCGAACTTCTATGCATCCTTCTGAGAAGACATTGAACTAGTATATGTCTCGAGTGTTTTTTGGTAATTATATAAATTATTGAGAAAGAAATGGGAAAGCAGGAAAGTCAAATTCAGAGAACTGTACATTCTGCTCCGTCAGCCAAGAAAGGTCAAAGACGGAAGTATCTCATTGCATCCTCATCCATTGTTGTTCGTTCCTACTTCCTAGTTATCAATCTATGAAGTTTATATTTGTGCAATTATGCAGCAACAATTCAAAGAACGTAGATAATGAAGAAAAAGTGGATAAATGATGAGGAAAATCAATTTGTGTATGTGCGTGCATTGAATCATGCATCATGATTTTGTTGTCAATACATAATTAATCAATAAATTTAATTCTCATACATTTTGTTGGTTGAAGGGTGTTGACTAAAATTTTGGGCAACAGGGGTGGCTTTAATTCAGCAGCGTATTCTTGCAGGAAATGGCGGAAGAGATGCTGTGTATAGGTGTGATTGAAGGAGATCATACCAAAGGTGACATCAAGAATTGGCAGTGGCGCAGCCATGAGCAGATGCTGGTGTCGTTTTACTGTGTGTAAGGGTGTAAAAGTCTGAGAGTGTGGCGCCTGCTCTGTTATGCGCTAGTGCTGGTGAGGTTGTAGATAGTTAGAGGTGGTACAATTGGTTAAAGAGTTAAAAACTGCAACGTTGCCGCTGTCATGAGGGTCAGTGTGAGTATGCAGAGTTGTGCGCGTGACTGAGAAGTCCGACTATCGATGATCAGGTTTTCAAGTTGAATATCTATAAAAGCAGTAGAATATAGTGCATACTTTTATTTCAAACACAATCAGCCTAGTTTATTGGGGATCAGGTACATACAATAAAACAATCCTGCGGAATCTGGAAAGGTGAGAAACCTAATACGAGGTAGTTTCATATTTTTTTATTGCACTTGTTATATTTTTAGTCATCAAGATGAAAGTGGTAAGCTTGGAACCAAGTAGAAAAGTTGTTCTCGGACATTCTCAATATTCCGCGTTCAGCATACAATGCTTACAACTTGAGACCCAAACTCATGTAAATCTTATGCACATTTCCATATGGTAATTATTTTAACATCAGAATTCACAAATGAAAGTCGTGTTTAGATGATGTACAAATCTATCAAGTAAACAAATTAATCTATCGAGATACCCAAAAACAAGAATGGATACCTCGGGTACAAGAGCAGTTCCAAAACGACCAGTACGCGTTGGATAGACACAATCATACATGTCAGCACCTAAAGCACTGCAAACTACAATATCAAGAGGATAACCAACACCCTGGAAATTGCCAAGATAACACAATGAATCATAACTGGAACAGATCCAAAGGTGAAAACTACACTGAGAATGCAGCTACTTCATTGTTAAAGTAATTTATACCATCACATATCTTGGTTTATCCTCGGGCAAAGAAGCTGTGCACTGAGCAACAACACGCCAAAATGAATCTTTATCTTCACCGCCTGCAAGACCACCAATAGCGTAGCTGTCACAAGATTAAAATAGTTATTTTAAGACATTTATTGTTGAGGACGGACACTGCTACCATCACATTGAGCACTGATTTCTCAGCTAAACCTCGTTAACAACTAACAAAAATTCCAGTGTCAGCAAAAATAGCAATTCCTTAATGAGTGTAGAGCATTTGTGGCAGGAGGGAGCTATAGAAAGCAGGGGAGGTGGCTGGAAATGTGGCATTGAGCGTAAGGTAGAGGATTATAGACTTGTGGATACAAGAGACATCTCTGGCAGGTGGTGATCAATCTTTCTTTATTTTTGTTGTACTCCCAATGATTTCTGAGGTCAGTTAGAATGGTTATAGCCTTCAAAGCAAAAATGCGTAGCCAGACCCTTTCAAACCGACATTCTATTGATCCATTAAAAATCAACAATTTTAAAAACACGTGGATTTGATCCCACCCACATACTAACCACTCTACATAGCATCTACAACGAAAACAAAAGCTTGTACTTTATTGCTAGATCTTTCTCTATTGGATCATTCACTTGCTCGAGGAGATACCATATAAATGATAGGTTTAGATTCTTTTGCAATTAACAAAAAATTGAATTAAAGGAGCCGAATTAAACCAAAGCATGTAAAATTTTGAATTTAACACGCACCAACACAACATAACTGGAGACTAGAATTAGCTAAAATTTATGCGACATACTTTTTTAACATAATTATTGCCAAGTGAAAACATACCCAGGCAAATTACGCTCCACTAAACCTTTGACACATATGTCCCTGTCAGCAATAAATTGCACCTATTAACAAATGATTTTAAGTACAAAACTACCAGACAAATTAAAAGTAAAGAAGTGAGATTGAATTCCAGTCTAACCTTAATACTGGATCTAAGCCACCTTGCACAATGCCAAATAAGTTCTGGTCATGCGGTCTCTTGTGAGCTATATATGGCATTAATAAAGTCAATCATGTGGTGCTGATTAATTTGTAGATGGGAAAAAAAGCACTTGAAGTTCCTCCTTTTCCTTCATTTTTCACTCATTCCCTTACCGAGGAAAAATAGCAAAGCAGTAGAACGGAGAAAAGGTCATGTTTACATTTGCATTCAGTCTATATTGCTGGAAAGCATTAATAATATAGCAAAATGCCATATAATACGTTCAAGGACGTAATTCTCAAGCTATCAGAGTAAGCACTACTGGACAAATTACCTGCTATGCACCTATCAATCCAACGAAGTGTGCGATACATAGCCTCTTCAATCCGTGGACCGGTGATTGTGGTTCTCACAACATCATCAAGAGCCATAATGATATCAGCTCCAATTCTGTTCTGCAACAACAGAGTAAGCAGCTAGTTGTGAAGAAATCATGGGGCTACCCAACAATATAAATATTGAGTAAAACCTGAGAACACTGTTGTTATTTTAATCTTTAGCATAACCAGACTTGAAAGAAATAATGGGTACACAAAGGCTTTGTTGGAATGATCATGTCGTTTTACAAGTAAATACTTCACAAGAAATACAAGAATGGCTTCGTCGATTTGATCTTCCCCACTTTAGGTGAGGTGGTAAAAGAAATTCAATTTTTGATTTGTAAACAAAAGTTGTTTGATCAGATTGAAAAAAATTCAGGTTTCGTGTACAGCCATGTGAAAGAATTCAAATACCTGAAAGCAATATTACGAAAAATAGATTTACCTGGTGTTTGTTCTACTTTCATTAATTTTTCAGTAATTTAAATCTTTCTTGTGCTCCTAAAATAGCCTATTGTATCCAGTTTGAGATCTTTGATATATAACCTCTACTGTCCAAGATCATTGAGAAACAGATCAACTGGATTGGTTCCTGCCTGGTCATTCCCACTTCCCCCACTAATTCCTCTAATTTTGCTCATTTCTATGGCATGCAAAAGATCGAACAGGAATTTTAGTTCCTCACACCACAGCCTACAAAGGCAGGACTTGCAAGCAAGACTCGATATGAGCACTAGATTGTTCGTTTTCATCCCCGTATATAAATGTAGAACCGACACAACATATTTGCTAGGTTTCATTGATTGCATGCAAATGAAGCTGAACAAACTACCACGCCACAAGTGAATTCGTAAATCAACGAAGGAAATTTACTTGTATTTGTATTGATTCTTCTGGAGTAAGTAGCATAGGTTTCCCATCAACAGGTGACTGCAAAAGGTAAAATAAGTACATACTCAGGCACTAACTATAGACAGTCTTAAATTGCAAAGTCACTCTCTGCTTCTGGTAGTTGAAACAATCAAAGGTAAGAAAAAACTGAACCAGTAGAAGTAACCAAAAACTGAGCCAGTCAAAAGTAACAAAAAATCTAGGACAATCAAAAGAAAATAATAAATTACATGAAGATAAAAAAATTCGTTTTGATCAATACTTTTCTTACTGCAACACTTGTTTGAGAAGTGTATATGTGTGTGCGTCTTCATTTCTTTATGTTGCCTCTACACTAGTGCGTGTGCATTTGGGAGTTGTGTGGCATTGATTGAGGTGGTACTTGAATTGAATTTTTCAGGTCATCCCGAAAATATCCAACGGTAAAAATAAAATTAAGATTATAAAAAAAGGAATTAGAAGATTGAAACAAGAAATATCCCAGGGATCCCTCTCCGTAGAAACTAGAAAAAAAAGGGAATCTCACCTTTAAAGTTGCAAAACCTGCAAGAAAAATTTCTTCTATTGATGATCTAAGCTGACAGAGATTAGAACTTACTTCTACACTATTTGATATATGATTTACAAGGAAAACATGGTAAAGACTAGATCAAATCCTCTTTGCACAAGGATTTAACTACAGTAGTTGATTCTTGACCAAATCTTCATAAAGAATGGAATGTAAGATAAACAGATCAATGTAATAACACAATGAGATTTAGTGATTTATACATAGCGCTAAATGATTTTTCCACAAGTACAACACCCTCAAAGACAAGTATCATCATTAACTAATACTTTTATGTTATTTTCCATGCTTTCTTGTTCCAACAAAATTTTGGAAGCCAGATCCACCAGGTAGGTGAGAGTTGTGCATGCAACAAGTTTTTGTGATTCTCCTTTTTTCCACCATAAAAACTCATCAAAAATATGGAGATATTTAAGAAAATGACCTTAGTTGGAGACTCAGTTTGAAAAATGACCTCCTCTTTTATTTCATTAAATTTTACACTCTTACCCTTTTTAAAATAATCACATCTATAACCAAAACGAACAAAAAAAAAAAGAGAATTATTATTTCGAGTTGTCAGCTCATTTTATTACGCCAAATAATGCAGAAAACTGATACAAATCAAATCTATGAAATCATGGCAATTATTCAATCACTCAATAATACAAATCAAATAGCAACCAAGAACAAAAAATTGACACCTAAATTTATAAATTATTTTAGTTCGCCCTGTGACGGCCCGTCCCAATGGGTTGCCCTTGTGTTCAATTGCTTGAACACAAGGCTACACTCTTAGTCTTAACTCAAAAATATATTTAAAGTTGTCAACTTAAATTTCTGTTTGGCGGAAACGTTAAAAATTTGTATTTTAACTTTTTAGTTAAAATTGGACATAGTTATCCCTTAATAATTATATCCTCTAATTATATCCTTATGATGTTATTTTTATTAAATCAAACTCCGCTATTATGTTAAATATGCTCCCCGTCGATCCCAACTAGATCTCTTCCATACTATCTGTAATATGCCACATTACAGGTAAAGGTGAGTTGATAGTAAGCACAGTAAAATATTGTCAAAAACTGTAAAACACCATTTTCCATAATGTGACGAAAATAATACATTTTCATATCAAATAACTTTCACACACATATAGGCTAGTCTGAGCAGTTAACAGAACAAATTTTCACAAAGCAGAATCACAACGGAAATAATTGCACAGATTACTAACGTTATGAACAGATAGTCGTATAATAGCCATGTTGCAATGAAACAAATGCATACTCAAATAAGGATGTGACACAATGATATCATTCCAGGCTATACCCGTTGGAAATGTATCGGCAGATATTATACCCCCTCCGCCTTCGGGCAAAGCAAAATGCGTTTATTTACCCTCGTCGCGACGAGCCACAAAGTGTGCGTGTTTTTACCCTCGTCGCAAGCGAGACACTCAAATACGCGAGACACTCAAATACGAACGTTCTCCATTGCCAACCTTAAATCATACTCACTAAATCAAAACAAACATGGCATTTAAATAATTTTTCACACGATAAAATGTTATTCAAAAGTCCATTTTCAGAAAATCATATTTCTTATCAAAAATCATTTTTTTATTTTTAAGATAACTTTGCATGCTTACTATTCCGAAATATTTCCAAAAATAAATAACAGAAAATACTTAAAATAATTTGTGGCAAAAATGCAACTTCCTTTTCCTACCTCGAAGCTTTCTAAAATTGTTTAAGCTACAATTTTTCCAAATCAATGGATATTACCTGCTCAATTATACCTCAACCTTATCATAAAATTATTCAAAAGACTCATAAATGTTACTATTATCCAAACATTAAATTAATAATAAATATTCTAAAATTCCCAAAAGTATATTGCTCTTAAAGTAATTTTATGAAGTTCGAAATTCATAACTTCAATAGTCAAGATTACCATCATTTTAATATGCTAGCTAATGGCTTTATCGATGATATTTGAATCATTATACCAAAAATTTCATAAAAACTCAATACTTATACTATTGTCTAAGAAACAATATTGAACCTATATTTTATAACAAATAATTGAAAAGGTGGGTTTAACTAAAGCACATCATGACCTACATTACCAACATGAATTAGATTTCTTAAATTCTATAAATATACATCATAAAGCTTTCGAACTTCTTCATATTTTTAGTCAAACAAATACATCCTTATCATCATCATCATCATTAATGTATTATTATTTTTATTATTCTTAATATTATTATTATTCAATTAACTCAAAGCATTACGGCCTACATAAACCACTTAAATCATCATACATCTATTTCCAAGTCCAAAATTGATGAGATCATATTAATCAATATTAAAATTCAAACTTATAGGTGACATGATTTTAATTTCATATATAACAACAAGAAAATTATTTATCTTTGAAATTTTCACGAACTTAGATCACAAATCTATATATTGAATTCACATGTATTTTATCAAATTAGTAATACATGAACAACCAAAATTTAAAAGAAAGGGTACCTTAATTTCAAGAGCCAAAATGTGAGAGTAAGTAAATTAGTTCTTGTTTGGGGGATTATTGAAGGAATGATATAGAGAGGAAACCTTAGAGAAAAGATAGAGAAACAAAAGATAAATGAAGATGGGAGACCAATAATGATTTCAAAGTCTTGGCTTTGTAAAGTTGTATATGCATGCATATTTAATTAATGCAATTGAAGCTATGATACAAGCATATACGTAAATCCTTAGTTATTCCTACAACTATTTGCTTCTTTCATGTGCACATCATGTTTCCCGCAATTATTTCTTCTTCATGTGGACACCATGTTACTCACAATTATTTCTTCTTCATGTCGATACCATGTTACCCACAATAAATTGTTTAATTCTTGTTCCTAGCATCTTCCTTATAATATACATATATAATAGTGATATAATGATGATAAAGATATGAAAATGCTAGACACAATAATTCAAGTTCATGTTATCGATGATGCAAGGAATTTGCTATGAATTATTATTCTTTAATTAGTCTAATTTATTGACTTCCCTACTATCATGTTCATAGCAAGACAAGCTTTGTAATTAACTATCATCTAATATTGGACAATCAAGTGAGTGGTTGTAGTAGACAATTGCATGCGTATGCACTTAGTTTACATAGAACCAATTTTATTGATGTATTATTATGATTATATATATTCTTTTAGGATTATATATGATTATTTTTGGGGCTAAAATATATCTAAAACAATAGGGTCATCACAATCTCCCCACCTTTTAAAAAGTTTCGTCCTCGAAACTTGTATCATGCTTCATATCTGGATACTTAGCATATAGTTCTTCTTCTTTTTCCCATGTCGCCTGATTAGGTGAGTGATTGCTCCACTGAACCTTTACAAACGGAATTGTCTTAGTTCTTAAAATTCTCTCCTGCCGCTCTAATATTTTCGTAGGGTATTCTGAATAAGTGAACTCCTTGGACAATTCAATATATGTTGCCTTAAGAACGTTGAATTTCATCCGAAACACATTATCTGAGCATCGAGACGTGAAATACATTATGAACTCAGTCTAATTCCGGAGGTAGAGCAAGTCGATATGCCTCAGTTCTTATTCTTTCCAAAACTTCATATGGTCCTATGAATCTTGGACTTAACTTTCCGTGTCTGCCGAACCTCATTACTCCTTTTAATGGTGAATTTTTTATGTATAGCTTATCTCCTTGTTGGAACTCTAAATCTCGTCTGCGTACATCGGCCCAATTTTTCTGTCGACTCTGGCTGTGAGTAATCTATGTTTAATGATAGATATATTTTCATTCGTGGGCCTGATCAATTCTGGTCCTTTCATCTCTTTCTCTCCTACGTCGAACCAACATTGAGGTGTTCGACATCTCTTCTCATACAAAGCTTCGAAGGGTGCCATCTGAATACTAGATTGGTAATTGTTATTGTACACAAACTCTGCCAGTTTCAAATGACGATTCCACTGTCCTTGAAAATCTAAGACGCATGCTCTAAGTAGATCATCGAGAATTTGGATCGTCCTTTCAGTTTGTCTGTCTGTCTGTGGATGGAAAGTTGTGTTGTATTTCAATTCTGTTCCCCATACGGATTGTAAGCTCTTCCAGAATTGAGAGGTGAATCGGGTATCTCTATCCGATATGATACTAAGTGGTATTCCATGCAAACATACCACTTGATTAATGTAGAGATATGCTATGTCATTCATTGATGTAGTCTTCCTTATCGGTAAGAAATTAGCACACTTTGTCAGTCGATCCACAATAACACACTGTATCCTTCTGCGTCGTGGTTCTTGGTAGTCCGGTCACAAAGTCCATGGTAATATGTTCACATTTCCAGCTTGGTATGTCCAAGTTTCTCATGTTCCTGCTGGTTTTTGTCTTTCAGCTTTCACTTGTTGACATACTAAGCACTTAGACACAAATTTCACGACATCTTGTGTGAGGACCCTATTTTATTTATTTATTTTAGTTCCGAAAATAATCGTATATAATGCTAAATAAAAAAATAAAAAAAATTTAATAATTATAATAATACATAAATAAAATTGGTTCTATGTAAACTAGGTGCATACACATGCAATTGTCTACTACAACCACTCACTTGATTGTCCAATATTAGATGTTAGTTAATTACAAAGTTTGTCTTGCTATGAACATGATAGTGGGGAAGTCAATAAATTAGACTAATTAAAAAATAATAATTGATAGCAAAGTCCTTGCATCATCGACAGAATGGACTTGAATTATTGTGTCTAGGATCTTTCTTCATATCTTTATCATCATTATATCACTATTATATATGTATATTATAAGGAAGATGCTAGGAACAAGAATTAAACAATTCATTGTGTGAAACATGGTGTCCGCATGAAGAAGAAATAATTGTGGGGAACATGATGTGCACATGGAAGAAGCAATTAATTGACATCAAAATTATTAATGTCCCTATCACCATAATACATGTTCATTTTAAAGAAATGCATGAAAGATTACTAGGATCAAGAATTAACTTACTCTCGGTGCTTGGAATTAAGGTACCCCATTTCTTTTAAAATTTTGGTTGTTCATGTATTACTAATTTGATAAAATACATGTGAATTCAATATATAGATTTGTGCTCTAAATCCATGAAAATTTCAAAGAAAAATAATTTTCTTGTTGTTGTTACATATATATGAAATTAAAAATCATGTCACCTTTGAGTTGAAATTTAATATTGATTGATATGCTCTCATCGATTTTGTACTTGGAAATAGGTATATGATGATTTTAGTGGTTTTGTAGGCCTTCTTTAGTTAATTGAATAATAATAATAACAATAATGAGATGTATTTTTTTGACTAAAAAATATGAAGATTCGAAACTTTATGATGATTTGGCTAGTATATATATATATATTTATTTATCCTAATTTAAGAAATTTAATACATGTTGGTAGTGTAGGTCATGGTGTGCTTTAGTTAAACCTACATTTTAAATTATTTGTTTTAAAATATATGTTCAATATTGTTTCTTAGACCATTGTTTACGTATTATGAGTTTTTGTAAAATTTGGTAAGATAATTCAAATATAATCGATAAAGCCGTGGGCTAGCATATTAAAATAATGGTAATCTTGACTATTGAAGTTATGAGTTTCGAACTTCATAAAATTACACTAAGAGCAATATACTTTTGGGAATTTCAATTTAAGCTATGTGATATAATTTTATAAGTTTTAGAAATATATTATTTTCAACAACTACAACTTGCTTTGAATTGAGGTATTGGATTTGTTCCAGACAAGAATTAGAATAAAGAAGTATAAATCATGTTCAACCAACTAATTATATTGTAGTTGAAGTATGTGGTTTGAATAATGAAAATTGGTTAAGTTTTGGTGAATTTAATGTTTGGATAAATAGTAACATTTGTGAGTCTTGTGAATGATTTTATGATAAGGTTGAGGTATAATTGAGCAGGTAATATCGATTGATTTGGAAAAATTGTAGGTTGAACAATTTTAGGAAGTTTCGAGGTACGTAAAGGGAGTTGCATTTTTCCACAAATTATTTTAAGTATTTTCTGTTATTTATTTTTGGAAATATTTCGTAATAGTAAGCACGCAAAGTTACCTTAAAAATAAATAAATGATTTTTGATAAGAAATATGATTTTCGGAAAATGGACTTTTGAATAACATTTTATCGTGTGAAAAATTATTTTAGATGACATGTTTGTTTTGATTCAGTGAGTATGAGTTAAGGTTGGGAACGGATAACGTTCGTATTTGAGTGTCTCGCTTGCGACGAAGGTAAAAACATGCACACTTTGTGGCTCGTCGCGACGAGGGTAAATATACGCATTTTTCTTTGCCCGAAGGCGGAGGGGTTATAATATCTGCCGATACCCTTCCAGCGGGTATAGCCTGGAATGATATCATTGTGTCACCTCCTTATTTAAGTATGCATTTGTTTAATTACAACATGACTATTATACGACTATCTGTTCATAACGTTAGTAATCTGTGCAGTTCTGCTTTGTGAAAATTTGTTCTGTTAACTGCTCAGACTAGCCTATATGTGTGTGAAAGTTATTTTCGTCACATTATGAAAAATGATGTTTTACTGTTTTTGACAATATTTTACTGTGTTTACTATAAAATGCGGCAACTCACCTTTACCTGTATGTGACATTTACAGATAGTGTGGAAGAGATCTAGGTGGGATCGACGGGGAGCATATTTAACATAATAGTGGAGTTTGATTTAATAAAAATGTCGTCATAAGGATTGATATATTATTTATTTCGCTTTCCGCTTATGTTTGAGCACTTGAGTTTTCATTACTATTTTGGGAAGAATTATTGACGTGAGTTTGATTGAAAAATTTTGTTGGTTAGAGGATGTAATTATTAAGGGATAACTATGTCCAATTTTAACTATAAAGTTAGAATAAAAAAATTTAACGTTTCCGCCAAACAGAAATTTAATTTGACAACTTTAAATGTATTTTTGAATTAAGACTAAGAGTGTAGCCTTGTGTTGAAGCAATTGAACAAGGCGGGCGACCCATTGGGACGGGCCGTCACGCCTTCATTCCTGGCCACCAGAATAGTTGCTTCATGTCTTGATACATTTTGTTTTGTCCTGGATGCATGGCCAATACTGTCTAATGTGAATCATGTAGGACTTCACCTCTAAGAGTTGATACTGCTGGAACGAACAGTCTATCATTGAACCTCAATGTTCCATCTTCATGCATTCGAAAACTTCCTTGGTTTGATTCAGCCTTTTGTGTGTAAGTCTGCCGCGTAGGATCCTTCGATTGCGCTTCTTTAATCCTAACAATAAGATCAGGTTGTGCCATGAGGTTACACAACATCGTCACACCATTCTTGTCATCTTTCACTTCAGCATTCAGATTTAACTCGGTCATCTCATCAATGAGTTTTTGTTTTGTAGTCAATACCATAGATCCGTAACTCTTCCTGCTTAGTGCGTCAGCTACTGCATTACTCCTTCCGGGATGATAGTGCAATTTCATATCATAGTCCTTTAATAAGTTCTAACCACCTTCTCTATCTCATATTCAACTCTTTTTGAGTGAATATATATTTTAGACTCTTGTGATCTGTATAGATATCACATGTAGCCCCATATAGGTAGTGTCGGCATAATTTTAATGCGAATACCACCGCTTCTAATTCCAAGTCATGAGTGGGGTATCTTGTTTCATGTTCTTTCAATTGTCGTGAGGCATAGCAATCACCTTTCCATTTTGCATAAGTACACATCATAATCCTTCTTTTGATGCATCACTGTAGATACAGAACCCTTAATGACCATCTGGTAATGTAAGGATAGGTGCTGACACAAGTAGAGTTTTCAACTTTTCAAAACTCTTCTGACATTTGGAATCCCACTCGAACTTTACCCCTTCCTGGTTAATTTTGTAAGTGGGTAAAGCAACTCGAGAAAATCCTTCCACAGATTTTCGGTAATATCTAGCCAATCCCAAGAAGCTGCGAATATCTGTTACAGATGTAGGGACTTTCCACTCGTAATGGCTTCGATTTTTGCCGGATCTACACGGATTCCTTGAGCATCAATAATGTGCCCTAGAAAAGATACTGAATCCAGCCAAAAGTCACATTTCTCGAATTTTGCATACAATTGTTGTTCTCGTAACCATCCCAATGTCAATCTCAGATGTTCCTCATGTTCTTCCCTTGATTTGAAATAGATTAATATGTCATCAATGAATACTATGACGAATTTGTCGAAAGCCATTCTCCAAATACGTGATTCATTAATGCCATTTGGTGCATTAGTAAGTCCAAACAGCATCACTAAAAATTCATAATGTCCATATCTAGTTCGAAATGCAGTTTTGTGAATATCCTGCTCTTTGATTCTGAGTTGGTGATACCCAGATCTCAAGTCAATCTTCGAGAATATTCGAGCACCTTGCAATTGGTCGAACAAATCATCAATTCTTGGTAATGGGTATTTATTCTTCACAGTGACTCGATTCAACTCCCTGTAGTGAATACACATTCTTAGGCTTCCATCTTTTTTCTTCACAAACAATACTAGTGCTCCCCAAGGTGACTCACTAAGCCTTATGAAGCCTTTATTTTGTAGCTCCTTCAATTGCTCTTTCAATTCCTTTAGTTCTGTTGGTGCCATCCTATAGGGTGCCTTGGAGATCGATTCCGCTCCCGGGATAATGTCGATGGAGAATTTTGTGCTGCGAATTGGTGGAATCCTGGCAAATCCTCTGGAAAGACATCCAAAAATTCATTCACTGTGTAAATCTTACTTATTTCTGTTTCCACTTCTGAAACATGACCACAAAATCGTTTATGCACGTTCACACCTTCATAACAGATCTCTTTGCCTGATTTGGTGTGTAGTGTTATAACCTTTTGATAACAGTCAATGCAAGGCCTTGCACTACTCAGCCAATCCATTCCTAATATTATATCAAATTCTTTCATGTTGAGAATGAGCAGGTTGGCCACAAATTCTTCATTTTCCACTATGGGTGTTATGTCCTTGCATACATAATTAATTAAAACTGTGTTTCCTAAAGGACTTAGTACTTGCATTATATGAAACAATGGACTGATGGCAAATACAATTTCTCTACGTAGGATTCAGATATAAAGGAATTTGATGCGCCAGAATCAAATAACACGTAAACATCATGATTGAGGAATTTAAATTTATCTCCAATCAGCTCCTGGTCCTTCTCAGCACGAATAGCATAAAGTCTTGTTGGAAGCGTTGTTGTTGTCCACGTTGTTGATTTGCTCCATTAGTTTGCTTAATAAGGGGATAGTCCTTAATCCGATGGTCTTTAGATCCACATTTGAAACAACTCCCAGTGTTCCAGTAGAACTCCCATGTATGACTCCGATTGCACTTTGGGCAAACATCATTCTTCTCAGTCCCGAAATTCATCTGTTTACGAGGTGGTGGCCTCTGCTCCCTGCTCCTAAATTCAGGTTTCCGCTTCCGAGTCTGAGTAGTTTCTAGATTCATCAATTCAGATTCCATAAACAAAGTCCTTTCCATGAGTTCATCAAATCTAGTATCCATGAGTGGTGCAACTTTAAGCCTGATGCTAGTGCGAAGACCTTGTCTGAATCTTTTAATCTTGTTGCCCTCAGACTGTAGATACAAGGGACAGAATCTTCCCAGTTCCTGGAACTTCCTTAGGTACTCTAGTACAGTCATATTATCGGTTTGCCTCAGCTTCAAAAATTCATCTTCTTTTGCCATTTGGACCGCATCGGGGAAATATTGTTGTAAGAATTTCTCTCTGAAACTTGTCCAAGTGATTTGATTTTGTCCCGTACATGCTTCTACCGAGATCCACCAGTGCTTTGCATTTCCTTCGAGAAATGGGGTCACCACTGTAACTCTTTCTACTTCGGCAATGTTTATGGCTTTAAGTAATTCTTCAGTGTTAGTCAACCATTCCTCAGCTTTCAAAGGATCGGTCTCGTCTCCAAAGTATGGCGGTCGAAGAGCTCTAAATCTCACAAACTCGGTCCTTCTCTGTTGTTCTGGCTGAGGTGCTGCTACTCTGATATTTTGTTGTAAAACTCCTATTATAATACGGCATATGTTCGTAAGGTGCACTTCATTCATTGTTTCCAGATTTATATTTTGGTTCCCACCTTGATTTTGATTCACATTCTGATTTTACCTCTTTCTAGGTTTTGATTTGAGTCTTGATCTCGGGTATTGCTCCGATTGCTTTTTGGTCTTCCTCTAGGCATTTAAATCTTAAAACCAAGATGGGAGAATTTGAGATTACGAAATCGAAATAATTTAGGATACTAAGACAGATAACATACTAAGTTCTTGAACTACGTCCATAGAGACTATTAGAATATAAAATTAATAGAGCTAACATATCAAATAATCAAGCCAAATAATAGCAAATAAGCACATAAGTTCAAGCACATACGCACAAAAATCCTATGTTACTCGTTTCACGCTTAACTTCACTACTCTAAAACCATAATTCAACTCAGCAGTTCAAACTTATTGCTCTGATACCAACTGTGACGGCCCGTCCCAATGGGTCGCCCGCCGTGTTCAATTGCTTGAACACAAGGTTACACTCTTAGTCTTAACTCAAAAATATATTTAAAGTTGTCAACTTAAATTTCTGTTTGGCGGAAATGTTAAAAATTTGTATTTTAACTTTATAGTTAAAATTGGACATAGTTATCCCTTAATAATTATATTCTCTATACAACAAAGATTTTCAATCAAACTCACATCAATAATTATTCCCAAAATAGTAATGAAAACTCAAGTTCTCAAACATAAGCTGAAAGCGACATAAATTATATATCAATCCTTATGACGACATTTTTATTAAATCAAAATCCACTATTATGTTAAATATGCTCCCAGTCGGTCCCAACTAGATCTCTTCCACCCTATCTGTAATATGCCACATTACAGGTAAATGTGAGTTGCAACATTTTATAGTAAGCACAGTAAAATATTGTCAAAAACTGTAACACATCATTTTCCATAATGTGACGAAAATAATACATTTTCATATCAAAATAACTTTCACACACGTATAGGCTAGTCTGAGCAGTTAACAGAACAAATTTTCACAAAACAAAATCACAACGGAAATAACTGCACGGATTACTAACGTTATGAACAGATAATCGTATAATAGTCATGTTGCAATGAAACAAATGCATATTCAAATAAGGATGTGGCACAATGATATCATTCCAGGCTATACCTGCTGGAAAGGTATCGGCATATATTTTACCCCCTACGCCTTCGGGCAAAGCAAAATGCATTTATTTACCCTCGTCGCGACGAGCCACAAAGTACGCGTGTTTTTACCCTCGTCGCAAACGAGACACTCAAATATGAACGTTCTCCGTTCCCAACCTTAAATCATACTCACTGAATCAAAACAAACATGGCATCTAAAATAATTTTTCACACGATAAAATGTTATTCAAAAGTCCATTTTTAGAAAATCGTATTTCTTATCAAAAATCAATTTTTTTTATTTTTAAGATAACTTTGCATGCTTAGTATTCCGAAATATTTCCAAAAATAAATAACAGAAAATACTTAAAATAATTTGTTGAAAAATGCAACTCCCTTTACGTACCTCGAAGCTTCCTAAAATTGTTCAAGCTACAATTTTTCCAAATCAATCGATATTGTCTGCTCAATTATACCTCAATCTTATCATAAAATTATTCAAAAGACTCATATTATCCAAACATTAAGCTAATAATAAATATTCTAAAATTCCCAAAAGTATATTGCTCTTAGAGTAATTTTATGAATTTTGAAATTCATAACTTCAATAGTCAAGATTACCATCATTTTAATATGCTAGCTCATGGCTTTATCGATTATATTTGAATCATTATACCAAAAATTTCATAAAAACTCATAATACTTAACTATTGTCTGAGAAACAATATTGAACCTATATTTTATAACAAATAATTGAAAAGTTGGGTTTAACTGAAGCACATCATGGCCTACATAAATTAGATTTCTTAAATTCTATAAATATACATCATAAAGCTTTCAAACATCCTCATATTTTTAGTCAAACAAATACATCATCATCATCATTAATCTATTATTATTTTTATTATTCTTAATATTATTATTATTCAATTAACGCAAAGCATTAAGGCCCACATAAACCATTTAAATCATCATACACCTATTTCCAAGTCCAAAATCAATGAGATCATATTAATCAATATTAAAATTCAAACTCATAGGTGATATGATTTTAATTTCATATATAACAAGAAAATTATTTTTCTTTGAAATTTTCACGAACTCAGATCACAAATCTATATATTGAATTCACATGTATTTTATCAAATTAGTAATACATGAACAACCAAAATTTAAAAGAAAGGGTACCTTAATTTCAAGAGCCAAAATGTGAGAGTAAGTAAATTAGTTCTTGTTTGGGGGATTATTGAAGGAATGATATAGAGAGGAAACCTTAGAGAAAAGATAGAGAAACAAAAGATGACTGAAGATGGGAGACCAATAATGATTTCAAAGTCTTGGCTTTGTAAAGTTGTATACGCATGCATATTTAATTAATGCAATTGAAGCTATGATACAAGCATATACGTAAATCCTTAATTATTCCTACAACTAATTGCTTCTTTCATGTGCACATCATGTTTCCCACAATTATTTCTTCTTCATGTGGACGCCATGTTACTCACAGTTATTTCTTCTTCATGTGGATACCATGTTACCAACAATGAATTGTTTAATTTTTGTTCCTAGCATCTTCCTTATAATATACATATATAATAGTGATATAATGATGATAAAGATATGAAGAAAGATGCTAGACACAATAATTCAAGTCCATGTTATCGATGATGCAAGGAATTTGCTATCAATTATTATTCTTTAATTAGTCTAATTTATTGACTTCCCCACATTATGTTCATAGCAAGACAAGCTTTGTAATTAGCTATCATCTAATATTGGGCAATCAAATGAGTGGTTATAGTAGACAATTGCATGTGAATGCATTTAGTTTACATAGAACCAATTTTATTTATAAATTATTATTATATATATTTTTTTAGCATTATATATGATTATTTTTGGGGCTAAAATATATCAAAAAAAATAGGGTCATCACACGCCCACTTAACCAACATCACATACAAAAGTCCCAAAACAGAGAAACTAACAAGAACATAATCCAATCATGAAAACCATCAAACTCCATGCAAAAACGTAAAGGACAGAAAACCTGATTCAAAACGAAGTCACCAGAACAGGGCAAAGATCAACACATAACACTCATAAAATCTTCAAATAAATTAAGAACCAAGAAAGGAATACCTGAGATGAGTCAGTGCAAAGGACAATAAAAAAACAGCATGAATTAAAAGGGTTGGCTCTATTTTCTCGTACAAATTTCACGCCAAGACGCACTTTTTTTAGTTCGCTTTTTAGCTGTATTAAAATGTGGCCTCTCTTCTTCAGTGTGGTGCATCACGGCCTCAACAAAGAGATATTTAAGAAAATGACCTTACCTGGAGACTCAATTTCTTAGTTTTCATTGGGGAAGATTAATTTATTTTGTCACTTTTAGGAAGTGAAATTAAAAGATGCATACTAAATCTGTTAATTTAGATACAAAGAAGGGACGCGGGGAGGTAATTGGGTTTTAGGAGGGATGGGTAGTTTTGGCAAATTTGAGACTAAAATTCTAAGTGAAGGTTAATTTTTTCAAAATTAAGATAAGAGAGGTTAAAAATCAAAAAAATAGGGGGAAGGTCATAAATCTAATGGACGCCAAAAATATGCCTCTGAGAAGTGTTTGGCCAAAATCAAAAAGTCACAAAAAAATATTAAAAAATGGATAACTGTTCCTTTCTCTTTTATTGACTAATGCAAAGGTACAAAGAACTTTGTGTCACAGAAATAATTAGTTTCATAAACAAAACTAGCAAGTCAACATTCTATTATTTGCAACTGTTTGTCGAGACAGAGTGATGAATTTTATTACAACAACAAATTGCTAAAAGAGTACCTGAAATGTGACACCCTTTTCTGTAATGTCAGCCAAATGCAATAAGGATACCTACCAGCATTAAGAAGTGGTCATTTTTCTAGAGCAAATTATCTCTACAATCTTTAACATCATATAAGCTTTTAGAGTTTATAAAATGCTTTAGTAGTTTAATCTTAAATCTTATTTTAAAAATTCTCTTAAAATATTTGAATTAAAAATTTATCGGAAAAAGAAAAGAAAAATACAGAGAGGAGGAAAAAATCAAGTCAACATCATAAAGAAAAATAGTGAGAGAAAAGAGATTGGAGAATAATTTGGTACTTGTGGACACGTTGAGGTTATTTTGAATAAACCTTCCATGATATTAAAAATAAGCTGGAATGATCTTATCTTTTCTAAAAGTTCTTACAAAAGCTCAGTAACTTATTTTTAAAAATTATACATTTTTTTCTAAAAGTTCTTAACAAACACTTACATCTAGATAGCTCCTAAAAATGTTATAAAACATTTCAAATAAGTTATAAGTTAGCCAAATTGTTCTTAAATATGTACGGCATGGAGTGGAGTCGGATATCTGAGTTGGTTGACCATGAAGTGCTTCAATTGGATGTCATAAAAAAAATACTTTTTTTTTGTAAAGAAATTGTTTTGAGTAAATAATACAGTGAAGAGTAAGTTCGAATCATAAAGCGCTTGATTAAAAGTTTAAGAAATCAGTGGACGATATAAAGCATTGTCGAAACGTTCAGTAGTATTCCAAGAGGACATGTGCAAGCACTATTCGAACAACAAAGTTGGGGGATGGTGGTTGACCTTGGAACAGGTAGGGTAAGGGAACATAAAAAGATATGCAATTACCATTTGAAAGCCACCAGAGTCAGTAAGCAATGCCCTGGGCCAGTTCATAAATTTATGAAGCCCGCCCAACTCATCAATGAGCTCAGAGGTGGGACGGAGAGCCAAGTGGTAAGTGTTTCCAAGAATTATTTGGCATCCAATTTCCTCAAGCTGACTAGTTGTTAACCCTTTAATCGTCCCTGTAAGCAAGAAGATCCAAAACATTTCACTACAATCCAGGACATAGTACATGATGAGTGCAACAAAACAGATTCTCTTTCCGCATTTACAATGCAAATACTAGAAGGCATAGCATCTTAATCACCAATGGGAATATCCATAATTAATATTTTATGGGTGATAATGAAATTAGAAAAAAAAAAAAGAGAGAGAGAGAGAGAACAGCTTCTACATGAGCTACTAAACAATATGTGAATACTGGATTTCTAACCTTGTGTACCCACGGGCATAAATAAAGGTGTCTGGGAAACAAAGTGAGGAAGTGTCAGCTGAGCTGCACGGGCACGATTAAATCTCGCAAGAATCTAGTATGATAAACATAAGACATGTACTCTAAGTGAGTGAAAAACAAGAAGTCGGAAATACGGATGAGACGGTTTTATATAATCATTCATCAAAATGAATTGAATTAGAAGTGGCAGATAACGATACAATTCATTGAGAACTAATGGTCATAAATATATTTTTTTACACTAAGGACCAGCATATTTGATTTTTTCATACAAAAGAGAATAGTGTGACTGACACTATATGGGAAATGTGAAATATGGCACAAGCTCCATATTTTTTCCTCAAGCTTGAATATAGCTGTAAATGTGGAATTGAATATAGTCTTCAACCATATTCTCTCCTTACCTCTGTCTATGCATGTTCCGAAGAAGTTAATTTATACTGACGCCAAATATTGATGGATTATTTATTACACTGTCTTCTCATGAAAATACCAGTACGACAATTGCATGCTCTTTTGCATCCATGAGTGGATTGAATATTTGAATTTCCATTGGATTCAAAATCAGGTTCAATTTGAAGTATGCAAACCAAATCAGATTCAGGTCATGACCGTGCATATCATCCTGAACACGTTCTTGTTAATTTTTTAGTGGACAACGAAAAAAAGGAGCTGCTTTAAAGTAACGTGAGTGCAGTAAGCTCCAGATCTTAGTAAAAATTTCAACTAGGTTTCGCCATACTAAAGTAGCTAAAGTACAACTAATTCAAACAAATAAAACACTTGTAAGTAAAACTCGACAGCTCGTTTCTTCTTTTGACAGTATCCATTTTGAGGAAAACATGTCCTAGATGCTTCTGCTGAAAAAAATATGCGAAATTTTCAGACTATGAAGTCAGGGCATGAATAATTGTTGCCATATTTATTTCATCATAAAGAGACTGACTTTTTTTTCCTTAAATCTTTTTTTGCAATCAAGGACGAAACCATGTTAAGGATTATGGGTGCAGCTACCAGCCAGAATTCACCCACATTACCCTTTTGATATACATACCAGTATGTAGATTAAAATTTCATATAAGACCCTTAAAATCCGCAGGTGTTACGCATGACATAAATGGGGTAATCTTACAAGTTTTTACGTAAGATCTCATTCGAGCACATTGGCATATCAGAATATGGTAGTTAGGTGGAGATTCTACGTCGAGGTGGTTCTTTCCACACATTAATGAGTTGAAGGAAAGGTATTGAATTATTCAGATTGACACACTTTTAATACAGTCGACTGATTTGTAAAATTATCATCCATTCTTCATCGATACTGCCTCTCAGCAAATTGGGCAAACTATGTCCATGTAAAAGTAGGAACTTAATCTTCCTAGTTCCTCCTGCGCCCCACTCCCACTGCCAAAATGCATGTTATTTTATTGCTTGAATCCTAATATGACCATGGTTTGCAATATTGGTCGCGAAACTGCAGTTCTGTGACGGGAACGACAGCCGCTGCTATAAAGTTTCAGGCTAAAACGGATGTGTAATTATATCAACGATTTTGCGGCCGTCGCGAAACGGAACGACAATTTCACGGCCATCAAGTCTGTTGTGGAACATTTTTTCATTTTTTCATTTTTTCCAATTTTTTTCATTAAAAGTTTGTCCAAATTACGTAATTATTTATATTTTTAAATTACAAAAAACTCCGCGACAATAACCGCGAACATCAATGAAACTGGAACAGCATCGTCCAGAACTGTGTCGGCAAACTTTGATATGACAGCCCAAATACTAGAGTTATAGCTTCCTCAATCAGGAGTAAAATCAGAAACTCATAGAAGTCCCATAATAAAAAATTTCCAAATATTGTACTAAAAGCTTTTTTTTGGGGGGTAAAGGTTCCATGCTATGATTGCATAATCGCATAATGAGATGATTGGTTTACTATTCACGGTTTACTATTCACCATGGGTTACTGTTCACGGCCGGGGTACTCTTCACGATGGTGTTGGACGTGAATTTGGGGGAAGCAAAAGTGGGGGAAAAAATAGAGATCGTAAATAAGTCAGGAAACCTTCTTTTAGAAAAGATTTAACTCAAACTCAATTCTTAGTTTTTTATTAACCAAACCATCCTATTTATACAAATAAAATCATTATCTAATAATTCAAAACAAACTAGATAAACTTGTTGCAGATAAAACCAAATCCTAATAATAGAATCCAAATCCTAATCTGAAAGCAAAAAAAAATCATAATCTGAAATCATAATCATAATCATAATATCTCATGTATTCCTTGTTTGGTTGGACTCCTATTGTGTAACATTACACCCCTCCTCGAAATGGTGTATGTCTGCAAACACCACTTGGATCTCATTAGAAATACACGCTGTCTTTCCAGAATTCCAAATACTGAGCACATGTGATATTGATCTTTAAATTCGTTGTAAGGAAGAGCAACAACATAGAAAAGAAGAATTTTCTGCTGTCGTGGCGATTTGTTTTCGGGATTTGTGCAAGGATCATGTGCACGACGGCTGTGCGGCGGTGTCGCGGTTCTGGGTTCGTGTACACGGCGGTTCTGAGAGACGATTCCTCGAACAACCTGCACCTCATCGTCCTTGTGGACCGGCAAGGTCCGGATAGTGTGCGTCAGCTGGACATCAGTTGAGAGCGCAACACTCATTGGAGCGGTGAAGGAAGAGGAGATCTGTGTGATAAGTTGTCGAGCCGCGACATGAGTGTTTCTGTGATGGCCTTGTATAAGGCGATGAATTCGGTCAACTGTAGTTGTAGCGCTTGTAGATCGATCACAACGCCTGGCTGTGATATCATGTGTTATGATTGCAGGATCGCGTTATAAGGTGATGGGTTTACTATTCACCGTGGGTTACTGTTCACGGCGGGGGGTACTGTTCACGGTGGTGTTGGACGTGAATTTGAGGGGAACAAAAGTGGAGGGGGGAAATAGAGATCGCAAAGAAGGCAAGAAACCTTCTTTTAGAAAAGATTTAACTCAAAACTCAATTCTTAATTTTTATTAATCAAACATCATATTTATACAAATAAAATCATTACCTAATAATTCAAAACAAACTAGATAAACTTGTTGGCGATAAAACCAAATCCTAATAATAGAATCCAAATCCTAATCTGAAAGCAAAAACAAATCATAATATGAAATCATAATCCTAATCATAATATCTCATATATTCCTTGTTTGGTTGGACTTCTATTGTGTAACATTACACCACTCCTCGAAATGGTGTATGTCTGCAAACACCACTTGGATCTCATTAGGAATATACGCTGCCTTTCCAGAATTCCAAATACTGAGCACATGTGATATTGATCTTGAAATTCGTTGTAAGGAAGAGCATCAACATAGAAAAGAGGAATTTTCTGCTGTCGTGGCGATTTTGTTTCGGGATTTGTGCAAGGATCATGTGCACGACGGTTGTGCGGCGGTGTCGCGGTTCTGGGTTCGTGTACACGGCGGTTCTGAGTGACGATTCCTCGAACAACCTGCACCTCATCGTCCTTGTGGACCGGCAAGGTCCGGACAATAGCTGGACATCAATTGAGAGCGCAACGCTCATCGGAGAGGTGAAGGAAGAGGAGATCTGTTGTGATAGGTTATCGATCCGTGACATGAGTGTTTCCGTGAAGGCGATGAATTCGGTCAACTATCGTTGTAGTGCTTGTAGATCTGCCATAACGCCTTGCTGTGATACCATTTGTTATGATTGCAGGATCGCGTTATGGGATGTGGGTTTACTATTCACATGTTACTATTCATTGTGGGTTACTGTTCATGGTGGTGTTGGACGTGAATTTGGGGGAACAAAAGTGAGGGAGGGGGGGGAATAGAGATCGCAAAGAAGGCAGGAAACCTCCTTTTAGAAAATATTTAACTCAAAACTCAATTCTTATTTTTTTATTAATCAAATCATCATATTTATGCAAATAAAATCATTATCTAATAATTCAAAACAAACTAGCTAAACTTGTTGGAGATAAAACCAAATCCTAATCTGCAAAAACAAATCATAATCTGAAATCATAATTCTAATCATAATATCTCTTATATTCCTTGTTTGGTTGGACTCCTATTGTGCGTAACATTACACCACTTCTCGAAATGGTGTTTGTCCGCAATCTCATTAGGAATATACGCTGCCTTTTCAGAATTCCAAATAATGAGCACATGTGATATTGATATTTAAATTTGTTGCAAGGAAGAGCAGCAACATAGAAAAGAGGAATTTTCTGCTATCGTGGCGATTTGTTTTCTGGATTTGCGCAAGGATCATGTACGCGACGGCAGTGCGGCGGTGTCGCGGTTCTGGGTTTGTGTACACGGCGGTTCTGGGTGACGGTTCCTCGAACAACCTGCACCTCATCGTCCTTGTGGACCGGCATGGTCCGGACAGTGTGCGCCAGCTGGACATCAGTTGAGAGAGCAGCGTTCACGGAGCGGTGAAGGAAGAGAAGATCTGTTGTGATAGGTTGTCAAGCCGTGACATGAGTGTTTCTGTGATGGCCTTGTATAAGGCGATGAATTCGGTCAACTGTAGTTGCAGTGCTTGCAGATCTGCCTTAACGCCTGGCTGTGATACCATTTGTTATGATTGCATTATGGGATGATGGGGTTACTATTCACCATGGGTTATTGTTCACGGCTGGGGTACTATTCACGGTGGTGTTGAACGTGAATGTGGGGTGAACAAAAGTATGTGTGGGGTGGGGGGGATAGAGATCGCAAAGAAGGCAGGAAACTTTCTTTTAGAAAAGGTTAACTCAAAACTCAATTCATAATTTTTTATTAGTCAAACCATACTATTTATACAAATAAAATCACTATCTAATAATTCAAAACAAACTAGATAAAAATCCTAATAATAGAATCCAAATCCTAATTTGAAAGCAAAAACAAATCCTAATCTGAAATCATAATCCTAATTACTGTGCGTAAGATTTCATCACATAATAGATTAGCTGGACTCTCGACAAAATCTGCAGTCAGTCATATAAATAGTAAGAGCTACCTCAAAACGCAGAGCCATCAATCACTCTTGTGCCCAGCTAGCTCGAGCTGAAACGTTAAAACAACAAAAAATCGATTCCCCGCTCAAATTTTGCCAGTAGCATAAAAAATATATGATTGCATCAGAGTTGTATCAGAATTTTCGCGAGTAACATACAAAACTGATGCTTATTGAAAGGAAATCAGCTAAACGAGGTCAGTGGAGACGACGGCGGTCGAACGAAGGAGTTGGAGGTAGAGAGAACCCTAAATATTTGATTCTCATTCGACTATATATACGGAGGCGGCAGATAGCGCGCGAACCGAACTGAACAATGTTCAAATTAAAACCCATTTGGAATCGGATTAACAGTAATTTGACATTTTTTTAAAAGCTTTATCAAGACTCGAGAGTCGAGATTAAGCACTGTGATGTGAAATACTTTTAAAAATCAAAAAAAATTAAGGGGTTGTATTGGTTATAGATTTTTATTGACTTTTATGGAGATTAAAAGTTTAGATGTATTCAATCCAAACTTTTATACTCTACAAAAGTCTAATGGTATTCAAGACAGACTTTCGTAAAGTTTTTAAAAGTCAGGTGGTATTCAAACTTGAATTTTTAAAACTTTATAAAAGTCTATAGATATCCAAAATCTCATAGACTTTTAATGACTTCTGTTGAAATCTTTAGGTACAAACTTTGATGCCCCATGTACATCCAAAAAAAGTTAAAATTTATCCACCACTCCTAGTAAAGATTTGGAATGACTTTTAATTCCTAATTACCCTCATCTCTCTTTACTCTTTATGTTTATTTTCATTTCCGACACGGTCATCTCCCCGTTGGCTTTTCCTCCCTTGTTTTTTACATGTACAATTTCTTTAATTCCTAATGTGCGGCTCTTTCTTCAATTATTGTTTTTTCACATCTTATTTTTTTATCCAATATAATACTAATATTTGCACAAGTATTTTGATAAAATAACAAGTTAAGGTGCTCAATTTTATATTAGATGATAGATTTTTAAAATGATTGTATGGGTCTATATCTATAAACAATTATAATAAATATTTTTCTAGAACAAAAGATATTTATAACGATATAAACTATCATGTTTAATTTAAAAGTATGTTTTAAGAAATTTTATAGTAGTTAACTATCATCGAAAAATATTTTAAGTTTATAAAATTTTATTAATAGAGAACTTTTGTTTTATTACACAAAATTATAGATTACAATTATATAACATTAACTGAATCTTCAAGGTCGTCATTTTGAAAATGCAAAATGTTGTTCAATATTTGACATGCAAAATAATTGAATATGTATTTTTCACATTTTTGACTGTTAAATAAGTAAAATGTGTTTACATTAATAGTAAAAAAAAAAAATTATATGTGGAAGAAGTTATTTATGTTCATTTGTTAGTTCAAAAAAATTAATTATAAGTTGTAAAATCTATAGAGTCTATAAAATTCTTTTGATAATTCCGTGTAATTCTATAAAAGATATTAGAAATCTATCAATTTCATAAAAGTCCATCATTTAAAAAAGTCATTAAAAATCTATAAAAGTCCATAGAAATCTATTGAAAAAGTCTGCGAGACTCTATGCAAATCTTTTTATAACTCCATGGAATTCTATAAAAATCAACAGAAATCTATCAACTCCATAAAAGTCAATCATTTAAAAAAGTCATTAAAAGACAGTAAAATCTAGATTGAATACACCCCCCTAAATTTTGTTATGAAAAGAATATGTAATAATATTATTTTTGTAGGATCAAACGCTTGCCGCTTTACAAAAAAACTATAGCTGATGATAACGATGCAACTCAAATCTTTTAAATCGTACAGCAGCACAAGTACCACGTTTCGAATTATCACACAACAAGGGCAATTGTTGTATTAACAACACCCCCCTCCCAATAATTGCACTCCTTGCAACTCATGTTAATCGAACACGTGACATTGGCTATAATACCAATTGTAGGATTAAGCATTTGCCGTTTTACCAAAATTTATAGCTGATGGTAACGGTACAACTCAAATCTTTTAAACCGTACAGCAGCACAAACATCACGTTTTGATCGATCATCGCGTTTTGATCGATCACACAGCAAGGGAAATTGTTGTACCAATGTTTAATACAATTTTTTTTAAAAATATCTAATGTGTGTAGGGACTAACCTACCTTTATCAGCTGCCCCCCTAAAAAAATTCATTATCTTTAAAAAAAATTAAAAATTTACATTTTTGCCCCAAAAATTTGCATTTTAACTCTCAAAACTTCTATTTTGCCCTCCTTAAAATTATATTTTGACAATTTAATTTTTTTTTATAATCCACTTTTTATATTATTATTTTTTGCAAGTAAATTTGACTTTGATTATATCCTTAGCTTAGCGCTTGCTAAGTAAGCAAACTAATCGATACAATTTTTCATTACAAAACAAAAATCTTCGATAAGAATCAAGTTCGTCATGAAAACAAGTATGGATGATAGCATAAGTCGTCCAATAACTAAAAATCCATCAACTCTTTGATAGTGGTAAAATTTTAAATTAGGATTCCGAGCATACACAAATCTTGTTTGGTTGATGCCACATTTAGAGACATAACAATTAGATGGGAAATGTTGGTGTCCAAAAATAACTATCCACATGGACACACCGTCTGTAGGATAACAACTACCAACCCAAAATTCTTTACGCTAAGCTATCTCCAACCATAAACTTCGTTTTAATGTAATTTTTTTCACCAAAATAGTGCAATTTTTACACCAAATACAAAACTCATCTCCAACAAATCTACTTCAAATATCACTCTATAAAGAATATTCCTAAAATATTCCTTCTAATTTCATTTTCTCTATATATATATATTTATAAATTTATATTTAAAAACTATTAATTAAAATTTATTGATTAAACTTATTTAAACATTTATTTATTTTATTTTAATAGTTAAATTATTAACTAAAATTATTTTATTAAACTTATTTAATATAATTTAATAATTAATTAAATCAAGATAAAAAGTCCTTAATAACTTTATTTAATTTAATTAAATAACCCAAAAACAATAAAACAATATTAATAATTTATATTTAGGAAACAAATATAAAAAAATAAAAGGAAAACCTTTAGCCCAACTACAGTGCTGCGTCATTTCTGACGCAACACTGTAGCAAACGACAGTTCTTGGAGCATGAATCCTACGTGAAAATGGCGTCCAACGTCAATTTGAAGCATCATTGAGATGGTCTGATATATGGGTGTAAACGAATCGAATCGAGTCGAATATGCAGAAAAATTTAAGGTTCGAATTCGGCTCAAAATAGTTATATTTGAGCTCGAGTTCGATTCGAAGTTCGAATAGTTTCAAAAATTTGGATCGAGTTCGGTTCGAGTTCGAGTTCGAGTTCGAGTTCGGCTCGAAAAGGTTCGACCATGTTCGTGAGCTATCCGAATTATTGCTCGAAAAAAAATACCCGAAAGGTTCGAAATATATTTATTTAATATATAATTATATTATATTAATAAAATATTAAAGTTCGTGAGCGGCTCGCGAACTATCGAACAAAGTAATTTGGGCTCGAGTTCGGCTCGAAAAAAAGTTCGAACATGTTCAAGTTCGGCTCGAATTCGAATTCGAATCAAATATTTATCGAGCCGGCTCGAAAAGTTCGTAAACATGTTCGATTCGTTTACACCCCTAGTCTGATACACACTCATGCACAAAAGGAGTTATGCCCCCACGACATCCAATCTTATATTGTATTATGTAGCAATTAGCAACTATAAAAATGTGTTTGTATACTTGATCTACCAAGATCAATTTTACTAATAAAAATGATTCACTTAAATTAATTAGCATTAGACAATTAAGTGGTCGAAAAAGAACAAGATGTGTGAATTTATCTCAAAAAATACAATCGAAATGTATAAAAATCTACAATATATACACTTTGCCAAAATTTTCCTAAATTATTTGCATACTTTTTACAAATTATTGTTGCCAAAATCTATTCTCTATTATATTCCACCATTCAAGAAATTCGGATTCGGATATGGGCTGATCCATTTAAATCCGGATTCCTTGACATGTATTGAGAATCTGAACATCTCCCTTAATGCTGTCCACTTTCAGATTGTTCATCTTCTTCATTACATTTGTTGATTCAGCTGATTGTGCTCGAAGCTAATTGGATCATCAAACCACGAACTGAAGTGCTCAATTAGGGTATATCAACAGTGTTAATAATAAATTTGAGAAAAATTCTCACGCTTGCTTGCCCGATCAATTGACTCGCAGGCTAAAGATCTTTCCGCTATTGCTCAGCTTTCAAACCCTAGCTTGATCCATCATTTCAACAAATTTCGTCACCAAATTCTGGTAACTCTTCGAATTTACTATGTTTGTCGGCTTATAATTGTGTAGTCATCATTAGGTTGGTTGTCGTATGTGATTTTGCAGAGATTTTGGTGGAATACACAAAATGCAGCGTATGCCAGTTACTATAGAGGAACAGTTGATAATAAAAGCGATAAAAGATGAATGCCAATGGGAGAACCTTCCAAAGCGCCTTCAATCCAATTTGAAATCGAAAGAAGAGTGGCATCGAAGGTCCGCTTTTCCCCGTTTCACTCTTCTGCTATTGACACCGTGTTTTGTCATGCAACTAAATTTTCAGAATTTCCCTTGCATTTAAATACTAATGAGCTCATTTTTGTGATTTTGCTGTGCTCCGTTTAACTGATCTCTCTGTTTTTATTGAAAATGTTTGTCAAACGAACTTGGAGTGCTATACTCTTAACTTAATGCGTCTTAAACTTTTTGTCTCACAATACTAATGAGTTAAGAAGGCGGTTCTTGGTTGTTTTGTTGCACTTGCATCCATTGATGTTTCGATGTGTTATTAGGTTTCTTGAACGTGCTTGATACCTACTGCAATAATACGATTTGCCCATTGATTGACCTCTTTTGATGATTTTCATATTTCTTGATAGAAAATAAGCTGTCTTTTGGTGTATGTCTATTTCTAGAGCAGATAACCAAACAGTTCTTGCAAGAAAAGGCAGACATCTCTTCGTTTTTCAATTGCCTAGTATCTGGCCGAAGTGAAATATCATTGATGCACCAACCTCTTCTCATGCAGGATAATTGAATACTGCTTAAAGAAAAGACTCGTATGGAGCACTTGTTTTGCTAAGACAGTGTGCAAAGAAGGTGAATACTATGAAGACATGATGCAATATCTACGAAAGAATCTAGCTGTATGTCTTTGATGGAAATTCCAGACTCCATAATTTTATTGTGCTGATTAAATTTTATTTAAGCATTGAAAAAGTTGATAATTTGTTACGATGATAAAATGCCCAATGAATTATGCGGCAGCTTAGAAATTATAAGCTAATATTGTAGAGTTTTCAATCATAATTGGAAATAAATTTAGCTCCCTTTAATTGAGCAATACGTTGTGGAACCTGAGATATGGAACATTTGTTTAAGTTCAGGATCTGTTGCTTAATGCTTACTGTTAGTGAATGTTTCCACTTAGAAAAAGTAAAGAAGCTGACTCATTTTAGAGATTCTGTGTCATAAAAATAACAATTTATCGGTGTTTATGCCTTAGACTGAAGTTCATTTTATTATAGTCTTAACATATTTGTTTTTTGTTTCTGCAGCTGTTTCCATACCATCTCGTGGAGTATGTTTGCTGTGTTATGAGAGTGTCTCCTTTTAAATACTGCGAAATGATATTCGAAGTTATGAGAAATGGTATGAGAATCTCAGTTATTTACAAAGATTTAATATGTGCAATCGCAGCTATTCAGTAAGAGAGTCATTTTGTGCTGAGATAATTTTTTGTTGGAGAAACATCATTGTCTAACGCTCATAATTATGCATAAAATTTCATATATAGTTATCTGGTTCAAGAACATGTAAAAACAATGAAGTAAGCAGTAAATAAACTTTTATCTAAAAAATGGAGAATAAAAAAACACAGTAGGAACTGTCTGTGCTTTTAATAAATCTGAAAGAAACATCTTCTGTTTTGTGCTTGTTAGTGCTTTGATTGACCGTACAGCATAGAAGCAATTGCTTTTTGTTTGATCACCTTTCCATTAATACTGGCTTTCATCTGCTGAGTAAACTGATTCCCCTGCTGCATGGAAGTACATGGCTGTAGTAAGTGGGAAAAAGAAAAGAAACAGTTATTTGTTTTTAAAAAAATTAGTTTTTCTTTGAGATTTATAGGAACCTCATTATAACAGACATCTGAACCTATTTCACTGACAAAATTTCTCCTTTTCAGTTATTATTATCATATTTTAATCAACACCATGCAAGGGTTTAGGCTACGTCTTTGGAAACATCTGAATGCATGATTGCCTCATACCCTATATTAGCTGGTGCTCCTTGTTGATTAGGCGAGACATTCAGAAAAAAGATATTATTCTTTAGCAATCACTTTGGTGTTACTTGAAATTACTCTTCTCATTAAATGACGGTTGACTTGTCAAATTGTTCCACATGCTGATTCGATATTTGATTATTTAGGAGTTTGTTGCACATCAAATCATAATTCATGTCCTTAGCTGACTTTGGGTTATGATTCAACTTCAATCTCAATGACTCTGTCTCGTGTGCTTGCTGTTCACGCCTTATCCAATCATAAGTTCTAATCATTTTTTTCCCACACATTTGCAGAGCAACCGTATGATAACATCCCTAATTTTACCGCAGCTGATGCCTTGCGGCTAACCGGAATAGGCAGAAATGAGTTTATTGATATCATGAACAAATGCAGATCTAAGGTAGGTTCTATGAACCCTTCATGTCTTGTTCAAATACATGTTAAAAGCATAGTTATTAAAGACGCTATGCACCAAAAAGCGATGGACCTTCCCCTGCCTTAAAGCGCTAGGCGTCGAGCGATGCGTTATAGCCTTACAGATGTTATGTTAGGCACTGAGAAAAAATAAATTTTAAATATTTACATATAAAATAAATAAATGATATCAATTAAAAATCATCTCTTTCATTTTATATCAATTAAAAAATACATTTGTCAAATATTTCATCTCCAAAATCTAAAGCATCATCATCTCCTTCATTTGATTTATAACCATCTATGTAGTCTTCATCCTCTGCTCCCATACATGGACCCACTGAAACGACTACCATTAGAAAAGCGGTCACTAAGAACCTATACTGATCATGGCATAAACCATGCCTAGATCCACGAAAACCGCCCCCCCAACCCCCCCTTAGACCCTCACATATCAATAGATTCCTACTCACAGTAGAGAGATTTTTCAGGGTAGAAAACAATAGAGCCCAAAGAGCCCAATTTTGGCATATTCAGGATTCCAAGAGAGACTGGGTCTGGGTTTCGATCCATGTAATGGGATAGAGTACCATATCTTTCTCGGGAGCACATCGAAATCAAAACCTATCTTCTCATCATCTACTTCTACGAGACCTCCACAACAACCGAGGTATGCTCACACCGAATAATTCTTGCCATGATCAACTATAAGAGCAAGGCATGATAGTTCTCGAGGTAAAAGCTATTTTTTGCTTTTACAATTACCTTGTAGTTTCAAGACTACTTGTGTTATAAAACACGAATGTTGATCCTTTGCGCTTGCAACATTTTTACATGCTAGTGACTGGACATGTCAAAAGTTCAGAATCTGACGAACCAATAAATTTTCAGTCCTCTTATGTCTCTATCTATTGATGCTTTGAATGCTGTAAACAACTATTTGGATTGGTTTGTGGATGGGGACTCCAGTTTTCATTTGTTCTCCCATCCATCTTTCTTTGCTCATTTGTTCTCTCCTCAATCCTCATTTCCTTTTTTTGTTTTTTGTCTTTTGTCTTTTGTTTCTGTTTTTTGCAGGATTAGCTCATAATTTCTTCGCCAGGATACAGTCACGACTGGATATTTCTCACTAGAAATTTAATTTACATGCCAAACACTTAAATTTTGTTAGATGGTTGCCATATCTGTAGTCGATTCATTTGTTGTCCCAATTCTTTGCTATTTTTAATATTTCCTGAGCCAAAAATGTAGTTGAACTGGTATTATCAGAAAATCAAATATGAAAGCAGTTTTCTTATTGATAGATTCATTCTGTTAACATTTTTTTTATCTTCGTGGACATTCCATGCATAATCGTTTATTCATGTGGGTATGTTTCGAAAATTGACTTTAAATGCTTCGAGACTTTGTTTATTTCCAGATTACTGTCAACTTGAGCTTCCTAATCAATACGCTCGGTGTCTATTTATTAGAGGTATGCAGCTGACGGTCTCATTTGATTTGCTAGAATTGATCAAAACTTAAGCTAGGCTTAGAGACTAGACAATGGGCTAATGAACAATTAAACATAGTACTCGTCAACCGGCATGCTTGGATAATCACCTTGGGTGTCTTTATTGATCATGACCAACTCTGGAGTGATTATATTATGATATCAGTTATTTTCAACTAGAAAGTTTTGGTATTTTTGCTTGTATGCAGGGCTGCTTGACGGATCGAACCGGTCCGATCCGGTCTGGAACCGGCCGGTGCCAAATCTTTTAATTCCGGAACCGGTCCAATCCGGTAAGGAACCGCATCGGATTCGGTTCCGTGTTGGAATTGAATTTTATTTTATTTTTTAAATTTTGATGCAAAAATTTGGGTACAAGCAGGTCTTGAACACGTGACCTCGCGTGATCGAACAAGAACCTCTAAACAACCGATCTAATTGGCATTTACATTTATAAACTGATCTTAAATATATTTATATAAAATCAAAATTTTTTTTTGTAAAGAACTAAAATCAGAACCGGGTTCGGTTAACCCGAAACCGATAGTCTACCTATTCCGGAACCGAAAAACCGATCCGGACTGGTAAACTACCGGTTTCGGAATGGCTCAGAACCGGTTAGCCCAGGCTAACGGGTTCGGTTTGGGGCTGGGTCCGGATGGACCCGGCCTGTTAAGCAGCCCTACTTGTATTTAAGGAAAAAATTAGTGCTTGAATCTAGTATGGAAGTAAAAAAATATTAAAAAGGAAATTAAGTGAATAATAATCCAAACCAAAGCCGGGAGAATCGAAAACATAGTTCATAAAGAGAAGGGAGCACTGCCTCTATCCTGACCAAAGGTCATCACAGAAAAGACTTCAGAATTACAACGCTAATGATGAAAAGAACAGCCACTTTTGGTGTGAACAGTACTGCCGAAGAAGATGGTTGCGTAAGATGTTGGGAACCAGAACCACCTATGGTGGGAGCAGGTGAAATGATTGTGGATGGTGGAAAATCTGTGGTCTGAGGTGGTGCAGCGGTGGCGGATGGTGGAGGGGTGATGGTACCGGATGGTGAATCACCAGATGCCGCCACGACATTCACTGAAAGCTTCATTCCACCCGCACAATGGCCGGACACGCCACATATGAAGTAATGTGGACCAACGGTCTTGAGGTTGATGGAGGTAGCACCACTGCTGTCGGTGGTTATGTCATTGCCAGTAGTACATGTCTTGTAGTCATTTGCACTCACTTCGTCCACACTGTGGCCAGGGGCATAGTTGAATACTGCAAGCATGCAAGTGTTCATTATGCCCTAATCAAAGTCCTGAATTTATGTATATGGAGCTACTTATAAGACATGCCTATGCATGCATACACATTATATATATATATATATATATATATATATATATATATATATATATATATATATATATATATATATATATATATATATAGGTTTCCAAAGTCCAAAAACACCCACGTATTTGTTCGTGTATTGGCCATGAGCCGGCAGGTTGAACTCTTCCGACAATCCATCCCAACTCGTTCTGGTTAAATGAAATGAACCGTGGGATTGATTCGGTTTTTAGTTCTTTTTATTGGCCTTGGGGAATGATAGTTACTTGAAATTGAACTAATTTAATTTGTTTCGTTAGCCCGTGTGTGTGAAGTGTGAACTTACCAAGGGTGTCACCAACTGTAAAGGTCTTGTCACTAGCCCAGCTTCCATAACCACCACTAAGCGACCAACCCGACGAATCCCCAACAGTGTAGATTGCTGCTGGAACTCCGGGAATTGAACTACAAATCATTATCAAAACAATCAAATTTGAAATCCAACCACCAAAGCTTGCCATTCTTAATTTGGTTCGAGAACTTCTTGGTGCAAAGAATGAGTGAGTATTTGGTTCTGAGATTAGTTGTGACAATGCTCGAAAGATTTCCTTTGCATATATATATATATATAGAGGCCAGCAGGGGGGGAGGAGGGAATATAAATGAAAATTAATTGAAACGGAGTTGGTGATTAGAAACTTTTGTTTTAGCTTTTTAGAAGATAGTCCATGTTACATCATTCTTCCTCTTATGGGCCAACACTTACGACAACTACTAAGCCTTTAAAAATAGCATTTACATTTTCAGGGTCATAGTCATCTATTTTTAAGAAATTTGACACGTGACATTTACTTTATTTTTAGAAAATAAAATGCTATCACGGTTCCATTTATTTAGATTGACTCAACAAGAATTGATAAAAATGTGAACTAATAATGGCGTTGGTAAGCTAACAAGCAGTTGGCCTAACACGAAAGAATAGCAAGTGGAAAGCATTTTCTTTTGTTTCCATAAAGCATTAACCAACACCATCATTAGATAGAGTAGGTGATCTTGATATTAGAGGCAAAACTTCATGTCTCAATACTAACCACCACTCCAAGCTATATTTATAGTTAATAATCATGGCATAATTTATGAATCGAAAATAATTATATAAAGTTTAACCATTTTTATCAAGTTTCATTGCATTCCTGTCAAACACAATAACCGGTATCTTGTGATAGGTTTACTAGGTATTTTTCTTTTATGGTTTATATTCCGGATTAGGTTCATCCCTGTATTAATAAGATAAATTGAGTTGTAGACATGAAAGCGCAAGAACCTGACGAGAAGTCTATCTTTATGTTCTCGTATAAACTAGAAATATACACTTGCGTTGCACATGGGAGTAGTTCGATTTGAAAATAAAGATCAAATCTTCACTTTAGAATTTTATTGTGACAAATCATTAACCCTTCCCAAATCCCCAACAAAATGCTGCCTAACAAAATAAACCACCACATGCCTAACTCATCTTGAACTTCTTTTACTGCCTATTTGAAAGAAGAAATATGAGTTTATAAATTGAGCCCATGATCAGGGAATTTAGATTTATTGTTTAGTGGAGGCAAAATAATAATATAACATAAAAATTTGGAGATGAAAAAAATTTTGGGGGTCAAAATATAATTTTAGATGGGCAAAATACAATTTTTGGTGGATATACCGTAATTTTGAGGTGGCAAAATGTAATTTTTGTTAAAAAAAAATTGGGTAATATATATATATATATATATATATATATATATATATATATATATATATATATATATATATATATATATATATATATGGTGGGCAGCTACCCACCACATTACATCCGCTCGCCCCTGCCCATGGCCATTGAGCACATTTATCTATAATAATTATCAAAATTTATTTGAGTTGGTGCTTGTTGAGCGGATTTTGAACTCCAGAGAATAAATATAAGCAGATAAGGCTTGTCCGATCTGAACTCCAAATAATAAATATGAGCGAATGAGTCTCGTCTGATCTGAACTCCGGGGCGGGCTATTCAATAAACTGTGTCTGGTGAACCATGGCGATAAAATTGTGCCTGGGCGGACCATGTCGCTAAATCTATGCATGGCGGACCATAGCAACACATCTTTGCATGGGCGGACCATGGAAATAAATATGTGCCTGGACGGACCATGGCAACACATGTCATGGCGGACCATAACACTATCTCCTCCTCTAGTGTGCCTGGGCTGAACATAGCAACACATGTCAGGGTGGACCATAGCATTATCTACTCATCTAGTGTGCATGGGCTGACCATAGCAACACATGTCAGGGTGGACCATAGCATTACTTCCTCATCTAGTATGCCTGGGCTGATCATAGCAACACATGCCAGGGCGGACCATAGCATTATCTCTTTCTCTAGTATTCCTAGGCTGACCATAGCAACACATGTCAGGGCGGATCATAGCATTCCAAAATCATGTTGCCAGGACTCGGGCTTGTCTGGGCTTACGATTTGAATCTCACATCCAAACTCCACCATAAGTCACATCCAAACTCCCACATTAGTACATCACAACCGAACTCCCACATCAATACATCCCAATCAAATTTCATCAGGACACCAAAACCAATAAAGATCCTGAGCTGATGACTAAGGCCTTACTGCGAGATTGCATGCCCGAGCTCCTGAATAGGGGCTTACTGATGTGACTAGAAATAGACACATCTATTACATTTAATTGCCTACGATTTGGTATGTTTTAATAGATAAATTGATACATATGCTACCTAATCGAATATTCGTGTGAATGTAGGCGGGATCGAAGAAATCGAGCTAATAACGATGAATAGAGATCAAGAAAAGCATTGGAGATGATAAGGAATCAAAGTAGACCAAGAAAATGCTTAAAATGTAATATTTGACAAGAGATCCATCGCCTCGGAATAAGAAATAGATCACCTATGGACAGAAACTTGGGCAACAAAAATTTAGTTTCAGCGATCGATCGCCAAAACATTCTGCTTGAAAAATAAAAGTTGGCGATCGATCATTAGCTTATAGCGATCGATTGCCAGAGGTGTCCGAGAAAAAAAAAAAAGGAAACTTGATTTTTTTACAATCTTTGGGAGATTTTAACAAATCCTAGCACTCCGCCTACCATATAAGTCGAAAATCAGCCTCCATAAAGAAGAATTCAGACTTTTTATCACAATTTTAGATTTTAGATTAGTTTTAGAGATTTTCTCTCAACTTTTGAAGAGCAACTTGAAGATTAAAGCACGAAGACGGAAGTGACGCCCCGGAATCGTACTTCTCTTTAGCAATTCTTTCTTTGCTTTTAGTTTAATATTTTCTAGATTAAGTTTTGTTGTTTTTAGTTTAGTCATGCGTGCTAATACTTTTGATTCTTGGTTGAAGGAAGACAATACCTTGGAATTTATATTTTTCATGAGAATGATGTTCTTTTATTGAATTTTATTGAGTATCAAGAGTTTTTCTATGATTGTTGTGTTTTGATTATAAGATTGGTCATCTAATGATTTTTACATACAATCTAATGATTGGCCTTTGAAGCAACTAAGATTAATGATTGTCTGTTGTTGGTATTGTTAAATTCTTAGGAAAAACGCTTGACTAGATTAAACATAGACGATTGGATTATGTTGTCTAAGTTTCATCACTCTTACTAGTTTTGAAAGCTATTGTTAATATTTATTTTAACTGTTGTTGTTTTGATTGATATAACGATACGTGTTAATTTATAACACTTGAGCTATTTTAACTAAGCATAATGTAAGATATGAGTTGAATCTCTAATGGTGAATATTCAAGTAAAAATTAAATCTTTTGTGAAAATCGATGATTGAATGCATAAATCCAAGGTAAAGTCGACCGGCAACCAAGAATCACGTTTTTCTCATAAGTTAATTCATCATAGTTTAATTTTGCATAATTGTTTAATTCATAATTTTCATAGATTTTGCTTAGTAGTAGTTAATCAATTTCAAAATTCCTCATTTTACTATTTGTTTGTATAGTTAACACAAAAATGCATCATTCCTCGTGGGATCGATCCTTACTCACGCTACTACCTTACTTATTGCTATTAACTTCAGAGGGTTAATTTGGGCGTACGCGATAAACGCTACCACTTACTGCTAAATTGCATGCCCGAGGTACTGGTCCTGGCCGAAGTTGAGATCAACTACAAGGCTGAATATGTCCTGAGCTCCGTAGAGATGGGCTAGAGGCCGAGAACCTTATGCTTTGAGCTCTATGTTCCTAGGCAACATGGGCCTATCATAGTCAAGATGTACACGATCAAATATAACATGTCCTAAGTTCGGTGTGAAGTACTGCAATAATACAAAAAAAACAAGACAAAAACCATCCAAATTATATTCTAAATTTAATATAGCATAAGGAATTTCAAATATTCAAATTCCAAATAAATCCTGAACAAATGAGTCTTGTCATAACATAAGATAATAATATATTAAGATATAAAAAAAATCAAATTCAGTCGCGACATGTGCCAAAATTCAAGTAATTTGGCCTTGGTACGACTTCAACAAATAATAAAAATTGAACCCAATATTCCTGCAATTATCAAGAGATGGAGTTGTGTCATTCAAAATGCTGAACTTAAGCTACTTGAATTTTCTACCACAAAAGTTACAAGGTAATCTTCCATTGGTTTGACATTGGATTAGTCCCCTTTTTTATCGTATGCATCAATAATAGAGTTATAATTCATCTTCTTCTTAGAAATTCCCATGTTCAGAACTGTTCAATCATTCGACATGTGTTTGGACTTGGAAGATGTTAGTGTTCCGTGTGATCGACCTTGTCCTCGCATCACTTCTGTTTGCCGGAAGAATTTACCTTGACTTGGAACATATCACTTTTTTACCTTAGATAATGCAGATGATCCTTAAATTGATTTTAGTACCTCTTGTGAATTTTATCTCCATGATGTAACCAACGTTCTCCTAATAACTCCCAATTCATGAGATGTCCTATAATCATATCAACATTAGCGGACCTCACCTGGCTAAGAACCCATTTACATAATCCCTGTAGGGGTATCTTCTAAGCATAAATATGAATTATGGTATAATGTAATAATTAGCACATTATAGCATATTTAACAAATGAAAAAGCATTATATGCATGCCTTAGGAGAGTCTAGGGGTGTAAACGAACCGAATCGAGCCGAATATGCAGAAAATTTTAAGGTTCGAATTCGGTTCGAAATAGTTATATTCGAGTTCGAGTTCTATTCGAAGTTCGAATAGTTAAAAAATTTGGCTCGAGTTCGGCTCGAAAATGTTCGAACATGTTCGCGAGCTATTCGAATTATTGCTCGAAAATAAATACCCGAAAGGTTCGAAATATATTTATTTAATATATAATTATATTATATTAGTAAAATATTAAGGTTCGCGAGCGGCTCGCGAACTATCGAACAAAGTATTTTGGGCTCGAGTTCGGCTCGAAAAAAGTTCGAACATGTTCGAGTTCGGCTCGAATTCGAGAATTTCGAATTCGAATCAAATATTTATCGAGCCGGTTCGAAAAATTCATGAACATGTTCGATTCGTTTACCCCCTAGGAGAGTCACATTTATTTCTTTTGCTAATCACTTAATAGTTATAATGCACTTAAGCAACATGGAATCAACACTTATATGATGTAGTAAGCCATGGATGTGTTGTTGTAAAGTTTTGGAGGTCATAAACCAAATGTCACTGAGGATGAGTGGTCCTCCAGCAAGGTCGAGAGATTCATATTTGGAGGCAATTGCGGCCACAGCCACCGGCATTGCGATCACCATCCCAATTAGTAAAATCAAGTGAATCATCAACTCTCCAAAAAGTCTATTTAAGAACCTTGCAGTCCAGTAATCTCCCACGAGCTATTTCAGATAGTTCAGTATATGCACAGAAATAACTCAAGTTATAGCAAAAACCCATATGTTAAACTCCTTCAACTTCAAGGAGAAGGGCGTGTTAGCATAAATGCCCAGCAAGCCAAACGTTGACCCGATGGACTTTATGGACCCAAGCCCAATTAGTTAAATCAATAACACTATAAATATAACATTCATCTTTAGGGTTGGGTAAGACCATTCAATACACTTCATCTCATGGAATAGCCGTCACCACACTAGCACTGGTGCTGGGCTTGTAGATCTGGTCAGGTTGATTGGACTCGAGGATCACCGCCATCAGATTCATTTCGCTGTTATCGGTAATCCCTTTTCGTGCATTATATTATGATATTTGCATGTTTATATATGAATCAGGCGCGATCGACCGTCCCCGGGTCAGATCTGTTTATTGTTTTATTTTCGCTGCGTTTGGATCTGGCGCCGGGGTACGGAAACCCAACAGTGGTATCAGAGCCAGGCTGCGCTTTGATTTGTATATTCAATAATTAATTTTTATTAGATCGTTTCCAATCGATGCTAATCGTGTTCGAAATTTCAGAAATTACGGTGATCGGGAAAAACATAGAAAATGAATTAAAAAAAACTTTTAATTCAAAGTTTCAAACCCACCGCCGGAAGAACAAATTTTGACGAATTTTTTTTTTTTAAAAAAACCCATCGCCTGTTGATCTGTTCATCGCCCATGGTCGCACGGTTTGGAACGGCGGCGGGTGGCCGCGTGTGGTAGTGTCTCGATCCCGCTGTGTCGCGCGCCGAGCCTACGCGAAAAAGGGTTGCAGAAAATCGCGACCACCATGGTTTCTGCAATTGTTGCAGACGTAAACCAAGACCTCCATTGAAGCTGATCAGTACCAAAAACGCGACCTAGGCGAGAGGCGGCGGCGGATTTAGGATAGGGTTTTCAGAAACCCTAATTTTTGAATTTTGGGGGAGATGTACAGTGTTCCGAAAATTTAAAAAAAATAATAATAATAATTATTATTTTTGTAAATCCGAAAATTAAGGATAATTTTTGGGGTTGAAATTGCATTTTTAATTTTGGATCCAAATTGTTTGGAGTCCATAATATTTTTGGGTCATTTTAGCTGTTTTATCCGGATATTATTTTTGAAATAATAAATCATAATACTTAATTTATTAAAAATGTGATTTTTAATTTATTAAATGTAAAATGGAGATTTTACAATTAGTTGAAAATTTAATTAATTGAAAATTGAATGAAAATGTTTCATTTAATTTATTAATTTTATTTTTTGACTAATATTATGATTTGAGGTAAAATAGTGATTTTACCAATTAATTGATAATTTAATTAATTAGAAATTAAATGAAAGTGTTTCATTTAGTTTGTTAATTTTATTTTCGATTAATATGATGATTAAAAGGTAAAATAGAGATTTTACCAATTTATTGAAAATTTAATTAATTAGAAATTAAATAAAATGGTTTTATTTAATTTGTTAATTTTATTTTCAATTAATAATGCGATTAGTGGGAAACGATAGAATAAATTAATTATTGTGATCTAATTACATGTGATGTGATTAGTACAATTACATATGATGTAATTGTTTAGTTTAATGTTTAATTACATATGTTGTAATTGCATAATGGATGATTATGTGCCTTGACCAATGTGTTTAGGTGAATGTTTAGGTTTTTATTGTTTCATTATTATTGTGATTTTGGTTATCGGGCCTGCGAGCCTGCTCTCTCTATTTTCTGATGTATCCCACCCCGGATTTGTATCTCTATTCTCTTGTTTGCACGATTTAAATGTAAAATCATTAGAATTAGTGGGAGATCGAGATTGAAGATGGAGCACCAAGAATCAAGACATGTATAATGGAAGCAAAAATGTAATAGGATTGCATTGCATACCTGCATCACCTTAGACAGACTTGTGATCCACGTATGGCTCACGTGGATCAATTAGGAAAAGGCCGTAATCGTCCATATTTATTTTTATTATGCATGTGATGTATGATAAATGTTTGTTTGTATGTTTTATTAGTACATATGACTGCATGAATAAAACATAGTTGCATGAATCCGACAATCAAACAAACAAGTACTTGATGAGATTTGAAAATTATTAAATCCCTCTTTTGAATATGATTCAAAATATTTTAATATCAAACTGTAAATGGAGCTCAAAGGAGTTTGTTGCTTCCTGTCTTCCATCAACAGTTAAGCCATGAGAAGCTACTTGTGTCAGGTGTCTTGTCTCACCCTCGTGGGGTGCATCTGGCATGGGAAAGCTGTGTGTTTAACTGCCACTTAATTATGGATAGGGTTCTGTTAACCTTTAAGATTACTCACCCTCGTGGGGTCTTATTGGCGAACATTACCATCCGTGGGATGAGTTAGTTTGACGTGAGAAGGCATAATTGGCCTGCCTCCGTAGGGTTATGTCAATCACGAGACGAATATCTTGGGGGTTGCATATGATGCAATTGTGAGCTACCTTTAGTATCATGAGGTCGGCTGGACCCTCGCCCGGGGCTATCATGAGCTAGTTGGACTCCAAGCCCACTAAGAAAATACGGTTTTCCGTTCATTTGTCATGAGGGTGACGAATTCGAAAAATTTAGTGGGAGCATTCAATAACTAAAGCCCATAGTTTTTGAATAAATTAATAATCAAACAGTTTGCATATATTTTCTGTTTATTCTCAGTATTGTGATTGCCGTGAATCCGATTGCATCAATTCTCGATACAAACAAAGTAACCGCACCACATTATGCTGATTGACTAATAATTTCAAAATAGTGCTTGCTTCTAAAAGATTGCTATATACCCTTGGTGGGAGCCTCCTATTGAAGTGTCTCCCGGTTCGTCTCATGAAGAGATTGCCACACTTGAGAAGTGATGGGACGATGGTCTCTAGACTAGGTGCTATATGATAGTATCAATGTCACCAATGAGTTTCAACACAGATATGAGAAATTCGTTCACATTGCTGATATTTTCCAACACCTACAAATGTTGTTTGGTGAATAGACGCGATTACTGAGACTCGTGACTTCAAAAGAGCTATTTTCATTTCACATGCGAGATGGGGCTTCGGTCTATGAGCATAGTGTAAGAAAAATATCTCTTGTTGAGAAATTGGAAAATCTGAATGTGACAAATCCTCATTAATTGGCTGTAGATTTGAGCTTTTAGTCAAAATGTTGGAAACTCATGTATCCTTGATTCAAAGGAGAAACGTGTTCTTCTTATTGAATCTTCTACCAATTGTATTTCAAGGATAAAGAAGAGGAAGGGAAATGATTCCCAACCTCAAAAGACGAAAAAGGATATAATAGCAACTATGAAAGGAGAGGCATCTATGTTTTCACTGCTGGTCACTGGCGCAAAATTGTAAGGAATACCTAGACTAGAAGCGTTCTAGAAAGGGTATGTTTTATATTAAAATTAAATGTTTCTATTGGTTCTACTTCTTTGGTATATGATGTCAGTTGTGCTCGCATTTTTGCAAAGAGTTGCATGTGATGTGAAGAAGTAGAGAGCCCTAGGAAGGTGAACCTACCTGAGGCTAAGCATTGTAGCAAGAGTTGTTGCAATGGCTGTTTGAAACATTTATTTAATATAAAATCTTGAACTGGTTAGGAACTGGTTTGAGCAATTATTTATTTGTTCTAGATTTAATCATGAACATTGTTCCTATTTTGATAGAGAATGATATTCTTTTAAATATGCGAATGCGATTTGCATTATTTTTAAGAATGCATGTTTTATTGAATCTGGTGAACTTATGAATGATTAGTATGATTATATTCAAAGAATATAAAAAGAATGATAACTTAAATCCAACATATATTTAGCATGTGCTGAATGTCCATTGAATCTGATTCATATGGACGTATGTGGAGCACTAAATGTTAGTGCAAGATGATGTTGAGTTATCTTAAAGAGAATGTGATTCTCTCTGAGTAACTCTCTAAAGTTACATATTTGTTGAATATAATTCATACCAATGCAGTGACCAAAACTCCATATACGATATGGATTGAAAAATAATCCAAATTTATATTTTGAGATTGTTCTGCTTATGTGAAGCAGCCAGTGGGAGATGAGTTGGATAGTTGATCCATCTTATGTTATGTTGTGGAAATTTATATTATCAATTGCAGGCAAAGAGTTTGTTTCGCAAGTGCAATTTTTCTAGAGAAAATGTTTCTATTAGAAAGGATGACAACATAATATAACTTGAAAGGGTTCAAGAACCATAAACCACTAGAAAAGTGAAAACGGTGAAATTAATTGAGTCAATCATAACCTTTGATTTACACGCACGAAGGAGATTTGAAAATGTTTCAAGAACTCCTGATAAATTTAATTTACTCATAGAAAGTAGTCAAAATGATTTTGACCATGGATGTGATCCTAGAACTTTCAAGGAGACGATGTTGGACATCGTTTTGGGATATTGGCGAGATGCCGTGAAATTTGAAATAGACTCCATGTACTCCAATAAGGTATGGGCCTTAGTAGATCCTCTTTGGGAATTGTTCTCATTGGCTGCATGGATTTACAAGTGAAAGCTTGGAGTGGATGGGAAGGTAGTGACCTTCAAAGCTTGACTGGTGAGAAACGATTATTCTCATAGGCAAAGAGTTGTTTATGAGAAAATTTTCATCGGTTATGATGCTATAGTCTATTTAGATTTTATTAGTTATATCTTTATATTATGAATATGAGATATGAGTAATGGATGTGAACACAACATTTCTCAGTGGTGGCATTGAGGTAGAAATGTAGCAACCAAATGTGTTTACAACTTCTTGTAGTGAGAAAAATGTTTTCAAACTCCATAGGTCCATTTATGGGCCTAAGAAGGCATCTCGAAGTTTGAACTTCCGTTTTCATAACATCATCAAAGTGTTTGGTTTTGTTAAGTGTGTGCAAAAGGGTTAGTAGGAGCATGGTTACATTTGTGATGCTTTAAGTCGATTATATCATGCTCATTGTGAATGGTATTGGATTAATCAATTAAAGCATGATTATCTACTAATTTCTCCATGCAAGATTGAGAGAAGCATCATAAGTGCTTAGCATAAGGATCTATAGGGATAGATCTAAAGGATGCTTGAAATCTCTCAATCTACGTACATAAACACTGTGCTAAAAGGGTTTAGCATAGAATAGTCGAAAAATGAGTTACTTCATAATATGTCATAGTATTCATCTCTGGAGTCAATGGGTCTTAAGATTGATGAGGAGAGAGAAAAGATGACATTGGTACCTTATATTTCTACTTTTAATAGCATACTGTATGCTATGGTATGTACTTGGCCTGATGTATGTTCTTAGAGTAATGGGCAGACATCAGACAGATCCCGGTGAAGGTCACTGGAAAACTGTGAAAATAATCCTCATGTTCTTATGAAGAACTTATGATATGTTCATGGTTTTTGGATCTGTAAGTGGAGAAATAAAAGTTGAAGGCAAAGTTGATGCTAGTTTTTAAATTGGATGTAGATGATACCATATCGATGGTCGGATTTGTATTTAAGCTCAATGATGGTGATGTCTCTTGGAAACGTTCCAAGCAAGACACCACATTGGATTCCACCACTGAAGTTGAATACATTGCAGCATACGATGCAGCAAAGAGGTGGTTTGGATAAGAAATTTCATCCAAGAGTTGGGTGTAATTTCTAGTGCAGTTGACACAGTCTCTGTGTACTGTGACAACATTTGAGCTATTATGAATAGCCAAGATCTCATCAGGATCCAAACATATATTGAGAAAATAATATCTAATGAGACAGATTGTAGACGCGACATTATTATCGAGAGAATCGCTTCAACAGAAAAATATAGTGAATCCACTGACAAAGCATTTACAATGATTGGTGTCTGATAGACATCTTGGGAAGATGGTCTTAAGACACATAAGTAGTTGGCTTTGGGAAAGTGAAAGATATTGTTGTCATACATGATTAAGTAAATCAATAGTTGATTGATTGTACTTATAATCTTATTATGACAAATCTTTGTTTGAATATTAATATATATGGCACTTCTTCATCTGTTTACCCATGCATCTTGATGCATTGATGAAGTCCTTGAGATTGCTATAGTCCATAGAATGTGGTTACGCATATGATGGTGACCATGAAATACATTCTCGACTGCGATTTCTAACTGTTCCTGGTCGATGAGCCTTCGAGAATGGGATATCGATATATGCTCGTTAGAGACTGGTATTCATGATGTGTCTAGTGTAGTGCGCCGCGTTTCATCGGCGTTGGCTTGGAGAAGTCAGCACACATGAATAGGTGCTCATTAGGAATGAGTTCACTGAACGACCCTACTCGGAATTCTATAAGTGGTTACCTTTTGTCGAGTATAGAATTTCTAGTCATAGTTGTGCACCATTACTCCTCATGACCCGAGGCGTCATTGAGGTCCTGATAGATAGCTGTGTACTTTGATTTAATGACTGATCACATGTGGGTCATAAAGTCATTATTTTGGGTATTCAGTGATACTGTCAGAGGCCTATGATTGTCGTTGGGGATTCACCACTGGTCTTGATGAACCAGGATGTCCTATGTGTTTTTCTATATATGATTCGAGGAATCTCTGGCCAGAGTGGGTAGTGCTTGTGAAAAATGGGTTTTTTCATATACGCACACAAGGAATCATATAATGTGAAACAAATACATAGTTATTGAAATCATAAGGGGCCTCGACCAACCAATGCCCTTGATTCAATCGGGACATATTGAGTGAAAGGAATGTACTGCACGCTAACTATGGCTGACAGGTTCTCGTACGTTGCTAGTCATTTGTATCTAGGTCTTTGTGAAGCGCAGATGCTAGGCGCTACCCATGATCGGTAGGTTGTTGCTGGAATTATATTTCGGTAATTGTCTATTAAAGGAGTTTAATTGACAATGGGGCATTTAGGGTAAGCCCAAAGAAGTTGCTTGACTTCTAAAATCGCAAAGGTTGTGATCCTACTGCTATGATACACTTGAGCCTCGTTGGGTCACAATCAACCGGCCGCCGATCTATTGATGAGAATTGAGACTTAAATGTTAAGTGCTCAAATTGAGTGATTTAGAAAAGATGAATTTAATTTTTGAAAGCTCCTCCCTTTAGTGGAGTTTCTATATTTGAAAATGTTTCATTTATAGAAAGTTCTAAAATTAAAACGTTTGATATATTTATGTCTCATAATTATGTACATTAGTAGTACATCAAGTTATTCAATTGGATTGAGTTACTTGGATTATGAGTTTGGAGTTTTGTGTTGGCTTTTGGGCAAGTGGGAGATTGTTAGCATAAATGCCCAGCAAGCCAAACGTTGGCCCGATGGACTTTATGGACCCAAGCCCAATTAGTTAAATCAATAACACTATAAATATAACATTCATCTTTAGGGTTGGGTAAGACCATTCAATACACTTCATCTCATGGAATAGCCGTCACCACACTAGCACTGGTGCTGGGCTTGTAGATCTGGTCAGGTTGATTGGACTCGAGGATCACCGCCATCAGATTGATTTCGCTGTTATCGGTAATCCCTTTTCGTGCATTATATTATGATATTTGCATGTTTATATATGAATCAGGCGCGATCGACCGTCCCCGGGTCAGATCTGTTTATTATTTTATTTCCGCTGCGTTTGGATCTGGCGCCGGGGTATGGAAACCCAACAGGGCGAGTTTCTGGGATGAGTCGTTTTCAGTACTGTTCCTTGAGGAGGCAGACGAACCCAACAAAGTTCAACATCTTGATTTCAATAACAATTTTTAAAGAAATTTTTTTGTAGTTCAGCTTGAACGTACTTCAGTTGCCTCCGCGGCCGCAAAAGAGGAACCGATTAGAAATGAATAAAGAATGGACTCCACTAGATGACGACCTGACTCTCTGCCCCTAGGTATAAATTTTCAAAGTATCTTTTGGACCATTCGAAGAAGATGGGATCTGGACAAATTGAATTTTTTTAAATGTATTGAACTTGAAGATCATGAGCTAATTCCACACATAAAGAAACCCAAAGCGACAGTTCATGCAAAGAGATGAAAGATTGCGATGAAGATAACGATGCAATATGGGATCGTTCAGCAAGTGCCACAACATATTCTGGGTCATAGAAGAATATAACAGTTCATGCCCAAAATAAACTCCTCCTAATGGTGCTGTACAAATGAAGCTTAAAAAGGAGAAAACATGGTCTGTCCTTTTTTTAGGATGACCGGAGAAGAAAGTGCGGAGGAAAAAATAATGAAGAAGGAAAACATGGGGAAGAGGAGAAAATAGAGCAGAAGTCATCCGAAAAACCCAGTCATCCTCGTGACGCAGCGAACAAAACCGCCGCAGCAGCCACACATGACCAGAAAGGCAAAAACCCACTAACTGTTATTAAAGATTTAAAGTACGTTTGTATGGATTTCGGGTCATGAAAATAGCACAAAAGCTCTTTTCCTTGGTCTTGAGATTTTCGAAATACGTGTGTGTGTAGTGTGACATTTTCGAACCACCATGCTAGTGTAGGATGGAGTTTTTGGTTATGGTATAATGTGGGATTTTTAATGTATGATGGTGGTCAACCTAGATCCACCAATTAGGCTCATTTATGGCTTGATCTTTGGTGGATTGATTCATAATGGTTTTAATGGTGAATGGATGATGTTGTACAATTAAGTTGGTGTATATGAGCGTCAATGCACTTAATTTGTAGGGCAAGAATTGTGTCACTTAATTTGGAGGGCAAGGATTAGGGACACATAATTGTGGATGTGAGTGAGATCACTTGTCATGAAATGGTTTGCCATTGAATAGTGTATGTAAATGTGGGGGATTTGGATGACAAACCTTACCATTTGGTCAAGAAAAATCCTAAAATGTTGTCTTGTGATTGAGTAGTGGCTTAATGATGGTTGATGTGTAATTAAGTTGGTGGTCAAGGCATTGAATGATTTACTTATGCACTTTCAAAATGGAGCATCATTGGGTGCCTTTTTGTGTAGGATTAGTATAAGAATTATAGTCTATAACTTTTATCTATTCATTGCAGGATTTAATATTGGCTATTATTACTAATATTATTTTCAATGATTTCTTTATCCACAACTTTAAATTATTTAAAAGTTTACAAGCTAAAATCATATAACCTAGGTATTATCTCATACACAAACTCTAATAAGTAAAACTTAAATAGGTGATTAAAAGTCCACAAGATTGAATAATATAATTCAACCCATCCACAATGCAAATCGTTATTTTTAAATTTTCAATATTATCTTGGTATCACGTAATTTGTTTGACCAAAATTTCGGGTCTTCATATCCCTCCCTCTTTATTGGAAGTTTCGTACTCGAAACTTGGGTCGTCTTCGGAAACACATCACATAAACACTTAGCACATATCACATAGTGGCTTCTTTGGGTTCAAGAGGTGGCTCACATGCGCATAACACTTTGCTCATTGGATTCAAGATGTGGCCCCCGTTATGTATAGCACTTTGCCCCATCGGTTCAAGGGGTGGCTCCCACATAACGTGGCACTTTGCTCATCCGATTCAAGTGGTGGCTCCTATACACGTAGTACTTTGTCCCGCAAAGCCTTACTTTCACATAAACATATCTTACATTTATTGCATGTCAACTTATTGGATTTCAAGAGGTGGCTCCCGTGTACATAGCACTTTGCTCTTAAGGATCAAGAGTTGACTCCCATGCATGTGGCACGCCCACATCATGTAGCACTTTTCCCCGTCGAATCAAATGGTGGCTCCTATACACGTTCTCCGCCAACATATTTTACACATAATTGCATGGCAATTCATTGGATTCAAGAGGTGGCTCCCGTGTGCATATCACTTTGCTCTTAAGGATCAAGAGGTGACTCACATGTATGTGGTACGCCCACATCATGTAGCACTTTGCCCCGCCGAATCAAGTGATGGCTCCTACACACGTAGCACTTTGCTCCGCAAACATATTTTACACATAATCGCATGGCAACTCATGGATTCAAGAGGTAGCTCCCATGTGCATAGCACTTTGCTCTTAAGGATCAAGAGATGGCTCCCATGCATGTGGCACACCCACATCATGTAGCACTTTGCCCCGCTGAATCAAGTGGTGGCTCCTACACACGTAGCACTTTGCTCCGCCAAGTCCTTACTTTCACATAAACATATTTTACACTTAATCGCATGCCAACTTATTGGATACAAGAGGTGGCTCCAGTGTGCATAGCACTTTGCTCTTAAGGATCAAGAGGTGGCTCCCATACATGTGGCACGCCCACATCATGTAGCACTTTGCCCCACCGAATTAAGTGGTGGCTCCTACACACATAACACTTTGCTCCGCCAAGTCCTTACTTTCACATAAACATATTTTATTTTTAATCGAATGACAACTTATTGGATTCAAGAGGTGGCTCCCGTGTGCATAACACTTTTCTCTTAAGGATCAAGAGGTGGCTCCCATGCATGTGGCACGCCCACATCATGTAGCATTTTGTCCCGCCGAATCAAGTGGTGGCTCCTACACACGTAGCACTATGCTCCGCCAAGTCCTTACTTTCACATAAACATATTTTACACTTAATCGCATGACAACTTATTGGATTCAAGAGGTGGCTTCCGTGCGCATAACACTTTGCTAATTGGATTCAAGGGGTGGCCCCCGTTATGTATAGCACTTTGGCCCGTCGGCTCAAGAGTTGGCTCCCACACAGCATGGCACTTTGCTCCTCCGACTCAAGTGGTGGCTCTTACACACGTAGCACTTTGCTCCGTCAAGTTCGTACTTTCACGTACACATATCTCTTAATTTTTCAGGTCTAAATCATACTAAAACTTTTTAGATTTCAAACCACACACATACTTTCCATATTTGTGTGAATCTTTAAAGCATACTAAATGATTTCGAAAATAAAGAATGATGTATCTTAACTTTAGAAAAGTGAGCAAATAGAGCTCCGAGTTTCCACTTGGAATGAAGTTTCTTGGAATTGGATGAAAAATTAAAAAAAAACAATTTTCATCGATAAATTTAATAAAATATGAACTCGAATTTATTGAGTGATTTGAGAATTGAAATTCTCAAAGTTAGCCCAAGAATAAAAACTCAAGGAAGTGGGCGTTATTGAAAACATGTGGATTAAGTTCATCGAGACTTACCAAACATTAGTAGCAAGGTTTAAAGTTGTTACATAGGAGCGTAGCCATGGAATAACACAATTTCAGATACACTCGGAGAGTAAATTAAAATTTTATTAATTAAACTGAGAGGTTTACAACAAAATCCTAAACAAAGAAAATCATCACTAGGATACCCAAGATATATTCTTTATTATCGTTAAGATATTGCATAATAGAAAAAACTACTCTATTGTTTCTCCGTCTCCTATATCCCCTTCAACATCTTCCAGTATTATAGGATCTTCCTCTTCCATCAGGAAATTGATCATAGACTGCTTGTAGGTGACTTCCTACGCCAATTCATTCCTCTCATTTATGAGGGCTTGGATTTGAGTCCACGTGTTCTCCTGATACTTACTGAACTCCTCCTCGAAGCGTTCCAACTGTTGGCACTTGTTATCGTGGACTTTCATAAGTGTTTTGTTGTCCTCGATTGCTTTTGTAAGTCACTCTTCGGCACGATGATGGTGGTAGGTTATCCTATGGGCCTTGTAATGGAAGTGATTGATTATCTGCAACAACTCGGTCTTGTCTCGCATCTCATTGTCTTGGAATATTTTAAATTCGGTTATATCATGCTCCTTCTTTTGGACCGAACTGATTTGAGCGTGAATCATCGTAGCCTACATCATATTGAAAAATATGCTACGGTGGATGTGAAATCGAAAGATGAGATTTCATGGGTTAGAGTTCTTTGAGGAGAAGAATTCGATCCTCAATTGGTTAATTTTCGATTGCTGAATTTCGAAATTGACAAATGATTTTTCTCGGAAATGATGTGAGGATAAATAACACAATTCAGATTGAAATAATCTGTTTCGGTGGTTGAAAAATCGAGGGCAAGAATTTTGGGATATTAGGGTTTAATAGGCACGGATTAGGGCTTCCAGAATTCGATTACTCAAGGTTTGGAATTTTGAAATCGTTAGGGCTATTAATATACATGGTATAATGGTTCATAAATCAGATTTAATTTGAATTCTGGTGTTCCGAGTTATGAGAAATTGATGCCCGAATTTTTTTGCAATTTTAGGGTTCTTGGGCCAGATTCTCGATCCAAAAATGAGCATCTTCCCATGTTTGTGATTTTGATTAGATATAGGGTTTTTGTTAGGAACTGAATAAGGACAATATACCTGAAATTAATTTGAAATCAGTGTTCATACTGATAAGAAAATCGGATCCCAAAATTTACGTGACCTAGGATTCAAGGGGCGTGGATTGCGGATCAAATTGGAAAATGTGCCTTGTCCGTGTGGAAAATATAATAAAGGGCTTTTATTACTTGCATGATTACGAGTCGTATTCCGAAATTAATTTTATTTTCGTGTTTGAATGGTGGATCAAATCAGCAGTTGAAGTTTTCCAAAATTAGGGTTTGGGGGCGTAATTCTCGGTCCGAAAATTTAGTATCTCCTTGCTTATGATTTCAATTGGATACATAGATTTTAATGAGAATGATCTTAGGATTAATACTCCCGGTTTAATTTGAATTTTATGTTGAGAAATTAAATGTGGAATTTTTCAAAAATTTAGGGTTCATTGGCATGAATTGAGGCTCGAACTTGGCCATCGTCCATGTTTGAGAGTCAGATTAGATAAGGGGCTTTTGATCACGGTGTTACGTTTATTAAACACCTAGATTTAATTTTGAAATGGTGTTCGGACTGATTGGTTAACCGGATTTGGAAACTTTCAAAAATTACGGTTCTTACCAAAGGTATTCGATCTACAATTGGCAATAATTCTGCGGAGAGGGCTTTAATGAAGGATGAAATTTCGATTATTACTCCTAATTTAATTTCGGAATCATGTTCGGATGCTTGGGAATCGAGGATCGAATTTCTTGGGCATGGTTAGGGCTTGATGGCGTGAATTTAGGCTCAAAATTGGACAATTTCCTTGATTGAGAGATAAATGTGATAGAGGGCTTTTATTAGCCACATAATTATTAGTAATAATCCGAAGTGAATTAGATTGTTGTGTTCGAATTTGAAAGAAATCAAATATGAAAATTCCGTGGGTTTAGGGTTCTTGGGGAGCAATTTCCGACATATAATGGTTTACCGGAATTTCAAATTTGTTGAGGGCTATTATTCGCCGAGACATGGAAGTCGACATCGTTGCTGTGATTGAACGTGAAGAGTCTGGAGCGACGGGATCAGAAAGTGGTCGATGGGGTCGAGTTTCTCCTCCCGAAATTGGCCGACCTACTGGTGTTCGATCGGGCTGGAACTTTGATAGTCTGTTCGCCATTGAAAGACGATTTCGGTGGTGGGTATGTCATCGTATATACGACGGTGCCGAGGGTGGCGGCGGTGGATCAGCCTTAAATCTAGGGTTTTCGATTTTTAATTTTTTTTTACATTTTCAATTAAAATTTCAGATTGTTAATTTGATTCGCCACTGATTTTTGGACTTAAATCAGTTGGTTTATCTGATCTGGGATTTCTAATCCGGTTGATTTATGTCAACCAGAAATCTTTTCCCATCGGGATTATGGAACCTGGTTTTGCTCTGATACCACTAAAATCTCACCTCCCGAGACCGGAGCGCGTGACCCCGACGTTAAAACCAAATATGAAATTCGAATACAACAAGCCTAATGTACAGATCTATGATAAAACCAGTCTATTTATTTCAAAATCAATAAATTGTCATTACAATTAATATTACAAAATACAGTTGTCTCGTATTAAATAAAAGATGCTGAAGCGTAAATAAAACTAATAAATTTTCTTGAAGGTTCTTTGTGGATCATCATCTCCAAAATTGTTCTTGTTCTTCTTCTTCTTCAATCTCTTCTTTTCATCTTTGTCTGGGAGGGGAGGTAAAAAGGGTGAATGTTTGGGAAAAACACCCAGCAAGTAGGGCCAATTGAACATGATAAAAATATACATATATTCATAGCAAAAATCCTTTAAATATTTATTTATCAAATCACATAAATCTTGGCATATAAACACACTTCTTACTCATAAACATTATCTTCTACATATTATCATAACGACTTATTGGATTTAAGATGTGGCTCCGCAAAGTCATTTCATTCATAATCATGTCACATACTTGTTAGATCTAAAATATATTCTTCATATTTGATGATCAATCGAAAGTTTAAACATAGATATAGTTTTGAAAACGAAATGGTAATTGTAGCAAAAAACCTACTTACCATTATTGAAGATTTGAAGTACGTTTGTATGGATTCTAGGTTATGAAAAATAGCACAAAAGCTCTTTTCCTTAGTCTTGAGATTTTCGAAATATGTGTTTGTGTAGTGTGACATTTTTGAACCACCATGCTAGTGTAGGATGAATTTTTTGGTTATGGTATAATATGGGATTTTTAATGTAGGAGGGTGGTCAACCTAGATCCACCAATTAGGCTCCTTTATGGCTTGATCTTTGATGGATTGATTTATAATGGTTTTAATGGTGAATGGATGAGGTTGTACAATTAAGTTGATGGATATGAGTTGTCAATGCACTTAATTTGGAGGGCAAGAATTGTTGCACTTAACTTGGAGGGCAATGATTAGGGACACATAATTGTGGAGGTGAGTGAGATCACTTATCATGAAATGGTTTGTCATGGAATGGTGTATGTAAAGGTGGGGGATTTTGGATGACAACCTTACCGTTTTGGTCAAGAAAAGTCCCAAAATGCTGTCTTGTGATTGAGTAGTGGCTTAATGATGTTTGATGTGTAATTAAATTGATGGTCAAATCATTGAATGGTTTACTTATGATAAGTAATATTGTGTTTGATGTACTTGATAATATGCGGTATAGATTAATTTTATTCATAAAATGATAAAAATATTCTCATATCAAATTTTTTATTTATAAATATATTAATATATTTACATATAAAATAATATTGTGTGATTAATTCAATTTATTTTTTTTATAAGATAATTTTATTAATATGAGTACAAGGTAATATAAATCAGTAAATATCACAAATGATGGGCATTATTTCAAATGAATTGGCTGATATAGTCTTTCGGTAAATAGAAGATATGATATATATATATATATAAGTCGTTTAGCTAACGCAGCAACTTTGGTTTCAAAGTACAACTTCATACGATTCTCTTTGGCCATAAGAAAGAACATTCAATAACAACTTGGATATCTCAATTTCAGTGCCCGATAACATATAATTGTTTGCCTCAATTTTGAGAACCCATCTATCAATTCAATCAAAGAAATACGCTTCACTAAAAATCATCTGTATGCATTCAATAAAATTAACTCACTGATAGTTTTATTAACTGAAAAATCAGACTATACATTTAAATTCGAGTCTTTGTTGAAGCTCATGTATCTGCGACGAAGCACTTTCCCTTCCATCCGCATCACTCGAATTCAAACTCTTTTTCTTCTCCTGATATTCATTTCCTTAGATGCCGCACTAGTAGGAAGATGAAAATATTGTGGGGCCTTGTAATTCTTAGTTAATCTTACTTCGTTTCCCTTCGCCACTGGCTGGTGTAACCTACCATTTTGGTTCGTCTCCGCTGCAGCTCGAATTCACACTACCATTTCATCAAACCACCATCTCCCTTTGGATTCATAGGCAACCAGGCAACCAGGGGGTGGTTACCGGTTCGAACCGGTCCGGTCCGGACCGGAACCGGCCGGTTCCGGGCCCGTTATGGGTGGAACCAGTCCGATCCGGTAAGGAACCGGATCGGATCCGGTTCCGGTTCCACCAGTTCCGGGTTGGACCGGTTCCAACCCGGAACCGGAATTTTTCTTTCTTTTTTTATTTAAAAAAATGGATCCGGTTCCGGTTCAATCCGAAACCGGATCCGTTTGGTCCGGAACCGGTAAGATACAGGATCCGGAACGATAGAACCGATCCGGTCCGGTATCAAACCGGTTCGGGACCGGTTAGTCCGGTTTCGGTTTCGGACCGGACTAACCGGTCCGGTTTCGGACCGGGTCCGGATCGACCCGGTCCGATAAGCACCCCTAGGCAACCTTTGAAATTCTTGTAAAATTTCAAGATATCTCCATCAATTGACTTCGGTCCAACAGATAAATCACTAAGAAGAGTCGGCAGACGTAGATTGCAACAAGACAAAATGCAATAGAGTTTATTACAATAGCACACTGAGCGCCGCAATATCATATCAGCGCCACCAATCGCGTCAGAATAAAGTAGTCGTTGTTAACAGATTTGGAAAGAAGACAAAAGGAATTTGGACGTAAATCGGGAAGCTAATTTTACGCGGTTCTTTCCATTTGAAGATAAGTTGTCATTAGACTTTTTGGTCTATAAATACGTCAACAAGCAGATTGAAGAAACTCTCTGAATCTCATACATACTCGCAATCAAGCAAAACAAAAGACTTCAACCTTTCAAATCACTTATTGCAATATCCTAAAGTTTTATAGAGCATTAACTAAGCCTTCAACGTGATCTTGAAGATCAAAGTTTTCAAATCTATTGCTCAAGAACATTCAAGCATAAGCCGAGTTTTATTTTTTGAGAGAGAGTGCCAACCATTGTAATACGCAGACTCAATTCTAAAGTGATTTGTAATCTGTGTGATTTGTGTGGGCTAGGAGTTTAGGCAATCTGTGTGGTATTAGCCTAAGTAGGTTGTATAAAAAAAGTGTAAATCAAAATCTTCTAGTGTATCCTTCTTGCAAAGGAAGAAGGGGAGATGTAGAAGCGTTTGTGCTTCGAACTTCCAGAAACAATCTCTGCGTCATTTACTTTATATTCTTTACTCTACCACAAATTTGTTCCTACCTTCAGGTTATTCACAAACCCAATAGTCAACTTCCGCACTATCTATTAGTTGTCTACTGCCTTGCCTTAAATTGAGATCCTACCACAGTACTTAACAGTCTGTTGTAACCCGAAGAAAATACAATTTTGAGCTAGTGTTTATTCAACCATCCTTTCTAAACATTACTTCGATTCCAACATTCTCTCATGTTATTAATTGTTAAAGATGTTGTAATAACCAGGATCGTACCCTAAGTCACATAGAGCGATGTGGATACGCACACACATTACTTCAATGCGTCTATTTAAAAAGCCATATATATATACACTGTAAGGACCCGGATACCTTTGCGGATTAAAGGCATAAGAAGAGCTAAACATACATCTAATAGACTATAAAGTTCGTGTTGATGCCCCGAGCTATTAGGATTACAGCGCCAAAATAAAATTCCAAAAAAGGATTAATTACATTCCCACTAAATGAATGTTAATCCTATAAATTTACAGTATTCCTAGAGTAGAGGCTATACAAAAGAATCTCGCCTTCCTATACCAATAGCGTTCCTCACAAGCTCACCGCATCAACTCGGTCCATAGCCCTTTCTTGCCAAAAAGTACCTACAGTAACAACCCCAAATCATGAGCATGTAACAAATCATATCCACAAAAATATGATTGTAATATAAAAAATGCATAAACCGTAAATACAAATCACTTTCTGTATTTAACACATTTAAATGCTCCCTTTGGTTGTCCTTGTATCACAATCATAATTCAAGAGATTATATTACCAATAATGTATGTCATGACATGCATCCATTCCATGATTACCAATAACCATTTCTAGTCTCATTATATCAGTGGCATAACACCCCTCACGTTTACATGACAGCGGCATTAATACCCCTTGCTTCGACATATTAGCGGCATAATATCCCTCGCAATAGTAATATGACAGCGGCATTATCCTTCGCTTCGACATATTTGCGGCAAATATTCTTCATCGCTATAATATGACAGCGGCAAGTATTCTATCATCGCTTCGACATGAAGGCGGCAAGTATTATTCATCACTGGAATATAACCTCGACTCACAACACATGCACCAATGCATCCAATATACATATGCAACCATAAAGCATAACCAAATCCATGTATGCAACCATGATGCATAATCAAGTCCATGTATGCAACCATAAGGCATAATCAAATCCATGTATGCAACCATAATGTATAATCAAATCCAATGTGTAAAAATACGTTTTACCATCCGATGCTAGTACGTCTCACTACGTACCTTTGTTCCAAAAGTGGAGATGTCGTATGACTTTATCTCCTTGGTTGTGTTGCCACCTGGGATGGTTCTACACATTCACACAAATCAATATTAGAAGCCAATAATAGTCCGATACCAAAAATCCCACAAAAATGACCAAAATATTCATATTTGGCGTCTCGCGATCGATCGCGATAAGCCACTGCCTCATCGCCCAAAAATTCCCATTCCGCGATCGATCGCGAGATTGTGTCGATCGATCGCGCCAAACTTGCGATCAATCGCGGAAAGCCAGTGCCCGCACCTCGGGTACTCGCGATCGATCGGGAAAACTCGCCGATCGATCGCGGATGTCTGTATCGCCAAAACCACAATTTTTGTGCAGTTTTTCCCAAGCTTTACCAATACACCACAAATCAAAACATCCCAACAACTCAACACCATAATAACCCCATAAAACCAACATAAAACACCTCAAAAACCATAACCCAACCACATACAACATATATCCAAACAAACCCATTTTTAAATCCCAAAACACAAATCCAAAACTCAACTAAACAGCTTCAAACTTCAAAATGGAGAGTCCCTTACCACTTTGCTCCAAATGCTAGCAAGAAATCAAGTTTTGCAAAGTTCTCCTCCTCTTCCTTTGGCCAAAAACGTGAATGGTGGGTTTGGGGAAGGGTTTGGGAAATTTGTAGATAAATGAGGGATTTGAGAGAAACGAGGGGAGTGTTGGGGAGTTGGGGTATTAGGGGGTTTAATTAAAATTATGCCCCGATATTTAGCATGATGTATAAAATATCCTAACATGACATTTTAAAAACATTTTCCAAAAATGCACCATAATCTCAATTACACATGCTTTACCAAAAATAATTAATACCTACCCCAAACAAATCATGCCAACACCCAATTTACCAACATGCATCACATGTACCCTGAAATACATTAACAGGTCACGCCCACCACATGATTAAGCATTTCACCATATTAATTAATTCAACACTAAATTAATTAACACCATAATTATCACATAACATAATTAATCCCCAAATGCACATAATTATTATGGGGATATCACAATAATCCCCTACTTATAAGATTTCGCCCTCGAAATCGCATGCACTTATCAATCCGAAACTAAACATAAATCACATACCAGAAAATAGTTCTGGGTAGTGCTGCACCATATGCCGCTCCGTCTCCCACGTGGCCTCCTTGACACCCCTACGATCCCACTGAACCTTGACCAACGGTATTACCTTGTTCCGAAGTCTACGATCAGCTTTATCCAGAATCCTGACTGGCCGTTCCACGTAGGACACATCAGAATCTAACTGAACCTCTGAAGGCTGCAATACATGCTACAGATCCGGCTCATAATTCCGCAACATAGATACATGGAACACGTCATGAATACCAGACAATGACGGTGGCAAAGCCAGACGGTAAGCCAAAGTACCGATGCGCTGTAAGATCTCAACACATATCTCGGAGATAATTTACCGCGCATACCAAACCGTACTACACCTCTGAAATGTGAGATCTTCAAAAAGACCTTATCTCCCAATTGGAATTCCAACGGTCGCCGCCGTTTGTTTGCATAGGCTGTCTGCTTATCCTGTGCTGCCTTCATTTTCTGTCGGATTACCTTTATCTTATCCTCCATCTCCCGAATCAATTCAGGTCCTCCGACCGATTTGCTAGTCAAGTCATCCCAGTACAATGGTGACCTACAACGTCAACCATAAAGAGCCTTGAATGGAGCTATATGAATGCTCGCCTGATAGCTATTATTGTACGAGAACTCTACCAAGGTCAATGAATCATGCCAAGAAGTATCAAACTCCAACACACATGCACGCAACATGTCCTCGAGCGTCTGTATAGTTCGCTCGGTCTGACTGTCCGTTTGGGGATGATATGTCGTGCTCAATCTCACCTCAGTACCCAAAGCTGACTGAAGACCTCTGAGCCATCCTCAAGTATGTGAATGTCATACTGTACGGAATAAAATGAGCCACTTTGGTCAGCCTATCCACAATCACCCAAATGGCATCAAAACCCGAAGTGGTCCTCGGCAAGTGGGTCACAAAGTTCATGGATATGTGTTCCCACTTCCATTCCGGTATCTCCAAGCTCCTCAGCTCGCCACCAGGTCTCTGCCTTTCTGCCTTCACCTGTTGATAGATCAAGCATCTCTTAACGAATGCTAACACATCTCCGTTTCATCATTTTCCACCAGAATTGATCACATAGATCCTTGAACATCTTCCTCCCGCCTGGGTGGATACTAAGCCTGCTGCTATGAGCTCGCTGTAAGATCCCTCTACGCAACTCCGGCGTACTCGGAACTACCCAACGGTTACCCAATCTCAAGGAACCGTCCTCAGCCACTCTGAACTTCGATGGCTGTCCAAGAACTACCAATGATACCAATCTCTGAATCTCATCATCTGCCTTCTGATCCCTCCGGATATTCTCATAAATGTCCGGCTCTGCCAATAAGGTTGATACACTTACCGATGATGTATCCACATCGAAATCATAGCCCAGATGGCAGTAAGAAGTCATCATAGCCGATAGATGCATGGTGTCCTCAGCAGTGCACTTCACCTTCCGACTCAAGGCGTCTGCTGTCAAGTTCACCTTTCCAGGATGGTATTCTATTTCACAATCATAGTCCTTGAGTAGGTCCATCCATCTCCTCTGTCTCATGTTCAGTTCCGCATGAGTAAACAAGAACTTCAGGCTCTTGTGATCCGTATAAATGGTAAACGACGTACCATACAAGTAATGCCGCCAACTCTTCAAGGCAAAAATGATAGCCGCCAACTCTAAGTCATGGACTGGATATCTAGTCTCATGCGACTTCAGCTGCCTCGATGCGTAAGCTATCACATGCTTATCTTGCATCAGTACACATCCCAAGCCCTGTAGTGATGCATCAGTATATAGAACAAACCTCTTGTTCTCCGTAGGAATCACTAACACAGGCGCTATCGTCAACCAATGCTTCAACTCTTGGAAGCTCTGCTCACAAGCCTCAGACCAATAGAATGGTACTCCCTTTTGAGTCAACTATGTAAAAGGCTTAGTAATCTTTGAGAATCCCTCGACAAAACGTCGGTAATAACCAGCTAAACAAGGAAGCTTCATATCTCGGGCACCGAAGTGGGGGTGCAGACCACTCCATCACTGCCTCTACTTTATTGGGATCCACTGATATCCCACTGCTAGAGATGGCATGTCCCAAAAATACCACGCTGCTCAACCAGAATTCACACTTGCTGAGCTTGGCAAACAACTGATTATCCCTGAGGATCTGGAGCACTGTCCGCAAGTGTTTCACGTGCTCCTCCTCACCCCGAGAGTAGATAAGTATGTCGTCAATAAACACTATGACGAACTGGTCAAGATATGGTTGGAACACCCGGTTCATCTGTAAGGACCCCAAGCCCTTAACCCTTGATTAGTGTATTAACCACTATGTGTGGTACATGCTTCTATACAAATCAATCGGGAAACTTAGATGATGCTTACAAAATTCCCTTAACATTCAACGTTATAAGATCATCTCTACTAACATATAGACTCATAGAGTTGCCCATTACCATCCCCATTTTGCCACTTTTCACATTGTGGACTTTTACAAAAATTTGGGCAGAGTCTCCCCATAAGTAGGGCTATCCCGAAATAAAAGCACAACACAATATATAGTTCCCGGCCAGGGAAAACACATACTCAACAGAACACAGCAACGCTAAGTAAATTCCCAGCCAGGGAAGACACCACACATAAGACAACATAGATGGGTTTCAACACCCACACAATACACCCATGACTCTCATATCATTAGCAATTCTACTCTTAATTGCATACAACATAGAATGAAAGAGAGAAAGGCACATGCCTTTATATACAATCCATATACAAGCATAATCGTGCTCACAGGCGAGCAGCATGAATATGTATATAATCCTCAGGTGTATATATATGTACTCTATACGATACCGTGCTCCATCAAGCTCTGGTACCACGATCCTGGGAGTACATCCAATCAACAGCTCGAGCTCAACTCCAAAGCCATCGATGTACCTGTTCACCTGCCCCAACAAAGACAGCCCCCAACGGGGTGAGCATACCAATACACGAAATCTCATAATCACAATAATGAAATTCATAATTTACAACACAAGTAAATATTAATGAATTTTAAATGATACTCCCTGGATGGCAACATCCTCATCCGGGATTCCGTGTACTGTCCCTGTTCTCACAATCATCAAACTCATCAAATCTCATAAATCAGTAAATCAACACATTGATTTAACTCATAGCATGCCTGATTCTCAAGTATCAATAATCAATGATTCCAAGTTCATTATACATACAAATATAGATATCTCAATATCTAGTACTGATTTCTCAATTTCACTATCAATCATAGATAGCTCAAATGCCTAGCATTTATTTTACCAATTTCCCATTATACTTAGACATCTCACATGTCTTATAATGAGCACATGATCCCACGATCATTCTCAGGCATCTCAAATGCCGTACAATAGTCATATAGACTCAGTACCCCATATATATCAACACATATATGCATATAGCCATACCCACAACCATCTAATGCAATTACAACACATTATGCATTTCACAATTGCTATCACGTAAAGTAATGCTCGTACGTCGCACGTACCTTAAATCTCCGAAGTCCGAGCCAAACCTTGCTCGAGTTCCATGCTCCGAGGAACGATGTGCTAACACGATAAATTAATTCATAATTAATTACGAACATGCAACCCATGCTCAAGCACACACGTAACCCTCAAAAATATTGCCAACACATGACAATTAACCATTATCGAAAATTGCTCAAGAATTCCCCACAAATTTTCGAACCTTCACCACACAAATCCAACCCAAATAAATACCATAATTCATCTAAAACATGAATTAATCAATTAACAACGAAAATCATCATCCCCAAGCCAAAATCCCCAATTTTCGATTCAAGCCCTAAATTCGAATCCAATTCCTCAATTTCGAACACAATCAAGCATCATAATGCATCAACAACATGAATTAATCAATCCATAACAAGAATCATCACTCCTTGTCAAAAATCCCCAAATTCGAACATAAACCCCGCAAAAAATCGAACTGAAATTCGAACCAAATGCAACCAATATTTCGAACCACAAAAATCTGAAATAATCGACTCAATAACAGCTCACATACGCCCCAAAAACACAGGAAGAAAAGCCCCAAAAATCGTACCAAAATCGGGCCACAAAATCGGACTGAAACCAGTGACGAACCCTAGCGCTTTCTGCAGAAATCCGAGCTCGATTCTCAACGAAACTTCGAATTGTTGGTATGGATAGGACCGCCTGGAAGAGACGAACACGGCGGCGGGTCGGACGCGCCGAACGGCGGCCGGACGGCGGCGGGCGGAGGCTTTTTCTGCGCGGTGGTCGAAAGGGGATCGAGAATCGGCGGGTACGGGGAGAGAGAAATGAGGTGCTGAAATGGTTCCGGTAATTAAAATCTCGGGTTCATCTGGTATTTATAGTAAAAATACCCCGAAATACTAATATCCCCACAAATACATCATGATTCATTAAAAATCATCTGTTTTCGAAAATTCTCTCTCTAACTCAAAAACCCCCTACCGGTGCCCACACACAGCACCCGAGATTCTGAGCCACACTAAAAACCCAACTCACAGGTTTTCACCGAACTGAGAATACGATCTCAACCTCGGGATCCAACGATCCCAACTACTCAAATAGACGAGCCCAGAAGGCCCAACACCTCGATTAAACTCCAATTGCCACGTAAAACAACTTTACGGGTTATTAACACTCCGGGATTAACATCCATAATTTCTGGTCATCACAATATCCCCCACTAAAAAGAATTTCGTCCTCGAAATTAGCACCGGTGTATCACATAACACCCGGGCTACACAATAACATGGAGCCATAACCTCGATTCCTGACCATATCAGAATCGTCTTAAAACCTCGAGAATACTTATCTCACAACAAACTCTGAAACAGAGCGACATACCAAAACCAACATATCACCCAAGAGGTAAAACGTACCTCGATGTGGTTCATCCCAAAAGTCAGTCCCTCATGACTGCAAAACAACCAATACTTACGACCGTAGATCGGACAGTCATCCTTCGTTCTAATACCACTAGTAAGAACGCATCATAAATGACACCTCAATCGTGAGAACGTTGACTTCGTGTCAAACTCTGGAGTGGAATAGACTTCCAAATCCAACATAACGTCAAAGAGCGTCAGTATCACTCAACGCTAACAACCCAAAAACAGTTAGTCAACTGAAACTGCAAGGATTTGAATCGCTCCCGATTCTATCGTAGATATCATCCAATGACATCTCTATCAAGACTCACGATGTCTAACATACATCGTTACGAGGGAAACACTAGGATACCACGGTGTACACATACCAAACCTGGTTTCCACTTTCAAACCTTTTCCATCGAAGGAGCAGTCGCATCATTGCAACTCAATTTGGGCAACTCACGGCCACAGATTCACACAAAAGACATCTCACAAGATGTCCACCTCCGGATATTCCAAGGATCACATCCTGATCATAAATAAACCATCGAGACTCCACAGAGTTCAAATCCTGGAAGGACATGCAATAAACACATTGCATCCTCAACGCTTGTGTCGACAACGACACCCAATAAATCTGAATTCCTGCCATCCCTTGACAATCCTAGGATTTAACAATCCAACTTGGGAAGGCTATCACATAACTCGAAGGAAACACCAACAATGGAACACCTCAACCCACACAAGATAATTCCCTCCTCAAAGGGAGTCAACTAACTTCACGATTGTTTCTCCTAACTTATCGTGCCATGGAGATTCCCAATCTCAAGGTGTTCAATATCTCTCATCAGAGATTTAGCCATCCAAATTAGCATACTCTATGCTTGACAAAAAAAGGAAATCATTAATTGGCATCCGTATACTCACCGGTATACCTGCCTAAGCACTGACATCACATGCATACTCAATGCACTTGGCTCGGGTATCTACAACATACCCCTAAGCCCCAAACACGACCGTCAATTCTGAGTCATTCCCTATCCAGTGGAGGACGATAATCGACGATTAACAACACGGTGTGATTCCCAAAATCAACACCACACGTACCAACTCACCGAATCTTTCAAAGATTCCCAAATAGGTCTAATACTACCTCCTTCCCTACAAGGGAAGTGCCATCGAACTCGAGATCCACAAGTCTCGAACCACCGTTCGGAAAAAACTGGATACAATAACCCCCATTGCATCCCAAATACACAGGTTCCCTCAGATCGAGTCAATAACGACCTGATGACTCTCTCGTTGGTACTCCAACAATACACTATGTCATCACCACGATATCTGGCTAGCAAAGCGCTGTCTCCATAGGCTTATATCAAGCCCACCAACAAACCATATGTCCCATCTCGGTACGCCATATCGTAACATCCATTTAGAGTAGTGGGTCATCACCCAAAATCTCTCTAAAACCAAAGCATAATGGACATCCCGGTGTCCTTGCTCAACCACGGAGCCATCTTAATTCATTAGGACATATCCCACACCTTCAGGGTGGGCGTGACCACGCCTACCGTAGATCACAACAACAAACGAGTAGTTTCCTCAATGACTACTCTTACCACCAATCACTTGGCCCTAGCCAAACCAACGAGCATACCCAAGGGTATCATTGCTCGACAAATAAATACTTCGAATATGTGCTGCGGTATAATTCCTATACGGCGCACCCAATAGTTCCTCGAGCAACTTGCTCGGCATAATGGTCTCGTCAACTAGTGACTTAGACACTACCATGTGCCACCAAGGCACTCAAACCATATAACCAAATACATAACATAAATGTATTAATCATCAAAACGACGTCACACGTCTACATAGAACATCAACTATGTCATCGTCATCTCGTGACGGCATATGTCAACATATGACATCCAACTAACATCGTCAAACATACAACGGTACATATCAATACACGACATCCATAATCTCATCGTCAAACACATGGCATATATATAGCAACACATAGTATCCACAATAATGCTAACACAAGTAATATGCCATACCTCATCGCTATCAAGATAGCGGAATACCTGTATCCGTCGCTCGATAATAGTACGTAGTCAGCACCCATCGCTCGAAGGCGGCAAATCCTGTGCTGAGTACATAGCGGCACAATCCATCGCTATAGAATCGACGGCATGATACCTCGTCATATAATAAGTGGTATGAAACCTCGCTATACACCTGAGCATGAAAATCGTCCACATAATAGCGGAAAGAGGCATCGCTATCAATACACATGGCGGCAAGAACCATCGCCAGTCAATATAGCGGCATGAACCATCGCTATCAATATACATGGCGGCAAGAATCATCGCCAGTCAATATAGCGGCATGAACCATCGCTATCAATATACATGGCGGCAAGAATCATCGCCAGTCAATATAGCGGCATAAACCATCGCTATCAATATCCATGGCGGCAAGAATCATCGCCAGTCAATATAGCGGCATAAACCATCGCTATCAATATCCATGGCGGCATGAACCATCGCCAGTCAATATAGCGGCATGAACCATCGCTATCAATATACATGGCGGCAAGAATCATCGCCAATCAATATAGCGGCATGAACCATCGCTATCAATATCCATGGCGGCAAGAACCATCGCCAGTCAATATAGCGGCATAAACCATCGCTATCAATATCCATGGCGGCAAGAATCATCGCCAGTCAATATAGCGGCATAAACCATCGCTATCAATATCCATGGCGGCATGAACCTCGCCAGTCAATATAGCGGCATGAACCATCGCTATCAATATCCATGGCGGCATGAACCATCGCCAGTCAATATAGCGGCATGAACCATCGCTATCAATATACATGGCGGCAAGAATCATCGCCAATCAATATAGCGGCATGAACCATCGCTATCAATGTGGGGTCTTCCCACCTTAACAGTGATTTAAAAGACATAAGAAGGACAAATCATGCATTAAGGTAACATCTTAAGGTTTTGGTTGTTACACGAGCTAACAGGATTACAGGTCAAAATACAAAACTTCAAAAATAATTCATTACATTCCAAAAGAATGTCATTTAGATTTACACTACTCCTAGAGTAGATACTAATCATAACTTGAATCCTATGCATTCCCGTGTCCCTAGTAGCTCACTGCCTCAACCCGACCCTTAGTCCTTTCGTCCAAAAGTGTACCTACAGGGACAACACATCATGAGCATATATAATCTTACTTAACATTATAAACATCATAGTAAATGCATGAAACATTAGTTAAGTAATATGCTGGTTATACATTCACTTCTTATTATTGTCCCTGACTTAGAATCATGCATATGGGGCATCTTACCCCCGTGGCATCTTACCACAACATCATCGTATGGTCTCTTACCATATGGGGCATCTTACCCCGTGGCATCTTACCACAATACATCGCATGGCCTCTTACCATGTAGGGCATCTTACCCCGTGGCATCTTACCACAATACATCGCATGGCCTCTTACCATGTGGGGCATCTTACCCCGTGGCGTCTTACCACAATACATCACATAAATGTCATCATATAAGCATCGTATAAACATCATCGTGTAAACATCGTATAAACACCGTCGTTTCATCGTGAATACTCATGCAATAAAAGCATAGTTGTAGAATAGAGATGTGTGTTACCGTCCGATGCCCGTACGCTTCTTACGTACCTTTTCAAAAAGAGGAGGAGTCAACAGACTTTATCTCCTTGATGGTGCCGGTACCTGGGATGGTTCTACAAGACCACATAATACCATATTAGATGCCTCAAAACCATCTTACATCATAAACTTAACAAAATAAAACATCATTAAATTTTTCAACTTTCTGCCTGTCTCGATCGATCGGCCCTAGGTCTCGATCGATCGAGGCACTGTGCACTAACAGTGTCTTGGTTTCCTGCCTCGCTCGATCGATCGAACATTTTACCGATCGATCGAGGAGCTTCACCGATCGATCGAGAAATCCTTCGATCGATCGGCACCAAAATTTTGAAAACATGATTAGACCTTCTGACTCGCTCGATCGATCGGGACCAAATCTCGATCGATCGAGAGTTCTGAAAAAATCGGGATTTCCCAGATTTTTGAGCACCTCATTTCACACCATCTTTTCTACTTCATAACATACATAAGATGCCTAAAAAGAGAATATCAATAACTTCCTCATACTTCCATTCATGTATTAAAGTCAAAGGTTCAATCATAACTTAAACCGGCATGCATTAAAATACCCCATCTTTATCAGTGCCCAATTAACTTGTTCAGAAAAACAGGGCACAATACACAGCCCAGAATTCTTGAACACACATCTTTATAGCAATGAAACTACTACATATCCCGTAGTTTATGCTTAAACAAATATGTTGGCATGTTCACCAAACTTTCGTGTATGTAATCATGCCAAAGGTTTATTTATAACCTAAGCTAGCATGCTTCAAATCTTCATAATAAAAGCCCTACGTATCATAAAAACAGAGCACTTCCTTGCCCAGATTTTCGAACACCTAGTTTCAAGCCAACAAATCTACCACATAGCGCATACATCATGCTCATATAAACATGCTAGGAACTTCATAAAAACATCATGAACGAGCTTGAATTAAAGGTTTGACAAAATCTAACCTAGCATGCCATTTTTATACCAAGTAAAAACATTAACCCAAACAAAACTTAAACCAAACAGAATGTGGTTTCTCACCCTCCTTTGCTCCGATTTTTGGAAGGTTTCTTGCAAAGAATTTTGAAGTTTCTTCCTTCCTACCTGCTAAGCTGGAGCTGGATGTGTTTTGGACGAAAATGGGGCAAGATAGGAGTGATGGAGGTGAGGTGAAAGAGTGGGGGAAAAGGCATGGGCACCCAGCCACTTGCAGCATGGGTTGAGGGTAGGTGGTGTGGGTTGGGGTGCCATGTGGTGTTTAATTGTATCCCGGTATATAGTACGATGTATTAAAATATCCTCACTCGATATTTTCTAACTTCATATAATTAATACATCCCTTAAAATACCCAACATGCTCCCCACATCATATCATCATAACATAATTCGTGGCCCCCAATTTAAATACACCATAACCCTTAGACACATCATAATTCATCATCATAGAACATAATCATATTACATTTCGGGGGTATTACATTATATCCATGGCGGCAAGAACCATCGCCAGTCAATATAGCGGCATGAACCATCGCTATCAATATACATGGCGGCATGAACCATCGCCAGTCAATATAGCTGATCCCTAGTCATTGTCACGGTAGTGTATTTTAATGCCCCTCGCTCAAGTAAAAACATGCGGTACTCCCACCCCTCGCTTCACATATAGGCGGCATAGAATAACCTCGCTTAAATGGACATGCGGTACTCCCACCCCTCGCCTCACATTTTAGCGGCAAATATTCTTTCCTCGCCTCATATGCTAACCACGCTTCAATGTGACATGCGGCGCTCCCACCCCTCGCTTCACATTTTAGCGGCACAAAATAATAAATAGCGGCAAGCATTTAAAATCATCACTCATCCATAACAATGACTCATGGGATATTCACCAAGTATTCCATTTACACCTGCAATCACAAAACATATGCCATATCCAATATACATCAACATGAGTGTATTTTAATGCACCTCGCACAAATGTGACATGCGGCGCTCCCACCCCTCGCTTCAACAAATGGCGGCAAAGCATTAAAATCATCACTACATGTACACATACATCCACAATGTATAAATCCATGATGTATATAAAATGCAGGTTACCGTTTCGTATCTTCCAACCATGGCCTTAGCCTTTCGCATCATAGTGTTCCTACAGGAACAATCACAAACCATGAGCATACGATAATCCATATTCTCCACAATATGATTATAATGAGTAAATGCATAAATCGTGAGTACAAGGTACTTCCCATATCCTAATGCATTTCAAAATGCTCCATTTGGTTGTCCCTGTGTCACAACTCACAATCATAATCAACAGGTTATATTATGATTCTATAGATGTCATGACATATAATCGTTTCACTATGATCACATATCACAAATGCACATAAGCAAAACAGTTGTGTCATACAACACTAGCTACTATCATGCATAAATATGTGCTACTCATCCCTATCAGCATGTTCCAGGCCCTCAACAGCCCCAAAGAGCTAACCACTGCTCTGATACCACTAATGTAAGGACCCCAAGCCCTTAACCCTTGATTAGTGTATTAACCACTATGTGTGGTACATGCTTCTATACAAATCAATCGGGAAACTTAGATGATGATTACAAAATTCCCTTAACATTCAACGTTATAAGATCATCTCTACTAACATATAGACTCATAGAGTTGCCCATTACCATCCCCATTTTGCCACTTTTCACATTGTGGACTTTTATAAAAATTTGGGCAGAGTCTCCCCATAAGTAGGGCTATCCCGAAATAAAAGCACAACACAATATATAGTTCCCGGCCAGGGAAAACACATACTCAACAGAACACAGCAACGCTAAGTAAATTCCCAGCCAGGGAAGACACCACACATAAGACAACATAGATGGGTTTCAACACCCACACAATACACCCATGACTCTCATATCATTAGCAATTCTACTCTTAATTGCATACAACATAGAATGAAAGAGAGAAAGGCCCATGCCTTTATATACAATCCATATACAAGCATAATCGTGCTCACAGGCGAGCAGCATGAATATGTATATAATCCTCAGGTGTATATATATGTACTCTATACGATACCGTGCTCCATCAAGCTCTGGTACCACGATCCTGGGAGTACATCCAATCAACAGCTCGAGCTCAACTCCAAAGCCATCGATGTACCTGTTCACCTGCCCCAACAGAGACAGCCCCCAACGGGGTGAGCATACCAATACACGAAATCTCATAATCACAATAATGAAATTCATAATTTACAACACAAGTAAATATTAATGAATTTTAAATGATACTCCCTGGATGGCAACATCCTCATCCGGGATTCCGTGTACTGTCCCTGTTCTCACAATCATCAAACTCATCAAATCTCATAAATCAGTAAATCAACACATTGATTTAACTCATAGCATGCCTGATTCTCAAGTATCAATAATCAATGATTCCAAGTTCATTATACATACAAATATAGATATCTCAATATCTAGTACTGATTTCTCAATTTCACTATCAATCATAGATAGCTCAAATGCCTAGTATTTATTTTACCAATTTCCCATTATACTTAGACATCTCACATGTCTTATAATGAGCACATGATCCCACGATCATTCTCAGGCATCTCAAATGCCGTACAATAGTCATATAGACTCAGTACCCCATATATATCAACACATATATGCATATAGCCATACCCACAACCATCTAATGCAATTACAACACATTATGCATTTCACAATTGCTATCACGTAAAGTAATGCTCGTACGTCGCACGTACCTTAAATCTCCGAAGTCCGAGCCAAACCTTGCTCGAGTTCCATGCTCCGAGGAACGATGTGCTAACACGATAAATTAATTCATAATTAATTACGAACATGCAACCCATGCTCAAGCACACACGTAACCCTCAAAAATATTGCCAACACATGACAATTAACCATTATCGAAAATTGCTCAAGAATTCCCCACAAATTTTCGAACCTTCACCACACAAATCCAACCCAAATAAATACCATAATTCATCTAAAACATGAATTAATCAATTAACAACGAAAATCATCATCCCCAAGCCAAAATCCCCAATTTTCGATTCAAGCCCTAAATTCGAATCCAATTCCTCAATTTCGAACACAATCAAGCATCATAATGCATCAACAACATGAATTAATCAATCCATAACAAGAATCATCACTCCTTGTCAAAAATCCCCAAATTCGAACATAAACCCCGCAAAAAATCGAACTGAAATTCGAACCAAATGCAACCAATATTTCGAACCACAAAAATCTGAAATAATCGACTCAATAACAGCTCACATACGCCCCAAAAACACAGGAAGAAAAGCCCCAAAAATCGTACCAAAATCGGGCCACAAAATCGGACTGAAACCAGTGACGAACCCTAGCGCTTTCTGCAGAAATCCGAGCTCGATTCTCAACGAAACTTCGAATTGTTGGTATGGATAGGACCGCCTGGAAGAGACGAACACGGCGGCGGGTCGGACGCGCCGAACGGCGGCCGGACGGCGGCGGGCGGAGGCTTTTTCTGCGCGGTGGTCGAAAGGGGATCGAGAATCGGCGGGTACGGGGAGAGAGAAATGAGGTGCTGAAATGGTTCCGGTAATTAAAATCTCGGGTTCATCTGGTATTTATAGTAAAAATACCCCGAAATACTAATATCCCCACAAATACATCATGATTCATTAAAAATCATCTGTTTTCGAAAATTCTCTCTCTAACTCAAAAACCCCCTACCGGTGCCCACACACAGCACCCGAGATTCTGAGCCACACTAAAAACCCAACTCACAGGTTTTCACCGAAATGAGAATACGATCTCAACCTCGGGATCCAACGATCCCAACTACTCAAATAGACGAGCCCAGAAGGCCCAACACCTCGATTAAACTCCAATTGCCACGTAAAACAACTTTACGGGTTATTAACACTCCGGGATTAACATCCATAATTTCTGGTCATCACATCATCAGACTCATAAAGAGCCGCGGTGTTCGTCACACCGAACGGCATAACTAAGAATTTGTAGTGCCCATACCGAGTCCGGAATGCTGTCTTCTGAACATCCTCCTCCCTAACCCGTATCTGATGGTATCTTGACCTCAAATCAATCTTGCTATATAGCTTCGTACCCTGCAACTGATCAAATAAGTCATCAATCCTTGGGAGAGGATACTTGTTCTTCACCGTTGTCTTATTCAGTTGTCGGTAATCGATGCACAAACGCATCGAACCATTATTCTTCTTAACGAAAAGAACTGGCGCGCCCCAAGGCGATACGCTAGGGCGTATATGTCCCTTGTCAAGGAGTTCCTGTAACTGCTCCTTCAATTCCCTTAACTCCGTCGGTGCCATCCTATAAGGGGCACGAGAAATAGTGGACTTTCCCGGTAACAACTCAATCCCAAACTCGACCTCTCTAGTCGGCGGGAACCCTGGAATTTCCTCCGGAAACACATCGGCAAACTCTGCCACTACGGGTACATCCTCAATCCTCAATTCCTTATTCTTTTCCGCCAAGTCCACGACATAAATAAGATAACCCGTATGTCCACGTTCCAATAACCATGACATTTTGACAGCCGATATCAACGGAATCTTCGCACGAGAACCATTCCCATAAAAAGTCCACTGAATCCCCATATCAGATCGGCACCGTACCGTCCTCTGCCGGCAATCTACCACTGCTTGATATCTGTTCAGTATATCGATGCGCACAATGCATCGAAATCTGACATATCCAAAATGATCAAATCCGTCTTCAATTCATTGCCCTCAAAATAAATGAGGCAATCATCAAGGAACCGATCAGCAATAACATTCCTTCCAATGGGTGTCGAGACCATAAGAGGCGTGGGTAACGGAGATGTGCACATAAGATGTCTCTCCACAAAATCCGCAGACACAAAGGAGTGCGAAGCACCTGTGTCTATCAAAATAAAAGCAGAATATGTAAATAAATGGCACGTACCAGCTATCACCTCTTATGGAGCTGCCTCGGCCTGCTCCCTAGTCAGTGCATAAAATGTCCTTGAGGTGGCCCCATCGCCTGACCTCCCAACTATCGAGGCACCATTGGTCACCTCTGCTGCATTGTCCCGCTAGAAAATCTCCCTCTACCTTCCCTCAGGTCAGTTTGTCCTTCACGGTTAGGACAATGCCGAGCAATATGGCCCGACTTGCCACATCTGTAACATGCAGAACAGTCATGCATCAAATGCGGCACTCCACAGAAATGACACTTCACTTCTCCAACTCTACTTGCTTGAGTTGGTCCCCTAATGGTGGATGCAGATCTTTGCGATGGAACTTGTGGGGGTACAGCATCAGTATAAGCACCGACTCCAATCTCTGCCAGCTCTGCTCTAGTAAGAGCATCATCAAATGAGCTGGGGTTATTGGAGATAACCCGGGCAAACAGTTCTGGCCTCAAACCCTTCAAGAAGTGCCTCATCTTGGCATGCCCATTGGTAGCGATATGAGGGACATACCTCAACAGCGATGAATAATGCATGGCATAGTTCGAGACAGTCATATTGCCTTGCTTTAGGTTGGTGAACTCATCCTCTTTCATCTGTCTAGCAGCAGCAGAAAAATACCGGTTCAGAAATCGTGTCTGAAATAAAGTACAGTCCACCAACATGCCCTGAGCTCTCAACTCCATCATTGTCGTCTTCCACCACATGGAAGACTTCTTACCCAATTGAAACTCGCTAGTCTTAACCAAGCAGTCCTAGCACAAGGTGCAGACACAAAGATCTGCTCAATCCTTTCAAGTCATTCTTCTGCTTCCTCCCCTGTCTCTGTCCCCTCAAATCTAGGCGGATGTAAACTTTGCAACGGAAGAAGCTGTTCCCATTCCGTTCCGTCTGTTCCAGCCATTCCATTCCCGTTTTTGCAAACCATGCTTCGAATCATCCTAGGTTCTTGATCCCATTTTTTGACATTAACATTGGAAATCTGAAATTCTTTTTCTTTTTCGACAGCAATCTTTCACAGCAATCTTGCACAGCTTCATCCTATGACCAAGGATTTGCAGGTTGAAGCCTCCATTGAGGAGAAATGATTGGACATATAAAATTGGAGGGAAGAGAATGGGAGAAGAAGACGATAATGAGGGAAGAGAATGAATTTTTGATTAAGTAATTGGACCTATCTGAATTGGGTTTCTTGAAAATAGATGTTTATGTAGCGTTGATTTTTTTCCAAATTTAGTTGAATTATTATTTGTATTGGTACCCTTTCATAATTTTCTCTAAAAATTGAAATACCCATGTCCAATTTTGAACAGTAAACCAATTAAAACTATATAATTTGTCATATAAACCATTTAAATTATTTTGAAAATGCTATTGAATTAATGAAATCAAGTGAAATAGTTACTAAAATAGATATTCATTATTGGCTTAAATATTAATATAATTTTATTAAAATATTGACAATATATATATATATATATATATATATATATATATATATATATATATATATATATATATATATATATTTAATTAATGAATTAAAATATGATGAGAATATTTTCAAACTATATTTATCAGACTAGGTAATTTAGAAGAGTTTTTTTAACCGAATATATTTTCTTGATCATAAACTTAAAAAAAAAAACTATTTTGGAAAATTAATATCAACTTTGTGGAAATTTGGGTTTTTTTATAAGAAATTAAATGGACATTGGGTTGGATGAGTTTGGAAGCTTGTAGCAAAAGGTGAACCTCTATCGACTTCATGTTAATTGGAAAGCATTGCTCTGTATTGTCATCTTTCACAGAGACTCTCTCTTGGAGGACAAATGAGCTGAGTCTACGTTTTTCTTTAAAGAAAGTTTATTTTATATCTTTTTTCAAGGGATTTTTGTCATTGTTTTTTATTTATTAACGATATAATTTTGCTAATTAAAAAAATTACCAAAAAAAGGTAAAAAATGTTTTTGACAAAATTATAGTGAACTTAAGAAACGTCGAAAAATTTGGCAATCCATAAATGTATATTTGTGATATATTTTTGGCAATCCCGAAAATAAGTCCAAATAAACTGCAATACAAACATATTAGATTTAAGACATTAACATATATACATAATTATTAATATTTAAGTTATGTAATAAACTAATTAAAAACCTGACATTAATATATCCTTCTAGTGTGCTGGCTCAATTCATACCAAATTTAATTGTTCCATAAATTTTTTTACGTGTGTATATATAAGTATTTCAAAGACTAACTTGTCGAATGTATATTTCATTTTAAATTAGGGAAAATTGCAAGGAAGTGCCCTTTTGGGAAATTTAAATCAATTAAGTCTTGGGAAAAAATTTTAGTGCAAGAAAATCCAAGTTTGAGAAACTTCTATGCAAATAGGTTCAATTTTCAAATTTTCAAATCAATTGGGTGTTTTATTTGACTCTTTTACCCCTCAATGGTTAGGTGAGATTGCATTCTATTCCCTAGGTTTTTGTTTAACTTACAAAATGGTCTCTATATAATATTTAATTATCTTTTATATCCTTATATTTATAAAAAATGGCATTTAATATCTTCTTTTTACAAGTCCCCATTTTTGCGATCCTTGGCACAAAATAGTATCATAGCCTAGGTTTATTCTGGAAATACTATAAATATCTTGAATATTAATTTGCAACCTATACGGATGAGACGATTCAAGAAATTATGAACCCGGACGAATGTTCGAAGTGTCATTCTTACATGTGGTATTTCCAGAAATTGGAAAAACTAAACCAGAAGCATATGGCAGAAGCTCATCGCTTAAACCATAAGTGGAAACTTTTACTAGGAACATGTTTATGCACACCAGGCATAAATCATTACAAGGAATTGGAAAGGATGGCTAAGAGGCTTCATCAAGTGAACCTCCAACTTCAGTTCCAGATAGCCGAACTTCAGGAAGACGATCATCCTGAACACGAGGACGTTGTTCCAGACCCCAATGATCCAACAGGGTCCGGACCAGATAATTAGGATGGGAGAACCAACCTTTCAAGAAATCGAGCCAGATTCTTCTAAGATATCCCAAGATCTTAGAGAGATTCAGAAGACAGTGCAACGCTATGGCTACCTTCAATACCATGTCCCTGCACAGATCCATCAGATTCAAAGTCAGGTGGAGATTATGATTAAACATCAGAAGGAGATTCTTGAAAACCTTCAAGATGTTCAATCCCGGGTAAAGGAGTTTGAGTCAAGGCCAAGTCCGACAGGAAGAAGGAACGGAGGATGGTTGCCACCATCCTACGGAACAGAACCCCTTTTACACCAAAAAGGGAAAGTGGAGGTGGTCCGAAGGCCTTTGTCAGAGACTGAAAAAATGATTGCAGCCCTACGAGGAGAGCCATTACATCCCACAAAGTAATGGAAAGATCAACTTGGAAGATCTAGGTGATCTTGCGGATTCATTTGCGGGATTAAATCTCGTAGAATTCAAGACAGGAGAGCTTGTACAAAGACCTCCACCACAAGAAAGTTTCGGGTCACACAATCCACCTGAAGGAGATCAAAGTATGCCGCACAGGGAAGATTTCACCTCAGCAACTTTGGATCCCCCAGTTGGAACAAGGAATCGTTCCCGAAGGCCAGATATTCATCAGACGCCCTACGGGAAATCACAACTAGATCCAATCCATCCATATGGACTTATGCTCAACATGGATATTTTGGATTTCAAAAACAGAGAAGTTCTTATTGATGAATGGGCTTCAGCAATGAGAATAGCAGCAGGAACACTTGACTTAAGCAAAGAAGGATTCATTTTACTTCTAAAAATGAGTCTGGAATGATCAGTCAAGATTGCCTGGGATCTAGGAGACCTGGGAACCAAAGAAGAAGTTTTAGCCGGAGAGTCCTTGAAAGAGATCGTGGACAAGATGGCGAAATTCTTCAAAATCTGTTTCATTGGAGTAAGCTACTTCGAAGGAATGGAGGAAGAGACGGCTAAGAAATACAGACAAGCTATGATTAGCCTGGAACTACAAGACATCTTCTATGTAGACGAATACATCAAACTATTTACAGAGTATCGATGGAAGTCGAAGATAGCGGAGAAGGATGCAGCAAAGCTGTTCTTTGCCAAAATTCCGAGCCCATGGAGAGAAATGCTTATCCAGGAGTATACACCTAATGCAATCGAGACGGTGTCCAGGAGAATGTCATGTCTTAAAGTCAAGCTTGCGGAGTGGTGCTACCAAGCAAAGCTCCAAAATAATTTCAAGAAGCTCGGAGGAATCAACAAAATGGCTCTTCTTTGTTGTACGGGAAATGACATCCCTACAATCATTGGGAACTACCCACAAAGGTGAAAGATGAAGAAGCACAGAAGTCATTTGTATGCCCAAAGAGGTGGTTCAAGAAGAAGTAGGTCTTCATGGAGACCTAGAAAGTTCTGGTCAAAACAGAAAGCCCAAAACTACAGATCGGGACAAAGATCAGGACCAACAAGGAGTATAATCTCATCGACAGGTTCTAGTCAAGCTAGTTCTAGCAGAGCACCAACGAAGAGAACTTTCAGATGCACACCTATAGGTGCAAATGAGAGTTTCAGATTGTAAATGCTGGACATGCGGAGCAAAAGGACATATCTCTATAGATTGTCTAGAAAACCAAAGCCGAGGAGTAAGACAATTCGAGCATACCAAGGAATTTGAGGATGCTGTCTATTTTCAGGATTTGGTACAGGTGTATCAATTTGAGGATATTCCCTCAGATGAAAGCATATACGAAGAAGAGATCTATTCTGATGGAGGTGAATCCAGCTCAGAATCAGAGTGAAGGAGAATTCCTTCAACACGTGATGAGAGAAGAGCCGTCGGGGTTGATGTAAAAGCCCGGATTTTAGTCGAACAACAATTAAGGCAACCGATTCCTATTAAACTCTTTGGGTATTTAAAATTTTAAGTGTTATAGTTTAACTAGAACACTATTAATTTAGAGTTAAATTATTAATTGGTTTAGTAGGTATAGAATTCTTGCTAAAGGAGGTTACAATTGCCTAAACTCTAGCCAAGAGTTTCCATAGCATCAAGGAGTCCTTATCCATCTCAAACTCATCCTTTAAACCATCGAATTGCAGCAACTTTGGATCGAACAGAATCGGATCTTCACCTCAACAATTTGCATCGATTTGCTCCTACATTCTCGAAGGATTTTTGCTCTAAAACTCCTCATATGATCCTCTCTAAGTTCTTGATAAAATTTGGCAAGAATTTCATGAGATTAGGCTTGTTAAATTCGACTCCCTCCAGCCTCAAAACTCTCCACAGAATATGTTTGATAGAGACACAAAGCTGCTCGGAATCTTCCCTACGTTTTCGAGTTAGAGTCCAACTCAAACACCTTAAACTTGGCCTCCACCTTCATCTATAAATAGAACCAACCTAGGTAGTAGTTTGTTCATCACAAGCCATCTCCTTCCAGCCATAAAATTGAGAAGAAAAACCCACGGTTTCTGTCCAACAATTCGAAAAGTTGTTCCATTAATCCAGCGACCAAACCATCGAAACTTGGCAGAATTTGTTCTAAAATTTGACAGCAACCATAACCAAGGAATCGAGCCTTGATTCTGTCCAAGTTTTTCAGAAACGTTTCAACACCTTGTTCCATCGAATTATCAGCAAGTTTCGAACTAAGAATCGAGAGATTCTTGGCCAAATTTCCAGCAACTAAAGCTCGAGTTGTTCCAGAAATTTTTGTAACAATCGTAGCATTTGGTTCAAAAAAGGATAAGAATTCTGTCCGTGTTGTTCTGTTATTTTTCGAAAGCCAAGAGTGGAAAGAATCCCATCGTTTCGCACCATCGATCACTAAAGCACGTATATCATCACTGTAAGTGGGCTTTTGCTATTTATTCATTTCGTTTTTGAAAAACTATAGTATGTTTTGAAATCTCGATCGATATGGACTATGTGAAACTATGAAAAGTATATTTTGTAAGCACCTTAAACTCGAAATCTAATTGGATTGGAATTCCCCATGACCCTGATGCGGTGGGGTGTAACCGCTAAAAGAACCTTATACGGTGGTTATCTGTTGTTTCTGGAGTATCCAGACCCTTTATTCGTAAGCCGATGTCATGACCTCATCTCTAGGAGGGATAAGTCTAGAGACTGACATCAGTACCAAGAGGAGATTAGATGCTTTACTGTGCTTAAGTATATGAAAAATTATGAACGATATGAGATGTCATGTTATGGCTCGTTGGAGCAATTATGTCAAGATACATTCATATCGGTTTATGTCAAGTTATGATTCATGTTATGAAAATTATGAAGTATTTATTATGATATCATATCGATTGTCCCCCACTTGCTGAGTGTTTTCCAAAGCACTCAACCCTTACTCTACATCCCCAGATAAAGCTGAAGAAGAGGTTGAAGCTGAAGAAGAACACCAATTCTGGGGTTGGTGATTAGTCCGCTGCGTATTTCTTAAGACTCTAAGTTTATCATTAAGTACGATTTTAATTCGTTTAAGATGTTTAAGTTTTAATTTCGCGTTTTTAATTCAATGTAAAGACAATGGTTATTTATTTATGGAAAATAGACTGGTTTTCGTTTGTTACGATATTACGAGGCTTATTGGTTTTCTAGTTGTATTGGAAAATCAATGCCGGTGTTATTGACCCCGGTCTCGGGGCGTGACATTTTAGTGGTATCAGAGCCAGGTTCCATAATCCCGCAGGGAAAAGAATTCTAGTTGATAAAAATACTAGAAGAGAAATCCCGGTTGAAATAGACCAACTGGTGAAATAAATACAGTTGGGGAAAAATATCGATTCACGATAATTACAATAATCAGAAGTCCAATCTGATTGATCATGTGAATACGAATTTTTTGACTTTTAAAAATTTTAGTTTCTGATTTTTAAATTATTTCGAAAAAAAAATAAATAAACTTATTTCGGAAATTCGAGAATCAGAAAATTTGAAACCCTAGCAGTTACCGTCGCCGCCGCCTGCCGCCACGATAGTCGTCGACGAGTATACCAATCGAGCTGTTTCTTCCAGTCGACCCTACTGTCCAAGTTTCAGATCGATCGGATTCCGTTTGCTCTGTCAATTTCGCATTCGAAATCTAAGAGCCCTAACCCCCAAAATATGTTCATCCTTTGATTTTCGGATCTTATCTGCGTATTTTTGAAATTAAAATTTTTCGACAGATCCTCCAAGCAAGACGATCGATAGCCCTCTGTCAATTTTGGATTCCAAGCTTCGATTAGGGATAATTTCAAAACCCTAATTTTCGATTATAAACCCTAATTTTCGATTTAAAAAAAAAAAAAATTTCCAGGATTCGAATTTCGATTTCTTACTTTTGATACTTGATAATTTTGTCAAGTATTTCATTTGACTAAATTAGTTCCGTATTTGGGTTTAGGTGATGACAACCCGAGCCCAGACTGTCAAGATTCTTAGCCTGGAGCAAGAAGTTGAAAAGCTCAAGGAAGCTAAATCTGAACTACTTGAGGTAGTAGACCACCTACGTGGCGATGTTTATAGACTCGGCTACTATCACCATCAAGCCGATGAGCAGAGTAAGGAAGCTAACAAAGAAGTTGCTCGATTGGATGAACTCCATCGGACTGCTGCCGAGAAATGTGTAGTGCAAAGGCAACAGCTGGAGCAAATGGCGGATCGAGTTCTCTCACTCCAAACTACGAACCATCGCTTGACATTAAGAAGCATGGATACTGGGGTACATCACTCACCTCCAGAACGTCAATAGTGATCTACGGGAAGCCAATGATTACATGCGAGGTCTCCTGGACGCTGTAGAGCCAGATGAAGACTCAGAGGAAGACCCAGATGAAGAACCAATGGAGGAAGAAATCGTAGAGGAGTTAGGAAGTGGGGAAGTTATAGATCCGTAGTTTCCTAGAAAGCATTGTTTAGGAGTTTTGTTTTTTTTAAGAATTATTTTGATGTTCAGCATTTCCTTTCCGTTTTGTTTTGATAAACATTTTCAATGATTAGTAAAATCGTCATTTCTGTTTATCATGTCTTCTTTATCTTTCCGCTATCGTTATATCTCTACGCAAAGATTTTAGATCTATATGTATTGTAGGAAATGGCCGGACATCCTACTCGCAGCAATCGTAATCCCAACTATGCTGCCCCTCATAACAATGATGAGGAAAGAACTACTGATAACCAACGACCCCCTAGAGTGGGATTAAGCTGCGAGGATTTGATGGCTATAGCCACAATCGTTGCTACAACACTGCAGGGCATGACTAACCCTGCTGCTAACCAGCCACACCCGCAGCCAGCGCCACACCCGCAGGGAGTGAAGTATCACTACGAATCACTGCGAAAGAACCGAGTTTCAACTTTCGATGGCAACTCAGACCCAGAAATGGCACAAAACTGGCTTAAACAAGCGGAAAACCACCACAGACTGCTGGAAGTACCTGAAGACATCAAAGTGGAAGTCACCACGTCATTTCTCGTTGATCAAGCTGGAAAATGGTGGGAAAACGTGTCACCACTTATGTTAGAAGCGGGACCAATCACATGGCAACGGTTCCGAAGTACCTTTCTAAAGCAGTACTTCCCAACAGCGGTACAAAATCAGAAACTACGAGAGTTTGAGCACTTGACGCAGACGCCAGACATGACAGTGGTAGAATATACCGCGAAGTTCAACTCGCTGGGAACATATGCGCCAAGCATAATGGCAGACGAGTCCCTAAAACTACATCGCTTTAGGATTGGACTGAACAGTCGTATCCAATCCACCCTTGTGATTTTCGAGACCGCAAATTTTGGAGATCTAATGGGAGCAGCCATCAGGGCTGAAGCAGACATAAAGCGTCGCGAGGAAGAATTTAAGCGCAAGCGACCCTCCATTAGTCGGCATACCTCTAATGGTCAAAACTTCAAGAGGCCTAACCCGTCCAGTAATCAGCGAAAAGGACCAACGATAGGCCCAAACTAATAGAGGTTTCCAAAATGCTCAAACTGTGGCTACAACCATCCGGGAGAATGCCTTAAGGGAAATGGAGCATGTTTCCGATGTGGAAAGTTAGGACACGGGATCACCGAATGTCCTGAACCTGATGTAAAGGGGACTATTGCAAGAAATGGCGGCCCTCCGAACAAACCGAATGCCCGTGTCTTTGCCATATCACAAGAGGAGGCAGAGGACACAAACGACGTCGTGGCAGGGTACCATTTTATTAAACGAATTACCTACTTATACATAGTTTGACTGTGGTGCCACACATTCATTTATGTCCAAAAGGTTTGCTAAGAAACTAGCCCTTAAACCGGAATTGCTTAGTGAACCATACAATGTAGCAACACCAGCCAATAAGACCCTTATAGCACATAGTATACACCGAGATTGTAATCTCAGTATTAATGAAATAAGGTTTAATGCTGAGCTAATTCAACTCAACATGGTGGATTTCGATGTTATACTGGGAATGGATTGGCTATCTAAACACCATGGAGTAGTGGACTGCCGCAACAAGAATGTTAAACTACAAACTCCAGACGAGGGAGAGATCGTATACCACGGGAAAACTAAGGAACGAAAATTCCTTCTGTCGGCAGCACAAACATGGAAAACCGTGAAGAATGGTGAAGAAGTATACCTAGCAACAATAAGCGAGGTAAAAGAGGAAGATGGACCCAGGATAGAAGACATAGCGGTAGTGCAAGATTTTCTGGATGTCTTTCCTGAAGAACTGCCCGGTTATGTTCCAAACCGAGAAGAGACTTTTCCAAACGGATCCTTATTCTTAATGAAGGAGTCTGAGGAGAGGAAATAATTATCGGCGGAGCATGTGGTACCCCATGGTACAAAGTTAAAACTCCACCTATTTATTTCCATGACACATGCCCCGATATGCTGTTAGGAAACAATTTCATACAGATATTCAAGCGGTTCACATAGGAGAACGAGACCAGGAGACTTATTTTCACTACCCTTTGTGATCATAAGATTATGATGCGGAGACTACGAGAGGCGTTTCACAAAAAATTCCCTATTAGTTTTCGCAACAAGCATGGTGATGAAGGAAAACTTCGACACCCAAAGATGAAAGATCAGCGGAAATTTGGAGAGGCAATTCTCCAGTTCCGACAACAAGGTCCTAGTGAAAAGGATTCTCAAACTTTTGACTGGGTTAATATCATGTCTTCCAGAGAGCATGATGAAGAAATAGTAACTCCAGAAACCCTGTTGCTACTGAAAAATGCGTTACGAGAAGAAGTTCCACACCTGAAACTACCCTCGAAGAGCAAATCACTCTAGAGGATGTAAAAAGGAAGATTCGTAGGAACTACAACGAGGATCCACTAGCATGGTGGAACAAAAATGAGCTCAGAGCTACTTTGAAGGTGAAAACTGGAAAATAAAATGAGCTTGTTAGGTAGAGGCCGATCCCATGAACCAGGAAGATCGGAAGGATATGCAGATCATACTTAAGGAACATCTTGACCTTAAGTTAATCTCAGCAGGTATTTCTCCATATAGCAGCCCATGATTTCTTGTACGGAATCATGGAGAAATTAAACGAGGAAAGCCGAGAGTGGTGATCAACTATAAAGGGATCAACGAAATCTTGGAGTTCGATGGATATTTTATCCCAAGCAGAGAACATTTGGTAAATAACATCAAGAATGCCAAAGTGTTTTCTAAATTCGATTGCAAGTCTGGGTTTTACCAGATTAAAATGGAGGAAGCAAGCAGAAAGTTTACAGCATTCTCCACACCACAAGGACATTATATCTGGAATGTTATGCCAATGGGATTGGCAAATGCTCCCCAGATATATCAAAGAAAGATGAATAATCTGTTCAAGGATTACTTCAGCTTCATGTTTTTTTATATTGACGACATCCTCATAGCGTCAAAAAACATGAAAGAACATCTTAAACATCTGGAAATCTTTTCAGACGTTTGTTACAAGGAAGGATTAGTGCTTTCCGAAAAGAAAGCAGTAATTGCTACAAGACAGATCGAGTTCCTTGGAATCGAGATCGACGAATCTGGAATCATCCTGCAGAATCATATTGTTGAAAAAGTACAAGGATATCCAGATGACCTCAAGGATTTAAAACAACTTCAGAGTTTTTTTAGGAGTTGTTAATTTTGCTGGGATGTTTATCAATAATCTAGCAAACCACCGGAAGGTGTTCAGTCCACTACTCAAAAAAGATGTTAAGTTTGAGTGGAATGAAGATCACAGACAAGCTGTCAAACAACTAAAGGAGGTTTGCAGGCAACTACCAAAGCTTGCAATACCAAACAACGAGGATGAACTGGTATTATACACAGATGCCAGTGATCATTGGTGGGCTGCAGTTCTCATGAAAATTACACTAGAAGGAGAAGTGTCATGCAGATATTGCAGTGGGCTATTTGATAACAGCGAAGTTATCAGATGGCACATCAACAAGAAGGAGATCTTTGCTGTTCGAAAGGCTTTTAAGAAATGGCCACTTTTCCTACTTGCAAAGAAATTTATCTTGAAAATAGATAATACGAGTGTCAAGGCCTTTTTAAAAATAAAATTGACTCAAAACCAGAAAAGGCTAGACTTTTAAGATGGCAAGCTGAATGCCAATATTATGATTATGATATTGTCATTGTAAAATCTGATAAAAATATTCTTGCAGATTTTTTGACGAGAGGTGGAAGCGAGTGAAGCTAATTCCATCATCACGAGATCAAAGCACATCCGAGAAAATCTGGAGGAGCTAGACAAGAAGATCAACGGCCTGGTGATTAACTCAGGTTGTGGGTCAAGTACAGGAACTGGATCTCACGAAGGTCCAACAGGCTATGAAGGCTACCATGCCGGCTCACACCTGTTTATAGGACAGTCTTTATATTCCCCTCCGATGGGATGCTTCAGCGGTGAACCTAAAGTCGTATTTCAGAGAGCCGAGCTCATCAACCGTTGTGGAGGATTTAAGTACCGCCACTACTGGTCCTAGTATTGATCCTTTCGGGGAAGATACAGAAGGAAAATTTGATTCCAAGGTATCTGGGATATCTGAAGAATCAAGTCAACCCAGCACCTCAGGGGTTAAAGAGGGAGAGATTAATCTTAGGCTATCGGCGGGCAAATCTAAGGTTATTACTAACGAGAATATTGTTTCCCCCAACTTCCCCTTTGCAGGAATATCAAAGATCATGGGAGAAACTTGTACAAGAGTGGGTATAATTCCTGGAAAAATTACAGCAGACTGGTCAGGAAAATACCCAAGAATGTGGATGCATCATGGTGTCAAACCAGAAAGTGTTCGTGAGTGGTTTTGATTTTGGTTGCCTAGCCTCAGTCTTTACCACAACACCAAGTTTTTTGGAAATCGTAAAATTACCGGACTGGATCTATGAAGGAGTGTATGACTCATGGCAAAATAATCATACACTGGGACGAGGAGATGTTCTGGAGCTGAAATTCATAACTGCAGCCCCAGAAATCACAGGAAAATGCATTCACCCTAGCTTTCATTTTGTAAAGTTACAGAGGCCTAACTGGAAGGCGATGGATCAAATAAAACCCCCGCCCGAAGGAACAACACTAGTTTCCCCGCTCACGGAGGACGATATCACTACCAGAAGAGCATGAAGATTATGGGTCTGTCTCACTGAGATGGACAAAGTCAAGTATCCGTTCAAAATTTTCCAAAAAACAGCAAACAGATCATTCATGGTTAACGCTATGACAAGCCATACTACAAAATTTGTCGAGGAAATATTTGAAAAGAAAAGGCAAATATTGTGGGAGAACAAGATTCCGGCGACCAAATACACCAGCCGGAAATTCTGTAACATGACACATGTTGGAAGATGGCAAGACCACATTTGCCCAAGATGCCCGGAGCAGAAAGAGCCACTGTTCGGGAAAGGATTCCCTGTCAAAAGGGACCAGAAAAAAGACGACAAAGCAGGACTAGGCAAACGTGGAAGATTCCCACGCGGACTGCAAATGCCAAATTTTTAGGGACCACAGGGAGACAAGAGCCATGTGACTCTGACGAGTACCACTACCATTTGCAAAAGAAAACAAAATGGTAGGACATCTCTTCGGCCGAAAGTCGAAGGGACGACAAGATACCAAACAAGAGAGAAGACGCATGCAATAACGTCTGATTATAAACAAGAATTGAAGTCCGGATTTCACATCCACCTCCAGATTTCTTTAAATACCAAGGCATTCAGGAAGCTAAGGACATCGAAAATTCTCCATAGTTTTCTGAAAAATAAATATTGTAGTCTCCAAACTTTGTAATCTTCAGCTTTCTTAGCTTGGTAATATTTCTTTTCTTTCTTTCTTTTCATAAGTGTCTGTAATATTATTCTGTTTGTTTAAAGTTTATGTGTTCATGAGTCAAGCCTCATCTATATGAGAGGCTAAACATTACTCTGTGATTTTATTTTTCTGTGGTGGCCCATGTGACTGATGTCATATTGACGTTGGATAGACGTCATATATTTTGTGGGATTGTATATTTGAAGTTGTGTGTTGTTGAGAGGTCCAATTACGAGGAGATTATGCCAAAACATTTATACAAATGATGTCATGTGTTGTCTGTTTACGTGGTGAAGTATGGGGCGCAACTCCGAGTCTCAAATACTCGAACCAAAACTCTAATATGACAAAAGTGTTCAATAAAAATTATCTCTTATTCACTAAATTACATCACAAACCTCAAACCAAAGTTCTTCAAACTCCAAATCTCACTACCAACACAATTCCAATGTTCAACAAGTCAATGAGAATAAAATCTCAAATCTTGACTCCAACAATTCCAACAACAGTTAATGATCCCCTAAAATCTCAATTCGGTAATTCTCATCACTACCACCATTAATTCTTCAATTCAACAATTATGATTTAAACATAATAATTAGTCTCATTCGATTTACTTCAAAACTGAGTTCGAATACAAAATGACACTCATTCATAATTACCTCTTAATTATCACATTTTCTCGATTTAATTAAGGTAATTAAGTTACATGCATCGCACTAACCCTGTACACTAAGTAGACATATTAGTACAACAAATTCAAGTTTTGTTGATCATCAAAACCCATAAATAATTTGTAGATTAATTAAGCATTAAACTCAACAATGCGTTTAAGGCTCAACAGATTCATCCCCCCTCCCCTTATTAATAAAAAAATCTTTTATATTGAGAAATTGATGACAACCACAAGATCAATGTATTGTTGACGTATATATGTGCATACTTGTATATGATTGTTTAAAAATTTATGTGCATATACCTAAGGGTATAGTTTTTTTTAGCAGTACCTAAGGGTGTAGTTGAGCTCATTCGAATGAATTATTTATGATATTTCATCCTTTAATAACTTTTATCATTATTTTCCATCGAAATGAATGAATAACTTTCTAGAAACAGCAAAAAAAATCCAGACCATGTCAAATACGATATTAAAAAAAAAATTCGATATTCAATTTTAAAAAAACAATATATTGGAGTGTAATAATTGTCCATGCTTGGAGGGAGACCGAGATTAGAGTTGCACCATTACCATCAGCTATAATTTTTGGTAAAGCGGCAAATACTTGATCTACAATTGATATCATAGCTGATATCACGTGTTTGATTACCCTGAGTTGTAAGGTAGTTCAATAATTAGGAGGGAGATTGATGAAGTGAAATAATTGTCTCTGCTTGAAGAATGTTAGAAGTGTGACGTTTGGGCTGCTACATGCTTTAAAGATTAGAGTTACAACAAAATATGATTTTGATAAATCGACAAGCATTTGATCATACAGAATACATATTCATATCTTGTTTTTTTATTTAAAAAAGACCTTAGATATTTAAATAGATGGGTAAAAAATATATAAATCTAAGCTAGATGACATTTGTTGAGATTTTTTAAGAGAAAATTACATAAGTGTACAACATTCCAAAATATCTTTCAACTAAATCTTTCAAAAAATCTTATTCCCAACTAAATATACATTCTAGAAAAAATTCTTTCAAATAAGTCCATTTTTTGGAAACATAATCTAATTAGTCCATTTTCATGGCTAATTTACAATTGTTTTCCTAAATCCCTTGCAGACCATGCACGGGTTGGAGGCTGAGATTTGAGCTGAATTCTCAAGGCGACATATTCAGATGAAATGTCCGCTGTGAATGCTTGTAAGAAAGGATTTCGCATTTGTTTCCTCTCATATCGTTGAGAAATTCTGCCCAATTTTGATGAATTTTGGTTCAATGCACATGGAATTGCTTCGACCCAGAGCTTTTGAAACAGGTACAAACGATGTGTATACTAACACAATAAACGTCAGTTGACAGAAAAATTGAATCATAAAAAAAAGTGAGAGGCAGATCTGCTTTTCTGCACACAAAAAAGGGAGAGTAAGACAATTTTTTTAATAAATGGTGGACTGTGGAGGGTTAATGTATTATAAAGAAGAAATGGTTTGACATTTATAACTACAACAACATATAGTAGATGCCTAAGTATAACTTCTTGTTTGTCCAGGTTCATTTTTCTGTCATGTTCCCAAGGAATATCTACATCCAGCTGAATTAAGGGATATAATGCAATTCGGCACCAGTAAAGGAGAAAATCTATCGGGTAGAAGAGAAAAAAACGATAGTCCAACTCAACCAACCGAGTTATATAATAGTACATAGTCTGTGTTATAAATGTGGGAGACGATGGAGGAGGAGGGGGTGAAGGTGGAGGTGATTTAGTAGGTGGCGGAGGAGGGGGTGAGGGAGGATGAGGTAGTTATGTAATAAATGGAGAAGGTAAATGAGACAAGATTGTATATATGAATGAAATAGAGGTTTTAAGTGTATCGTTTGCGTATAGTGCCGCTTGTGTTTAGCGGTGCATGTAAATTACATGCATCACTAGACTAATATGGTATATGTGTTTCATGTGAGTCTGGTGGTGCATGCAAATTACATGCACCGGATATTTTGGTCATTTTGACCTAAAATAGACTTAGTTGAAAGCAAAATATTTTGATGGACTCAGCCGAAAAAACTTTCTCCTCCTGATACCGACCCAAAATTTACCCATTTTTCAATGCTATACAGATAAATTTTGTCCTAAAGACCATCTCAATTCGAAGACTAATTGTCTAGGACAGCAGCAACCCTATTGTTGACATGTTCTTATATCTGGACTTGTGAGTCGCTTTGACTTGACTTGGACAAAATAAACAATTTTTTTTCCAAACAAAATAAAATATTCAATCCTAAAAAGTAAAAAACTATTGTTTTTTCCACACTTTTGTGTCTTGTCATCGTTAATAAGGTTCCTTGACTTTTGAGGAAGGAAGTTTTTTGCATTTCTCAAAATTAAGTCCCACAAATAATCGCACTAAGTAAATCTTTAAATTAAGTTTACTCGATAATTAATGTTCTATTAATATTTTATTTTATAATTTACTACAATTATCTAAAATTGTTGTTAAAATATTTGATTGATACATATTAGAATTTCCCATGACATCATAATATATGATATTAAATCTCTCATCTTTCTTCTTCAAAAAAACAAAAAGCTCTGCCAAGAATCTTTTGGCCTAGTGGTAAAGAAAAGACCTCAAAATCTCAAATTTTGGGGGAATTCTTGGGTTGTAGTCCCGTGAATGTGAGTTATGTCTACATACATTTATTGTAGGCTAGTTATACTTTGTGGTACTTTATGTTTTAATAATGTTAATTGTATTAGTTGTAGTCGATTGTACTCTAACGTTGGTTTGTACTTTCAATACGATAATATTTATAATTGTCGATGAAATTGTAATTATAATTGTTAAAAAAAAATCTCATATTTTAATACAATGAAATTTAAAAATTATTTTATTTTAATATAATCCAATTTAATTTAGAATACCATTCTCGATTGAGAAAATTAAAAATATTATGAATATAATTTCCAAGTACAATAATTTCTTTCTTTTTGTTGTGTCCTTTCCTTCCGGACAATATTTATCTATCAAGATTTAAAGAAAAGCCCTCGAATCTCGATCTTCGAATCTGGGGCTCAGTAATTTGAGCAATTTCTTCAAGAATTTCGCAGTTTGTTGAAGAGAATCTATCGATCAATTAATCGAGTATTTTTTGGTGATTATTTGTCGCTGGGGTTCTTTTTAGTTTCTAGGGTTGGGGCATGTAATCTATGACTCTGGAGGAATTGGGTATTTTGGGAAGCTGTGTAATTCATTGCTGTTTATGAATAAATGCTTTTTGGAGCGGATCTAGGGTGGTGGCTGTCCAGTTTGGTGGTGGTGGTGGTGGGATGGTTTGTTGCCCGCCTGAAATGGCGGCGCGTTCTGGCACGGAGGAAGGAGATCAAGAGACTACTGGCCTTGGCATCGGAGGAAACAGCTAGGGCCGAGCTCGAGGCCCTAGCTACCTCTTGCGGCTATGAGGAAGAACCGATGGTCATGGCGTCGGGATCGTCTCCCCAACGGCAATTCCAGTATCAGTGTGAGGTCTGCTTTAGTCCAACTACAACGCGTTGCAAGAGATGTAAAGCTGCTCATTACTGGTACGTTGGTTCACCGTCCTCGCTCCGCCCTCTGTTTGGATTTTTTTAGTATTTAGCTCGTCTTTCCTAGTATCTTTTTATTGGTGCGTGAATTTCCGATTAAATGTGGCTCGAAAACATGGAAACATCTGAAGTTCTGGTTTTTCCGACTGTTTTATGTCAAATTAGACGGTCAATAGGAGCAATGTTATTAGGTTCATTGTACTTTAGATAGTTCTTAATCTAGGATGGTAGCCTATCACACTGTTTTCTAATTTTCGCCATGGTCAGCGTAACTGTAAATGGTCAAATTCATATGAAAAGAAGTTGAGGCTGTTTCGGTGTTACAGCAATGACTCTGTGATTGGGATTGGATGCTTTACAAAAGATGGGATAATTAAGATATAGAATTATGATGGAAGAAAATGTGTAGTAAATTTGCTTTTTCAAGTTCGGTAACCATCTCGATGTTTGAACCATTTCTGTTCGTAATTGTACTCTTGCAAATGGCAACTGTAAAAAAGGATTAAAGAATAATTGGCATATTTTGAATCAGGGTATCACATGTGTTCTAATCGTTGGTCCTTTGCCCAAAAATCCACCTCGAAGTGGCAGCAGGTGTTGAACAGACTCATATCCTATTTATAAATGGAAATATTAGTATATAGGAGGCGGGCATAATAAAGAAAAGCATTACACAGGAAATGGAGGAAATATGCTGAAAAACTGAACTCTCAAGGATATTAATCTAGCCAAGGAAAGCAGTCATTAGCGAGGAGTAACTACTCCCTATACAAACATCACTACTCTCACTAAATTAAAAGAAATAAAATCGAATTTAAAAAATTTGTCGAATCGCAATTCAAACATTTGATATATTATTATCAACTATCTTCTGCGAAAAGTTTATACAAACCCTGTCTACTTCACCCGTGTAATGCATGCTGTTTCCAGTTTGTTCCACATTTATGCCACAGCTCACATTCTACCGAATGGAGCTAATTTCAGAATGATGTTCTTTCTTCTCCGTTTGATTACTTGTCCAAACTCCAAAGGGTAACTGATCTTATAAATATTGACCAACAAATTCCAGGGAAAGACGATGATGGGTTAGACCGTTAGAAAGAGAAATGAGAGAATCACTTACTATTGTTTCATCAAATCAATCATTATTACTAGTCTTGGTACTGATCTTCCACATATTTATTGTCTTAAAGTTATTTAGCCGGCAAGTTGGCTTTCTTCCTTATAGTATGTGTTGTAAGAAGGGCATAATTTCAATTTCCTATGAAGAAACATTTATTAGACCCTGAATATAGCTTATCAATATTTGGGTTTCCTTCCTACCAAAAAAAAAAAACATTTGGGTTTCCAACATTGGTAGGGCCTTTTCATATAATTATGCAATATTGTGTGGATTTTTACAATTGCATATCTCCATGAGTTTTGGAGGCTGCTCCAATACAAACTCGATCGAGAATAAGAGCTCCTACCCCCACAAGTTTTTTGGTGATGGATGATTAAAATTTGGTTTTATTCTTTTCTTTCACTAGATTTGGAAGCGAGTGTGAATATGGGATCTTCTGGGTGATTCTTTGGAAGTGAGTGTGAATATGGGATCTTCTGGGTGATTCTTTCTTTTTATGGCTAAAAATCTCCTGATTTGATTTTTTCCATCTGACATAAAAATATGCAAAATAAGAAGTAATGTCTTTCCAACATAATTTAGCAAATATCAATTTAATAGGCCTCATTATAAAGCGGGCTTCTGTACGCTATTCATTTGTTGAGACGAACTGATTAGTTAAATTTATATTCATATTCGAGTAATTTCCTAGTTGATCATGTCCGTGGATAATGACTTAACTGCGTTAGTGTCACTCATTAGATGGCAATTCTCACTCTTAACACATAAATTTGTAATTTGGGTGTTGATGTAATTAGTCATTCTATGCTATCATAGCTAATATAGTTGCAGCATAAGAAGTGCTGAAAAAACAATAATTGCATCAATCTTATGAACCATAACGAGTAATTTTTAGGTTTTACAAGGAATTGAAAAACTTAGCTTACTTACTATTCTTGATTCAGAACATCCAATGTGATTTTTCTAACGTTGGTACCCAAATGCCATGGATAGACATTGATTATGATACTTCTAGAGTATCTTAAATGCCAGTTTATGTGAGGATAGCAACACGTTTATTGAGGGCGCATGTGATGATACAGGGTTGTTGTGCTCTTCGTGATATACCTGCAGCTTAGAAAGCTTCAATCTCTCAGAAGAATAGGAAAGAAAGAGGAAATAAAACAAATTAATTTTGGGTGAGGGCATGTTAAATAAAGATGTGTATGAAAATGATGATTATGTACAAAAGGGCATTATATAACGAATAAATTCACAGTTGTTGGAAATGCTTGACCATGAAAATCAAATTCTTCTTTACTGGGCACTGCATATACATAACTCTGATGTGATGTTGTTAGTCAACGCTATCTCTTAAGCTCGTGGTACTTGGCAATAGGCTCTCTCTATACTTTAGACTATTGTATTAGTATTTAATAATGACTGTTCAATATTCAAGATGTTAGACAGGCTACTTTTGTCATGGACAGGGGAGACGGCTGCTAGTTTGAACTTTGAAATGTATTGGTCATTATGCCACTATTCTTTTTTATGGTTCGGTGAAAAGAGATAATAAGTAATAGGGCATGTTTAAACTTTGATGATGTGTATGTTCTACAGTTTCCTATGTGATCTTATTCCACATTGTGCTTTCTTGTAGTTATGATTCTTCTCTATGTTGTCTTGTGTTATATGGATTATTGTGTTGCATTTATATTAATGCATTACAAATGGTTGCAGCTCTGGAAAATGTCAAATAATTCATTGGCGACAAGGTCACAGGGATGAATGCAGTTCATTTGCCTCTCGTCAGAGCAATGACGTGGTGCTCCTTAAGCAAGATGAGTTTCAAAGCAGAGACAATTTGAATGGGATTGCTTCAAGACGTCCTCCATCGTCCGGAAACTGCGTATTTTCTGATCCCTCTCTTCATCTGCTCAGTGGGAAGAATGATAATACAATCGCAAAAAATAATGATGCGAAAGAAATTGCTAATATTGCCAAGGATTCGGTTGACTCACTTCCTGATGAACAAACTTCTTCCACCATTTTGAGTGACACGCCTGTTACTTCAATGAGCAATTTGAATGAATCCAATCAATTTGATGAGCCAAATACTCTTGCTAACATGGAGGCAGTTAAGCCTTTCTTATCCAAGCAATCTAGTTCGACCATCCTTGTACAGGATGTTTCTGCACCTGGTGTTTCACTTCAGTTCAAATCTGGTTGCATTGATACAGATGAGCTATCAGAATCTTCAATTTCATCAGGCAGCAATGCTTCAGGATCTGAAGAACTTTCACTTTCTGAACCTTCTACACCCTCGTCTGGTTTTTGGGAGGCAACAGTTGAACCCATTAGATCCAAGATTGGTGCACCTTATGAATTGGGGGATATAAAAGATCAAAATTCTTGTTCTTCTTGTTTTTCCTCTTCAGGTAGAAGTGATGCTCACGAGGAAGTGCTCGGTTTTGGCATGAACAAAGTCATGGCGCCCAGTCCTACATCAGTGGCCACGAATCCAACACATGAAGCCGCATTATCAAAGAAAGGAAATTCAGATTGTTTGAAGTCCAGAGGACCAATTTTATTGAACCACCAAATGCCTTTCCATATTAATGATAAAAGTACTTCACCCGAATGGAGCTCAAAGATTGAAGAAGCTAAATCCTCCTTTTCTGCTATTTGTCTTGAACATAAAGGTTCTGAATCTAAAGGGCATGCACCGAACAAAGATATTGTGGAAGTTCGTGGCTTGCAACATAAATCTCCTAAAATATTGGAGAGTAATATTGAGACATTTTCTATTTCAGATACTGTGGAATGTCGAGTTAATGATTCTCTGACCCTCAAATATTCTAAAACTGATATGCCTTCTAGTGGCTGCACCAGAAAGCATACTATTCTGGATGTGCAGTATATGAAAAATGGCGGTGACCGTGGTTATGATGTGCACAGTGCTAAAAGTGGTACTAATGCCCCAACAAGGAGAGTCACGGACCAATTTCAAGCTTCTAACTTCATTAGACAAGGTTATTTGGGTTCTAAAAGTGGACCTACGGGAAAATACGAGGTATGTTTGAAACTTCCATTGTATTTTAATGACCCACCTCCCTTGTGCCATGCGAACTATGACATGATTTCAATTTTACAGGGTTCATTTTCATATGAACATTTTGTACAGCTTTACAACTGGAACAAGGTTGAGTTACGCCCGCGTGGACTTATAAATTGTGGGAATAGGTAATTCTCCCCATAGCATTGTAAATTAAAAAGTGAACATAAAACCTTGTGCTTTCTTGGCTTTTCATTCTTCATTACTTTGGCTCGAAGAGCAGTAAATATGTCGTGACATTTTCCCAACTATAAATTACTATGTTGAGTATTAGATGATAGCCAGTTTTTGTCAAACCTATCTTTTTACATAGAGTTTGCCACATTTTGTGGTATGCTGACTTTGAGTCATAATTAGATTGTCTCTGTGTTGCACCATATATGAACATGCGTCTCTTCTATTACTTGTCTTTTCAACGATTTAAGAGTTTTTTGAATTTAATGGTTTTTAATATCATATACGTTCATTTTACGTTTTTAATTTTTATATGCTGGTTTATGATGTTAGTTGTTTGAGAACCTGGTCTCTCTCTGTCTCTATCTCTCTCTAGTCTTAGGCTTGTGCATATGCTAGTTATATTCCTGGGGGGCTTCTATAATTTTTTGTGACTGTTGGTCTTATCTTCTGATGCCTTTGATACCATCATTATTTTTATAAAATTTTATATCCCCTGAGAGTTTTCTTTTGTCCGAGTCTCCTGCAGTTGTTATGCAAATTCTGTACTCCAGTGTTTGGTGTTTACACCACCCCTCACAGCTTATTTTCTCCAGGGACTTCATTCTAAAACTTGTAAGTTGTTTCCATGCTTCTGTTTTCTTTTCCATTAACTGTGATTTTTTAATCCTTCAGTCTCCTGTTGTTTTTTGTTTTTACGTGATTTTGTGTTTTGTATCAGGTGGAAAGAGAGAATGGTGCTTCACCTGCGAATTTGAGTTGCTAGTTAAGAAGGCCAAAGAAGGAAATTCTCCTCTGTCTCCTGCCCCTGTGCTGTCTCAGATGGAGCGTCTAGGAAGCCATTTGGTTCATGGGAGAGAGGAAGATGCTCATGAATTTCTCAGGTAAGTTGGTGTTGGCCTACCTGGAATTCGCTTAGCTGAATAGACTCTTACATGCTGTTAGTTCATCAGTCCTCAAGTACATGTATTCCACAGATATGCTATCGATGCAATGCAATTTGTACACATTAAAGAAGCTCGGTTAAACAAGACAAACTCTTTGGATGAAGAAACCGCTCTGATTGGGCTCACATTTGGAGGGTACCTCCGTTCAAAGGTCGTTTTGATGAATCTTTTAATATTTATACAGATGTGGGCTTTATCTAGAATATAATTTTGAAATTTGTTTTGTACTGTGTGAATCCAAATGCAGATTGAGTGCATGAGATGTGGAGGTAAATCTGAACAGGATGAAAGAATAATGGATCTCTCTGTTGAGATAGGAGGAGATATAGGAACTGTGGAAGAGGCACTATATCAGTTCACTCGCTCGGAGATTTTAGATGGTGAAAATAAATACCACTGTGGCAGGTCTGACTATCAGTTTGCTATACTCACTTGGCTTCTATGAATTGTCCTGCTACCTTTTGGATGTTTATGTTTCCATTTTCTATAATGACAATATTCTTTCCAAAAAGTTACCTCTAGTTAGGTAATGATATTAACATCATGAGCTCCAACAACTACTTCTTGGCGCAACAATGTAAATTTTGGTGGTTGCTTGTGCATTTTGATTTCCCTGTAGATTTTTTTCTGAGAAGCATGACCGTCTCACAGAATTTGCTTACATCATTGAGGATTGACGAAATGTGGGGAGTGATAAATGGCACTTTTATATATTTTCTTGGTAGTACAGTTTTTATTTAGTTCTCTCTCTGGTAAATGAACTTGGAAACAGAAACATAATGAAGCAGTAAGTCATAGGTCATACACGCTTTACACATCTCTCTCTCTCTGTCTGTCTCTCTCTCTCTCACTCTCTGGTAAATAAACTTGGAATAATACCACAACGAAGCAGCAGGAATGCAAGACATTGGTCATAAATGCTTTATACAGCTTTATCTTTCCTTCTACTAGTTTGGTCACAAACAGTTTTGCTTGCCAAGTTTTCTCATATCATTTCCCTAAAACGTTATTGGTATTTTTATCCAAGAAATTCATTTGAGTGCTAATCTGATCTCATTGAATTTTCCCTTTGCAAATGTTTATCGTACATCATTCGGATCAATTAATTTATCGTAACTTCCTTGTTTTGCTGTAGAGGAGATAGATTTATATCTAGGAACTGAGATGGTAGACTTGAGAGACAATGAATTAATTGATTATTTTTGGCAGATGCAAATCCTACGAGAAGGCCAAAAAGAAGCTGAGGGTGTTGGAGGCTCCTAATGTTCTCACTATTGCTCTTAAAAGATTTCAGGTAATCTAGGAGTCAACTATGTACATTATTTGATGTTTTGGTGGTAAAATGAGTTGCTTACATTTGTCGTTGTTGCTATTACAGTCAGGTCAATATGGGAAGCTGAATAAAGTAGTCAAGTTCCCCGAGGTTTTGAATTTAGCTCCATATATGAGTGGAACGAGTGACAAGTCCCCAATCTACGGACTTTATGGGGTAGTAGTTCACTTGGATTCTATGAATGCCACATTTTCTGGCCACTATGTGTGTTACCTAAAGAATAATGCTGGAAGGTGGTTCAAAGCTGATGACACGACAGTAAGTTCTTACAACTTCTAAACATTTTTCACTGTATTGCAGCATTTATTTTCTGGTTACTCAGTTACATACCAGTTTATCAAGACAATTATATGTTTTTTCTTCGGAAACCCTGAGTTGAGCCATTGTGTTAGGAATTTAACTGATTTTACTTTGAACAATTAGTTGTGTTTGTGGAGAATCGACCATGATGCAGTTCCATTTTCCTTCTGAAGAACTACCCTTGTTTTCTTACTTTTCCTGCTACAAACCCAAAAAGTTTAAATAAAACAGAAGGCCACTGGTCCTATGAAGGGTAAGGAAAAATTACCGGTCTGATGTGTCTTTACACCTGTGAATGGTCGCTATTAGTGCTTAAGTTGCGACTCCTGTGGAAATTGAGAAATTTTGGGACAGTTGATATCTAATCTTGTCGGTTATACCATTGTTTTTGCTTCATATGTATTTTCTAATGACTAAACAAGGCCAAGTTTAGAAAATATCTGCCATGGAACTTATCCATCTCATTAATGGAGGGGTCTGAGGACATATGGCCAAACAACCAAGAGCTAATTAACTTTCTTATAGAAGATGATGAACCGTTTGTGTTTATGTGAGAAACATCAATCCCATTGGGCAAGAGCATAACCCACTACACTTTCTATGAATATGCTCAGTGCAGGGCGACTTTCACTTTCATCATTTCCTATGCGATGGAGTGAAATAATTTTTTCTCCAACCTATTTGTCCTGTTTTATCTTTTTGCTATTTTTTTGTTGTTCTTTATATCATGAGCTTCGAGACCACTTAATCACTTACATCTCACTTACGATCCATGTTTATTATGGTTTAGGTCCAACCAGTGGAACTTGAAAGGGTTTTGTTGACAGCTGCATACATGCTTTTTTATGCGAGGTAAGATGTCTAAGAGCTCTAAACTTTTGGCTGATCTCTATGCTGTATCGATTTTTCCCCTAACTGGATCAAATTCCTTGCTAGGTGCTCTCCTCGTTCTCCAAAACTGAGAAGGAGCGCAATGGTTTCTCGTGAGCCAAGAAAAGTACAAAATCAGACTTGTAGGTGTAAATTCCATCGAGTGGAACAATGGGATGTCGCGACATCCGAAACGAATGGTCAGACCTGCAATGACTGCTTTTACCAGCAATGTTCGAGGTACCAGCTGACTAGGGCAAATTCAGAAGAGGACGTCCTAAGTGTCAATTCGTCCTCTATCTTCTCTGAGGCTGGGTCCTACAGCACCGAGGGCAGTAACATGGAATCCACAAGCACAGATGACAGCTTCTTCGATCAAATGCTGGGGGATCTAGGAAACCACTTGAATAAATCATGGAGAAACTCTTCAGATTCTGACACATCTTCATCATCATCATCTCCATCTCCACTTTATAGCAGGCGCTCACCGCTTTCTAATTTGGACCGTTACTCTTCAGAGAACGAGACTAGTGGTTCTAATCTTGTCAAATCAAGTTCCAAGGGGGCAGTTTCGATGGAGAAAAGGAGAGGTTTATTCTCGTGCCCCAACCCACACACGAGGTTAGTCGGTAGTAGGGAGAATGAGTCCAATAGAGTAGTAGGATGCAATAACTCTCGGGACAACGTAAAAAGTGTACATTTAAGATCCATTCGGTAAAGAGCGGATTGAACTTTCTTATTGAGACGAGGGGAGCTATGAGTTCGAGGGGACGGAGAAATGAGAGTGATCAGTGAATGTATTTAAGCATGCAACTAGGCACTTATAGCTTGAGCCGTCCCTCATTTTGCTACTCTTCCTTTTATACACAATATATATAATGTTCATATAATTTTTATCCAATAAACATTGCATCCATAGTTGATGCTGGTTATCCATTTTTTTGGCTCTTTGTTCTTGAATTTTGTTCTATCATGTTCCCATTTAGAGCAACCAAATTGTGTTAATAAAATATTACGTCAGGTGGAAGTGTGAGTTGGGTTGATTGAGGGGGAAATATGTGTATGCGTTCAGTTTAAGTCACACTTATATATCAACTCAGTATTAAAATATTATACCTTTTAAATAAAAAATAATATTTTAGATCAATCATATTGAACTGGTTCATAGATGAAGCTCATGCTGGGTCTATATAAGTATTTTTTTTTAGTGAACAAGTATTTTTCTTGATTGAAGTACTTTGTAACAATTCAAGAACAACATATTAGGAATGGGAAGTGGGAGTAATGCCCTCAGTTTGGTTCCAATCCTTCACTAGGTTGATCAAATCCCATTAACACACTAAGTAGTTATTTTAGAGGGTTTTAACTTTAATGAATAGTATAGGTATAACAACAATATAATCACGTGCTATTTGATGGATCTAACTTACTAAGTCAAGGACAAGGTCGAGTTTGGTTTTGAAAAGGTTCGAATTATTTATTTTGTTCTAAGTCAAGGTAATGGAAAAAAATGTCCCCTTCAAATCGTATATGCAACACAAGTCTGTGTTGGTTTTCATGGGCTTAATATTGGGCTGTTATCTATGAAGCCCAATAAGAACTAAATATCTGAATTTGGTCCCTAACCGTCATAAAGATATGATAATTTTGGGTTAATTTTTATCCTATGTTTATTTTAATTCTAAGAAAAATATATCACATTATATTTATCCAATATTAATCTCACCTTTTAACAAAATGATTAAATTTTGAAATTCCAGCTAAAAATTGAAATTCAAATTTTCAAGCGTATTTTAGTCATTATACCCAACAATAAAATATATCCACCATTTTAAAATCATATCAAATACCATATAATTTATCACACTATATTATTTATATCCATATTTAATTATTTTATCGTATTGTAATTTTTAAATTTATTTAATATATATATATATATATGGTCTTTACAAATTTTTTTTTTTATTTGTGAAGAAACCATTTTCTTATATTCTAATTTTTAATTTTTAAATTTTATTTAATATATATATATGGGCTTCACAATTTTTTTTTTTAAACTATGTATAAACATAGCCAATATGATAATATAGTAAAATAATTAAATATGGTAATGAATTTTTATAATATGGTAATGAACCATGTATAAGAATAGCCATATATGTTAAGTAATTAACCAATAACTAACATATATATAATATACATATATAATTATATTATTATATATGTGTGTATATATATTACATAAAATTAAAATTAAAAAGTATATTTTATATATTATATATTCGTGTATATAGTAATATATATATATAATAAAATTAAAAATTAAAAAAATTATAATATGGTAAGAAAATTAAATATTTTGATTATTAAGCCTAGTGATGCAATACTTCGGTAGCATGTATAAGCATAACCATATATATTAAGCAATTAGTCAATAATTAACATATATATATATAATATACATATAAACGGTTTCTTCACAAATAAAAAAAATGTGAAGACCATATATATATATATATATATATTAAATATAATTAAAAATTTAAAAATTAGAATATGGTAAAAGAATTAAATATTGTAATAATTTTGACCATAATATAATAAGTATGAATGGTGATAGAATTGGGAAGACCATAATTACTGGAAATAAATACACTTCCAAACTCAATACAAAAAAAAATTAAAAAAATCAAAATTTTTGTAAAGAAACCGTTTTCTTTTAAAATTGTATTGAAACCGTTTTCTTAGAAAAAGGTTTCAGTATAAATTTTATTTGTATCGAAACTTTTTTCTTAAAAAATGGTTTATGGTAGATTTATAAACAATTTTTATTTATGGTATTTGATACATTTTTTATTTTTCTTAATAATATTTTTGATTATTAAGCCGACTTCCATCGTGGTTCGCAAAAACGACAGCGAAATATTTTCAAAATTTTTCAAAATGTTCCAATCTTTTTTCACTGATAATTTGTCTAAATTATCTAAGTTTTTTTATTTTTAATTTAAAAAAACTTCGCAAAACAATTACCGCGGTCGTATATCAATGGAATAGCAGCCTCCACAACGTCCTCCAGTACCGTGTTAGCAAACCATGGCTCCGATAGTGCCTTCCAATGATGGATTTAGGCTTGGGTTTGTTCTTGGATCCTGGTAAGCGGCCACTGGGCGGGGAACTACTTAGATGATGGCGCCGTCGTGTTGTGGTGGATGAAGTGCGGGGTTTATGGATGTGGCTGGAGTTGTCTTCTTTATCTCTTCAAGGCTGGAAGACACTCTATAACGTAGACACAGCGATGTATCTGTGCGTCCAGTGTAGTTCATTGATTTTGACCCTTTCAAGTGAGCAAAGAGACAGCCAAATATGATATAATTCGAAGTTATATGCAAATATATGGAGTCACCTAGTTAAGTCGTACCCAATTTAAAGTATAACGGATATTACTTTTATCCTTTCGCGCCTTACTAAGATTGCCACGGTGCTTTGCTTTGGCAAACCCACACATGTACAATCGAAGTTTTTGACGAGTACTTTTAATTTTGGAAGGCATCTAAAACTTAATATTTTAGAGGGATTTATTGATCTCATGATTAGTTTGATAATTTAAAATATGTCCACTACATATAGTTGTATACATATCTACATATATGTGTAATACAATTATCAATCTAAAACATAAGATAAATCATGCATCAACATACATAATTAAACGTGACATGGTTATAGCCCCTACTAGCGATTTTCTCAAGCCAATGAGAAAATCCTAAGAGTCAACCTAAGGTAACTTCACAAGCACCTTCCTTTGGCTCCAATTTGTGAATGGCCTCCTCATCCCGGCACGATGCTCCATCTTCATTGATCACCATCAACAAAATAAACTACACTATTTACAAGATATAGAATTCCTCGATTCACATTCGAGGGGAACATAGGGGAGGGATTACATTTAGAATAAAATAGAGAAGGCACGACACGCAGGTCGTATTATAAATTACAAACATTCACAAATCCTATCTAATAGGTCAAAAGGGCTATAACCATGCAACATGCTCAAACAACACATAAAACATGCTTTAACATATAATTAATTAAATTCTAAACAATTTAAAATTTAATTCTATTTAAAACTGTAAAATAAATTTTGAAAAATTATCGTACGCTCGGGACATCACATGCCACGAACTTAAGAGACTAAGCCACGAACCACCATGGTTCGAACCAACCAAACACACGGCTGGACCAATTATGGGCCTAGGGTTCGAAACCCTAGCCCATGGCCGAACCATGACCGAGCGGCGGCGGCGCTAGGGTCTAACCCTAGCCGCCTTGCTCATTGATTTTATTTTCTTCGAGCCATCTTGATTGAAACAATGGAATTTGTTAGCCACGAGTCACGGTCAGGCCATGCACGGGGTTGGCTCAACCATCTCGAGCCAAGGGTTCGAAAACCCTAGCTCTCATGTGGTGAAGCCACTTATCCATGCATGCGTGAACCATTATCGAGCCAAAGAGTTCAAAACTCATCCACGTCTCGAAACCTCCATGCAAGAACATGAGCCACAACGACTAGGCCATCTCGAGCCAAGGGTTCGAAAACCGTAGCCCTAATGTGGCTAAGCCGTGGGTCAATTTGCTAGGGGTTGGCCGAAACATTGATCAATTTATTTGATTATTAACTTCGTGTATCGTATACATCAAACATCAAATATATCAAATATAATATCATGATAATTTCACAAACTAAATATTAACATATCATATATGTTCATACAGTTTAAATAGCATGCAATATTAATTCTAATATAATTAAACTATTTAACCACATAAATCCGATATGAGCCTTGTACACGGCTCTGATACCACTGTAAGTAATCCAACAAGCATACAACGCATCGGAATTTAAAAATTTGGATTACTATAACCGCGGATCTATACATAGGGATTCATATCGGATAAAGGTTTACAAAAGTCTCACCCTTTGTAGCGTGTTTGAGCAGATTCCACGGAGCAGCACCACGTCCAACGTCTCCTCCGAGTCACTAGCAAAACTTGTCGAGTTTTGCCTCTACGGTATCCACACGATCAAATCGGGTGAAGGGATAGTTTAAGAACAAGTTGCTAGAGAAGTTCTTAAACAGGAACAAGAAGCACACTCGATTCACAATCGAATAATCGCCAAAAATCGCCAAGTCTCTCACGGCTACAAAGAAAAACCGAGAGCTCTTTGATGATTGTAGGAGGCGGCCGTGTCTTGCTTGTTAGTGTTTAGGTTGGAATGATTTGTCAATTAATTGTCTTACAATTAATTATACCATGTTATTAAAAGGGCTTAATTAAGTTCAAGACTTTCTCAAAGTCTTATGGGCCCAAACCCATGATTTAATTAAAACCTTTTAATCACTTAATTAAGACTCTTCTTAATTAATTAATTCATCCAATGAATTTAATTTCCCTTCTCGATTTAATCTTTTGTGCGACCCGATAGGTTCTTGTAATGTTGGCAGTGACATAAAATCTCATTTTACGTTACAAGCAAAGAGCGGTGTCTAGCAACACATCAAGGCTACCCAAATAACAAGAATGTCAATGACTCGACATAACCTTTAGAACTTGTGATAATATTAACCATGTAACTTAATCCCTTTGTCCTTTGTGTTTAGATTGAACACGAGTCATGGAATAGTCATACTCGTATATTCAATCTTTATTTCTTGATCCCCAAGTAGGACTAGAATAAACGAATAAGCTCGATATCACATATCGACTCATTCGAGCATGGCCATGCATTTTAGTTCTCACTTGATCAAGGGCCAAACACTTCTCCTGTTATATAGGAGGGACAAATCCTATCTCGATCAGTCAACATCCCTCTACATAATTCGTAGTGTATCCAATAGTCGCCTTTATAGTTTACCCTGTTACGGGTAACGTTTGACAATATCAAGATACATAACTCCTTATGTTGGGATCTCTGATGATCACAAGTCGTAAGGATTACATTCATTATTATCACTATGAGAATTGCATATGACGATCATATAACTATCCATGTTGCATTCTCATGGTGGGTCTGTCCAGTACATCGTTCTCTAACATGTACCCATGTGTTGATTTGATATCTCATATCAATGAACAATTCATCAATCAACACATACTAGTCTCTACGTATTATCATTATCCCTATTGATGATAATACTTGACTAGGGACATCTTTAAGAATAATACAATATTATTCTAAGGACATTAACTTATATATCAATTCATATTGCACAGATATTCGAATAATATATACTAATGATTTGCCATTCATAAAATCATAAACATTGTATGTCAAAACAATCATCTAATGACATGTCTTAGGGCATATCCCAACAAATTCCGTCATAGGCTAGAATATATAGCAAATGTTTGTAGAACAATCTGAGTGATGCATAAGAAACTTGAAGTAATCCCGCATAATTCCCGTTTGTTGCACCGTTAATATTAATTCTCTTTTCTGATTAAAAAATAAATATGAGTGTGTGTGAGTTTCCCTTAGTTTTCTTGAAGTCTATTTGAAAACCTTGCATACATGGTCTTTAAGTTCTAACTTAAGTTATACAATCTTGAAAATGTAAAGATGACAATTTTTCCAAAGGAACCAAGCTTATCTGGATATCACCTTTTTTGGACTTGTTTATTGATCCAACGCCTTTTCACCAGAGTTATATACTGAAATCTCAAACGATCAATTGATTTTTTGGTGAAGAAAAGAAAATATAATTGAACTAATAAAGCTGGGAAACTAGTGCCATCCATAAAAAAAAAAAAGAAATCTTCACATTACTCTCTAAATTGCATTTCCTCCCAAAAGTTGTATTTTGGCCCCTCAAAATTACAGATTGCCCGCTTAAAATTGTATTTTGTCCTCTTGAAATATTTTCCCTCATTTCTAATGGTTTTTTGACATCCTCAACCTAAATTCTAAATCCATCCATGTTTACGTGCCTATGTGAAATCGTTGTTGCATCAACTTGTACTATCAATGCCTGAAAACTAGAATATAGCACACGCATCCCACGTAAAGACATGATTTATATGGCACAAATAATAAATTAGATATTCTAATTAATAAATAGTTAAAACACATACAAAAATGTTGGATCGAACGCTTACCGCTTTACCGATAACTATAGTTAAGTGTAATGGCACAACTTCAATTTTTTCAACCATACACTGGCACAAGTGCCACGTGTTCGCCTGATCACAAAGCAGAGGCAATTATTGAACCCCAACAATCCCTCCCCCAATAATTGCACTATCTGCAACTCATGGGAAGCGAACATGCGACCTTGGCTCTGATACCAATTGTAGGATCGAGCGCTTACAACTTTACCAATAACTATAGTTAAAGATAATGACGCAACTTCAGTCTTTTCAACCATACACTGATAAAAGCGTCACATGTTCGACCGATCATAAAACAGAGGTATTTGTTGAATCCCAACAAAAAATATGATAATAAATTTTGTGTTCATAGTATGCGTTTTGAATTATAAATAAGTAACACTGGTGTTTTTCTTTTACTTTTTCTGTAAATATTATAAAGGATTAAAAAAATATGTATAAAATATTGAGAACTATAATAGATCAAATCTAACTTTATTTGTGGAAATGCAAGTGCATTGGAATTTTGTGAATTATTTGCCAACTTTTTATTTTGAGATAAATCCCGATAATAATTATCGAATAAATTCGCATAGTCGATGTTACAATTTTAAATAAAGTTCAATGTTAATTATGAAGGAATTTTCAAAACCAATTTTATAAATCTAATCATCAATATTTGTAACACAATGAATTTAATGAATTAAAACACTTCGTAAATTTCCTATGCTTATGATCTTCTAATTTTTGCTATAATTTTTTTATTAAAATTTGTCATATATTTTCCTATTTATTAATATATTTCCTTTGTATTTTAACAGCATTTTACTGTTTTCACAATTGCTTATTATTTTGTAATTGCTATAGAGTTCCTTGATTTATTTGTATTTGAGTTAAGTGTGAATTATGTTCCAACTTTTGAGTTGTTAGGAGCTTTATTTGATATTTTAAAATTTTCTATTCTTTTATGTTAAATATAATTTTATATTATTAATTGGTAACCATAGAATTTTCAAGTTCCCTTAATCATGTGTGACTAGGTGGATTATCATGGTTGAATACTAAACTTAAAATTTAATTGTGATTTCAGACATAATCAATCAATTACAGTAGCAGCACAAAGTCCCGTGCTAAATGATATATGGACATGATGGGTTGTACCATGTACGTGCCAATGTGTGATGCTTGTTATGCCTAAGTCGGCTTGTACTTCCGTCCAATGTGTGATACAATTATAATATTACTAAATAATTGGTTAAATTAATTTTGGATTATTGTAAAAAATGATTTTTGTTTGACGTAGATTTTGAAATATAACATTTCCAATTTCAGAAGTTTGCTTGGCATTTTTTTTTTTTTTTTACATGTTTGAAGGTCGTTTTTCAAAGAAATTTAAAAAATATCATAAATCAAATAGAATATTTGACCAATTTCATTTTTAAACTATCCGTAAAGCTAAAAAGGTGTAAGATAATCTCATTTTAGAATTAGACTAAACAGGCAGAAAAGAGATTATATACATTTTCAAGGATGATAGTTTTTTAAAAGCTTGAAACTTCTTTATATGAGAAGAGAAGAAACTATTCTTGCTCTTCCCTCTGCACCCCGAATACCTTAGTATTCAAAAGAACAACACATATTGTTCTGTGCTTTACAGGCAAAGTCAAGACATCGACATACTCTCGAGCAATAAACTCACAAGACAACCGCTTTCGAAAGCTCATCCATACAGCAAGAACGACAAAGTTTAAGGTACCTGCTGGTTCCATATCGATTGATCACCAAGAATGATCTATGCTGCCAAATGACGAAACAATATGTTTTTGGCAATCACCAAGAAATTGAAGCTTGATCGTGTCAGTTTGAGATGAGTGACAGACATCTATACATTCCACCAAATCGTCATCACAAGTTAACAATACCCATTCAGCATCATCGTCCAAATACTTGAGATGGTATCCCTGGGTGTCATCCACACCAAATCTTCGGCAAATTTCTTGGAATAAATCTTTGTAACCCCAAGACTTTTGGATCCGGAATCTAATCTTCTCTTCTCCAAAAGTAACTTTTACTCGTGGACCTACTCTTTCTTGAGCTTTAATGCCGCCACCCACTTGTGTTGCAGGAGGGCTATTTTCTGGTTCAACAGTCACGTATACAGATGCCTGGCCTTGGGATCTTTGAAGGAGCTTTGGTTCATCACTTGATAGATGTAAATTTGCATCACTTCTAGCCCTTTTGAACATGCCATCGACGTATTCGTCCTCAAAGACTGATTCTTCGTTACGCGGAATGCTCAAAGAAAATGATTTCCGCTGCATTCCATTGGAACAAGATCCACTCGAGTCGGAACTTTGACTGCAAGAAGTAGAAGGTGACAAAGAGGCATCAGCTGGAGGGCTTGAAAGGAAGCTTTCAGGATGTACTTCTGCGGGCCGAACATGATCGGTAGGTTTGAAATTTGAACAATGGGTAGTTTTTGATGCATTTGGGGATGCCAGTTCAGGAAAGTTTGAGTAGAAAGATTCTATCTGCAAGACACCAGAGGTACCCTGGACAGAGTTGATCACACGTTGGATCTTTTGTAGGGAGTGCCCGACTTTTTTGATTTTTCGAGAAGGCCAACGCTGTATTCCGTGCTGCCTGCATATCCTCTTCAAAGTTGTGGGGCAAACTGGTATTAAATAAAAAGAAAAAACACCGTATTAGACACTAATTTACAAATATCATCATCTTTGATATAAAAAAGTCAAGGAAAAATTTATGCTCACCACCAAGATTCCTCGCAGCATCTTTCAGGCTACCGGCAAAATGTTGCCGAAGAACTTGCAAGGTAATAGTTTTATCAGCTTTAGTTCGTCTTTTCTCTTCAGTTCTGTTTGTGTGGAACGAATTACCATCGCCAGAAGTAGACGGCTTTGTTACAAATGTGACACCTTCTCTCGAATTAGAACCAGGTCCCTGGCTGAATCTCATTGCTGAAGAAGTTATCAACTCTTCATCCGGTAAAGTAAACTTTTCTTGCAACTCTTTGTCCGTGACAACTCGTAAAGTCTGACAAACATTTCGTATTATATGTGACAAAGATGTGAGCATTTTCTTCTGTTCTTCTAAATCCTTGCAATCTATAGGCAAAAAGAACTCCAATACAAAGTCGGCAGAACCTGTGAAAATACTCCTAAGCCGTATAGCAACGGCGGCTTGTAATCCGAACATTCTTGCGTGGTGAGAAAGAGGGTACTCAGTCTTACTAAACGAGGTAATATCAGGCGAGAAACAAGGCTGATTAGTTCTAAATGCTTTACCAACGATGCCTTGACCTTTTAACAAGTGGTACTCAGAGCAAGCTTCATGAAACCCCTGAATACGGGAATCGCCTATGTAACACGCAGAATCTACAGTTGAGACATAATTTTCTAGGTTCTCATCGGAGTGATGACATCCCCTTTTACCTTGCAAGATGCACGGGACCCATGTCTGAGCCAAAGGTAATCTATGTGTTCTGCAGGCTGATTGCAGAACTTCTAAAATTTCCGGTAGTGCGGTTTGGAAAGACAAATCAGTTTTCTGCAAAAAAGAATCACAAACATTATCACAAGATACTGATGAATTGTGTATGTATCAGGGGCAGATCAATTGGGATTGAACTGAGCAACCTCTTCCCTCAGATAAAAAAGATTTTCAGATTTCGAAAATGTCAACTCTTAAATTTCGTGGATCGGCCCTGATCACTAACATATATGAGATATCCAACTACCTTGACATTCTCAGCCGTATGAACTTCAGAGGCCCTGAGATCAACAGCCTACACCAAAGCAAATTTTTTTCATGTCAGACATTTATATAAAACAGTATTGTGTTGTAAGTTGAATATGAATCTATTGATATATTTGACTGACAGCAAGATTTCACCATTATTTTCATGCTAAAGTGAGATAAAGTTAAGTTGAGTTATCAAATGTCTCAGATATGTATTTTTCAGTAGCTATAGAACATGAAACATAGGATGATAATATGCTTGGATGATGTACCAAAGAGCATACAGAAAAAGGCATAAAATCAAACCTCAAGAGCTTTACAGACACTTTCTAGTTCGGCACGATATTTGATCTTCTGTGTTGTCAAAATAACTTCGATAACACCCAAACAAGTCTGACTACTTTGTTCCAAAACCGGAACTGCAAGAGTACCACAAATATCATATCTCTGTGCATGACCAACTCTAGGATATTCGTCCCTAGTAAAGAACCGAACATCAGGAGTCCACTCGGGGATCATATCCCGGAACACCCTACCAGGCAATCCCGCAGCTTCTACCGAATCTTCCTCTGCGGGGAATTGGTAACTCCTTGAAATCTCCCGGTATTGAGCAAGACTTGGGCAGTTACGGTCAAGGGAAAAAGGTTGATCATTTGTAGTCAAAACCCGCTTGCCACCTCTGTTCACGGGAACCCAAACTTGAATCAGTGCATCTTTATCCTTTATATATCTAAGTGCTTGTCTCAATCGCTCCATTACTGAGGTTGAAGCTCTAGGTCCAAACCACCATCTTTTGCTTGATTCAGAAGCTTCAACAACAGAATTTTCGCGCTGAGAAAGAGAACCAAAGGCATCTTTAGCTTGGCTTACGGATACATTCTCGGGGAAAGATGATATCTGTCTCTCTTCTTTCGATAGGGCGCCGCCAGATTCGACAGTACTTTCTTCGAGAGTAGACCATAGAAAGGAAGGTTCAAAAGGTGAAATGGGAGTTGAAGCATCAAAATTCGGGAATTCGGATCCATGTGTTTCTAGCCAACATCCTTCTAACAACAACAGATCCATGTCATCCAGATCCATGTAAGAATCAGATGGAGCAGCACCCAATACCGAATTAAGGGGAAATACATTCTCTTCCATTGCCAATCTTCCCACAGAATCACAACTGCATATCACATACCATTTTCAACAAAATTAGCATCCATTACAACTAAATCTAGACACAGGTGAAAAATTAGATGAATAGAAACTAAACAAATAATTCACAATCAAATCAATCGAATGACCATCTAAAGGTGTGCTCAGACAAAGAACATAGGATGTGAAACATCAGGAGAAACACAAGTACAAACTAAACTTTCAGAAGATTCTCTCCAAGGTCAAAAGCACAACTCCATTCACCAAGATTCTTGTTCCCACCACAAAAAAAAATCCAACGGAAAAAAAAATCTTCACAAAGAAGACTGCAAAAGATTTGTAACCAAATCCCAGAAAACAAAACCCACAAAAATGGGAAAAGAACGCCAAAAAAGGAAACATCAGACAGAAAGGATTCGAGGAGCAACTCACTGTGTGAAAAGATTCTTGGATATTCCAACAGTGGTTTTGGTTTTTTTTTTCCTCCCAAACTCAACCCTCAATTATTGAAATAAATAAATATATCAAGAAAACTTGTGGTGGCTGCCCGTGATGCAGGAATCTCAGCAACACAAGTAGGCTGGTGGGGTCTCAACTCAGAAAATTGGTTCTTGAATGTATTTATAAAAGAAATCGACTTTATTTTTTAACCATGAGTGAAACACGAAGAAACATCACAAACCAAGTCCCCGTGTCTCTTTCTTCCCCCAGCTAGTATATTATATTACCTGTAGTGCTGAGCTCATACTTTGGATCAATCGGCACAAGCACGTAATGCTCCATAAAATGATAAATATTCTTGTCTAGTTGTAAAATATTAATAATCAAGATTCTTGTAACATTCAAGGGCCCCACCACAAACCCGCCCTAAGGAATCCAGCAACGTCAACCGTAGAATAGGAGAAATGGTCGAACTCACATATATTGGACGTAGATGCGAATACGAGAGTATATCAATTTTAAACAAAAATTGAGTGTAGATGGGTTGTGATATGCCTATTAATAGTTATGTATATCATTGTTGACAAACTGATATCATTATACCATTCTTAAAAAAATATTAAAATTAGTTCATAACGCGTAAAATCTAACATTTACAACTTTATAAAAAGTTATATAATAAAATTTAAATCTTTTATTCGACCGTTTTAGGGATAATTATTGTTATCCGAAAAATATATTTAGAAAATGAAAATGAAATATTAATATTTGGTTTATTTTAAGATAATAAATTTGAAAAATGAAACCAAATATTATCTCAGTGGCTCAACATGCTATGTAATAGTATGAAGTTATTAACAATGAGAATTATATTATCACCTTATGAAATAACTAATATAAATAATTAAATTAACTTAATAAAAATACAATTATATCTATAAAGTTCATTATTCTTTAATGCCAAAAAAAACTCAAGATATCAAAAATATTATTATTTTCTCACTAAAAATGTTACAAATCACAGAATTTGACATGCTTTCTTTTATCAAATATTTGAATCTTTCATATATTATTATGTTATTTCATGAAGTCATTACCTACTTACCGTCTAATAGAATTTTCATATCAACTCAAAGCGGTGGAAATAAATGAAATTCATCTGAGCCTAAAAAGCCTTCAAGAAATAAGTAAAAATAAAAAAAGAGAGAATTAAGTCGGAGAATTAAGAAGGTTTAACAATAGTTCGCGACTTAGTGCAATTTATTGCGCGATTTCGTAAATCTTAGTGCGTCTTAAAGCACCGAACGCGTACCCAGTGTTTCGCGTTCTTTCTATTCCATCCCATTCTGGGGTAGGCTAATAATAATAATAATCTAAGAAGTAGTTGTCGTCTGACCAACCGGCTCGGACACCAGACCGCCCGTGCCAGCCCATCCTGTCTCGCCCTAAATGGAATGGCTCTCTTAGTTACGTCCCCACATCTGCTTTTCTCTGCCCGAAACCCAAGAAGTTGGCTTTGCCAACACAACATTAGGAATACGCATACGGCGCAATCGGAGTGTCAATGTGTGCAAAGGGGTATGAGTATTATGTGACTTAGGAAATGATATGAGCTAAAAATAGTGGACCAAGTCATTGGATTGTTTTTTATCAAACAGTTGTTGAAGTAAATTAAAAGAAAAAGAAAGAAAATATAGGCTCTCGATCGATCGAGCATAAGGCCTCGATCGATCGAGCGAGACAGAGTTTTTCCATTCATTGGAAACAGGTGCTCGATCGATCGAGCACTGTGTCTGTTGCGCGAAATGATGTGTCCATTCATATTCGGGTGTGATTTTTCGCGATGTGGTGCCTCCAAATGGTGTCCATTTGAACATATCTTTTGGTTTACTACAAATATAACAATTCCCTCACTCGTTTAACATGTACTTTTGAAATTCATGTCATATTGAAGATCAAAATTTGAGTAATGTTGTGGATCTTCATCCTTGTTTAATATTGAGTGCTTTTAAACCTTTGTGGTTTAAAAGATTTGTGATTTGGAGTGCTCATATCAGAAATCATAGTCGTTGTATCTTGGGAGATAAATTGACAATTGAACTGTTAGCACCGTAGCGGGGCAATATTGTCTTAAGGCGGAGATTTGAAATCTCGCCTCGACATTTATAATACAAAGCTATTTGTTGTTTTTGCTTACTAATTTCCTGATATACATACCCATAAATTTTGAACAACAACAGTTCTTTTTTTATGTGGATTAGTTTGATGTTGCGGGTCATTGATTTGAAATATCCAATATCAATTGAAAATAATGATTGATGTATATTTAGGACACTGCTCCAGGAAAGGATCAAAAAGTCTCTTTTAAGTGGTAGTTTCGTTTTGGTCTGATAATGCAGTATTAAATAATAAAATTTCTTCTTTACGTACTTTTTATATATTTAATTTTTCTTTAAAATTTGTTTTTATTGAATTTAGAATTTTATTGTTCAGAATATATACTTTACAACAATCTTAAGACAATATTAGCAACAAACGGCTTCGTCGAGTGCAACAACGACTCCAGTTGAGTATTTCTTCTGGTCTCGAATGTTGTAAGAAATAACGTGTTAACAACGTTTTAAATTCGATGATGAAAATATCCTAAAAGGATAAAATGATGCAAAGGAGGTAATGTGATTACCAAACTAGAGATATAATATTGTGGAAAATTCTCTATGCAAAACATATAAACCTTCTTCGGCTGAGTGACTTTATAAGTTGTTAGAGAAAAATCGTCTGCATGGAACTAAAATGTGTTGCGCTGAATGCTATATGACAAAATGATCTCTAGTGACATAATCATGAGTGATTATGTGAAACCGCGGATCCGCATATAAAATGGTTAATCGATAGATCCTGTGGAAGTTTATCGAGGGGAATGTGGTTAAAACCATATAATCAAAATCTCATAATGGATACCCAACCTTCTTGACTAGAGATCCCAAGATCTAGGTTCAAAATGGACAACTAAAAATTATGAGATTGCATAAACACCTGGAGATCAATTTCCAACTCATTCCTATGATAAGGGGTGTAGCATGCACAATGGGTACGAGGATAAGCAAAAGGCCTTTAATGATTCCTAAGACATATAAGAATATGTTAGAGTATAGTGGGATACTCTTCTAGGAGATCACATACGTGAGTGCGAAGTGTGACCGCTTCAAAGATGAAAAACACTTATGAAACCAAGTGTGGTCTAAGGCCGGAATGGACACAACTGTTAGAAACCAATACGAAGGTTAGAATTGTTATGGTGTGGGTTCAATTGTCTAGGTTTACACCAACGACTAAATAGTTCAAGACTATAAGTTCACTATTAAGTCAAGTAAATCCGATCGAATACCATTACGGAAGATTTAAAGATGCAAGCTCTCTCTCCAGATGCCATAATAGTTTGTTAAAAGCGCTCAATTGCATACATGTATGAATTTAATTCATGTGGGGATTGTTGGAATTTTGAAGTAAATTAAAAGAAGAAAAAAATAGGCGCTCGATCGATCGAGCACAAGGCCTTGATCGATCGAGCGAGATGAAATTTTTCCATTCGTTGGAAACAGGTGCTCGATCGATCGAGCCTTTGTGTCTGTTGCGCGGAATGGTGTGTCCATTCATGTTCGGGTGCAATTTTTCGCGATGTGCTGTCTCCAAATGGTGTCCATTTGAACATATCTTTTGGTTTACTAAAAATATAACAATTCTCTCACTTGTTTAACATGGAATTTTTGAAATTCACATCATATTGAAGATCAAAATTTGAGTAATTTTGTGGATCTTCATCATTGTTTAATATTGAGTGCTTTTAAACCTTTGTGGTTTAAAGGATTTGTGATTTGGAGTGCTCCTATCACAAATCATAGTAGTTGTATCTTGAGAGACAAATTGTAAATTGAACTGTTAGCACCGTAGCGGGGTAATATTATCTTAAGGACGGAGATTCCAAATTTCGCCTTGAATTCTAATACAAAGTCAATTTTTTTTTTGCTTGCTACTTTCCTTAAATACACACCCATACAACAATAGTTCCTTTTTATGTGGATTAGTTTGATGTTGCGGCATCATTGTCATTTGTTAGTTCCGGACCTTATCGATGAGATTTTAAAGATGACAAAACAGTTCAGACCGGATCGATAGAAATCAGATTGACCAGATCAATCGGTCTCAGCAGAGCAAGATGGCAAAGCATTTCAGACCGGATCGATGGAAACTAGGCATACCAGATCGATCGGACATATCAGAGCAAACTGATAAAGAATAGTACATATCAGACCGGATCGATGGATTCCAGAATGACTAGATCGATGCTTCAGATCGATCTCAACCTTTATCAGATCAGAGCAGTTAAGGATACATAAAGGATGGCTTCTCAGTCCGAATCATCAACGGATATTTATTGCAGCATTTAATGCTGCAATTAATGCTACAAAGAACCAAAGACTGAAGATTGCCATAATAGGTAAGAAGACAAAGAAGAGCTTACCTGACAGTCGCCGAAAGCATATACCAAAACGGCAAGTATCCTGAAGAAGAAGACTGTAGCTTTCTCAGAGTCTAAAAAGAGTCATAGCTGCACATTAAGGGAAACAATGCCGTTGCCACCTTCAACTATAAAAGGATGCAACAAACAGATGCAAAGGGCTCTCGACTCTACAACTCACGCTGATCAATTGAAAAATATACAAGAAAGCTAAACAGCACACGCTCACAAAGTACAGAAGCTTTCGAGCTGAAGTTATTCATTTAAGCGCAATTACTTTGTAACATTTGATCATTGTAGGATCACTGTGCGCATTGTGTAGTGAAAAATAGAAGTGAGCAACATATTGTAACTGTCAGACCAGGTGTGTCTGAGCAGGTTGAGTGACTAGGAGTTTCAGACTGGTAGTGAGGTAAATCCAGCCTGAATCGGGTTTGTACAACAGGATTGTATAAATCAAAGTCTTCTAGTATAAACCTTCCTTAATTGGAAGAAGGGGAGACGTAGAAGGATTACACCACCTTCGAACTTCCAGAAACATATCCTGTGTCTTATCATTCTGCACTTAGCCATCGAGCTGTTCTTACTTATACAAGAGCAGACCGTTTCCGCACTTACTTATTCGTGGTCTGTTCTGTTCAAAGAGTTGATTAAGAAACAGATTTCTTTCACTAATCAGAAAGAAATCACAAGGGATTAATTTTGTAAGGAGTGTTCATTCACCCCCCCCCCCCTCTAAACACTCCGGACCGATCCTAACAAGTGGTATCAGAGCAGGTCATCTTAATCAGCACAAAGAATATTAAGCTGATGGCATCATTCAACAAAATCCCCATGTTCTCAAAAGAAGATTATGATGACTGGAGAATCAGAATGCAAGCTCACCTGGCAGCTCAGGATGACGACATGTGGTTCGTCATCACCGATGGACCAATGAAAATCCTAAAAATAAATACAGCAGTCGCCACTACCAGTGGAGAACCACAAATGGTAGAAAAAGACAGATCCCTCTGGACGAATGAGGATAGAAAGAAAGCAAACCTCGACAATGTGGCCAAAGACATCTTGTTCAAAACTTTGGACAAGAACATGTTCAGCAAAATCAAAATGTGCTCTACTGCCAAAGAAATTTGGGAGAAGATAGCACAGCTATGTGAAGGCAACGACCAGACCAAAGAAAACAAGTTAACTGTGGCTCTTCAAAGATTTGAGAGCATAAAGATGAAAAGTGGTGAAACTCTAAATGAGTTTGATGAAAGAGTCACCAGCATCATAAATGAACTGAATGGTCTGGGGAAGGAATATTCTAACAGAGAGATCGCTCTGAAAGTAATGAGAGCTCTGCCAAAGGAATGGGATGTAAAGACCATTGCCATGAGGGAATCAAAAGATCTTAACAAGGTTGAACTTCATGATCTGTTTGCAGACCTCAAGGCCTATGAGTTTGAGCTAATAAGCAGAGGTGAAGCAGAGTCATTCATCTCTCAACCCAACAAGGCCCTGGCAGCCATCCAGACCAGATCGCTTCAACATCAGACCGATCTGCTGAACAGATGAGTAACGATGCTATGTCATTATTTATAAAGAAATTCGGTAAATTTATGTCTAAAAATAAGAGGAACTTCAAACCCTCTCATCATTATAAATCAAGAAAAGATGATACTGTTAACGATCAAGCTTGCTACAATTGTGGTAAGACCGGACACTTTATTGCAGATTGCACCAGACCGAAGAAAGAAGAAAGGAAAGAGAAGCATCGTAATGATAGAAAGAAGAAGCACCACAAAGACCGCAAGAATCATGGAAAATCCCAAAAAGTCTTAGTTGCTGAGGAAGGAAACAGCAAATGGGCTCAGACTGATTCCGATTCAGACAGCTCTGAATATTCTTCCAGCGAAAGCGAAGAAGAGGTTCAATGTCTGATGGCAGATGAAGAAATGAGTCAGACAGATGAGGTATTTGAATTTGAATCAAATGATTTTACACGAGAAGAGCTCATGTCCGCACTGCAAGACATGGCAAATGATTATAGGATCTTAGCTGAATCATTTGAGAAGAATAAAGCCAAAATCAGTATTCAAATGGATGAGCACAACAAACCAAGCTGCTCTGAGCAGGGTGAGTGCAAAAATCTCCAGATCGAGCTGAATAAGCTGAAAATCTCTTATGATCAGCTCCATGAAGAAAATAAGAGAATTAGCACACAAAATGCTAAGCTCTCACATATATTCAAAACATGGACAAAATCCAGAACATCATTGGAAGAATTACAAGAAGCTCAAAGAAATGTCGGTGATTTCACCGGCATAGGCTTTGACACCAAAGAATGCACCAAAGATGAGTCTGAGCTGTTGCTGGTAAAGAATCAAGTCAAACAAATGACATTTGTTAAATCCAGCACAGTATATGAAACTGAAGCACCTAAGATTCAAACATGAGTCTCTTACGTAAATCAAAATTTGAGAAAAGGGATTGGTTATGTCAACCAAGCCAACGATAAGGCATCAGCAAGATTTGTGTCTGTAAGACCAAATTCAAAAATGCAAGATCGAAGGCAAGGAAGACAATACAATTACTATAACTCAAAACCGATTCAACGAAGATATACACTACCTTATGAAAATCAAAGGTTTTCACAGCGCACACATTATCACACACAACATCGAAACAGACCAGCACATAGCACACCCTACACACACAAGCCACTAAAGCTGATACAGGTGTGGGTTCCCAAAGGGCTAATCCGTTCTGGACCCAAATAGGATTGGGTACCAACAATAAATATGTGTGATGACAGGTACAGAAGAATCTCGCATCAGATTGGTACTTGGACAGCGGGTGCTCTCGTCACATGACTGGAAACATCAAGCTGCTGTCTGAAATCACAGAATGCACTGGACCCAAAATCATCTTCGGAGATAACTCAAAGGGTAAGACCGTGGGCAAGGGTAAGATTGTCCATGGTAACATTATCATCAATGATGTGCTGTTAGTTGAAAATCTGTGCTATAATCTGATTAGTATCAGTCAACTCTGTGATAATGGTTATGCTGTAGAATTTCATAAACACACTTGCACTGTTAAATCATCAGACGGTATAACCATGCTCGTAGGAACCAGAAATGGAAACACATATAAGATTAACTGGAATCATGCTCAACCTGATAATCCTACTTGCTTCATCGCTAACAATGATAATAAACACTGGCTATGGCATAAGCGCTTGAATCATATCAACTTTAAGACCATTGCTAGCCTGTGTAAACATGATTTAGTTATCGGTCTGCCCAAGATCGACTTTGCTAAGGATAAGATCTGCGAAGCTTGCCAAATGGGCAAACAGATCAGATCATCCTTCAAAAACAAGAATGCCAAATCCTCCTCCCGCTGTTTAGAATTACTGCATATGGACTTGTTTGGTCCTATACCAATAACAAGTTTAGGGGGAATGCGGTATACTCTTGTTGTTATTGATGATTATTCACGCTTTACATGGACTATATTTCTGAGCAGTAAAGATCAGACCGGTCCGAAGTTGATCAAGCTGCTGAAACGCACTCAGAACGAGAAATCATCCAGCATAGACAGGATTCGAAGTGACAAAGGCACTGAGTTTTCAAATCAGAATCTTGAATCCTTTCTAGAAGATCATGGAATCAAGCATGAGTTTTCAGCCGCCAGAACTCCTCAACAGAATGGAGTTGCAGAACGAAGAAACAGAACGCTCAAGGAAGCAGCAAGAACAATGCTTGCTGATTCTGGAATCTCTCAAAAGTTCTGGGCAGAAGCTGTAAATACTGCTTGCTACACTCAAAACCGATCTATGATTAACAAGAAGCTGAATCTCACTCCATATGAAATATGGACTGGTAACAGACCATCTGTTTCTCACTTTCATGTATTCGGCTGTAAATGCTTCGTTCACAACAATGGTAAGAGTCATCTTACAGCATTTGAAGCTAAGTCAGATAATGGTATATTCTTAGGATATTCATCAATTAGCAAAGCTTATCGAGTGTTCAATAATCGAACTTTAACTGTAGAAGAATCTGTTCATATCGTTTTTGATGAATCATCATGTGTTGAGGGCAACAAAGATTCAATTCAAAATCAGATGGAAGATATCCATCTCGAAGCTAACAGTGATGATGAGATTGTAGCTAACAGGTCAAGAGACAATCCACCAGAACCAGAAGTGCCAGACAGACCGGATCAGGCCATTGAAGCTTTTTCAGATCGAGCTGATCCAGATGCTCCTGACTCAAATATTAAAGTAGATGCAGATCATGCTGCTATTATTCCAACCGAACCAGACAATCCAGAGTCAAGCTATCGATGGACTAAGAAGCATCCACCTAATCTAGTGATTGGTCGTCCTTCTGCACCGATTAGAACCAGAGGACAGATGATGGATGAGTTCACTCATGCTGCTTTCATCTCAACTCTGGAACCCAAGAAGATCGATGAAGCTCTGACTGATTTCAACTGGATTAAAGCAATGCAAGAAGAGCTTAATCAATTCGAACAAAATCAAGTTTGGAGTCTAACTCCCAGACCAAGCGATCTGCCTGTTATTGGAACCAGATGGGTTTTCAGAAATAAGCTAGACGCCGATGGAACTGTGGTTAGAAACAAAGCCAGACTGGTGGCACAGGGATTCAGACAAGAAGAAGGAATCGACTTCGATGAATCATTTGCACCAGTCGCCAGACTTGAAGCAATCCGAATCTTTCTTGCATATGCTGCCTTTAAAGACTTCAAAGTATATCAGATGGACGTCAAGAGCGCCTTTCTTAATGGAAAGCTTCAGGAAGAAGTCTACATTGAGCAACCACCTGGATTTCAGAACCATTCGTATCCTAATCATGTATACCTACTGAATAAAGCAGTGTATGGTCTGAAACAAGCTCCAAGAGCCTGGTATGACACTTTATCTCAATTTCTGCTGAACCATGATTTCCAGATCGGTTCAGTAGATAAAACTCTCTTTAAATTCATTAAGGGGGAACATACCCTATTAGTTCAGATTTATGTTGATGACATAATCTTTGGGTCAACTAACCCCAAATTGTGCGAGAAATTTTCTAAGTTAATGCAGGGACAGTTCGAGATGAGCATGATGGGAGAATTGTCATTCTTTCTGGGTCTTCAAGTAAAACAGCTCAACAATGGCATTTTCATCAATCAGACCAAGTCTACCAAAGAGCTCCTCAAGAGATTTGGAATGGAAACATGCTCAACTGCATCAACTCCAATGAGTCCAACAATCAAGTTAGACAAGGACGAAGGGGGAACGGCAGTTGAAGTAACCATGTATAGAGGACTCATCGGATCGCTATTGTATCTTACAGCGAGCCGGCCCGATATTATGTTTTCAGTCTGTATGTGCGCCAGATTTCAGACAGAACCAAAGCAATCTCATTTCATTGCTGCCAAGCGTATCCTGAAATACTTAAAAGGATCTCAGAACGTTGGTCTTTGGTACTCCAAAGATTCAAACTTCAGCTTAATCGGATATTCAGACGCAGACTACGCTGGGTGTAAGATCGATCGTAAAAGCACCAGTGGAACATGTCAATTTCTAGGTGAAAGATTGATCTCTTGGTTCAGTAAGAAGCAGACATCTATTGCCACATCCACAGCTGAGGCAGAATACCTAGCCGCTGGAAGCTGTTGCGCTCAAATGCTCTGGATTCAACACCAGCTCAAAGACTACGGCATTCAAGCTGTTGACTCTCCGATATTTTGCGACAACACAAGTGCAATCGCTATAACGTATAATCCAGTTTTGCACTCTCGAACAAAGCACATTGATATTCGACATCATTTTATTCGAGATCATGTTGGCAAAAAGGAAATTCGGATCGAACACATATCAACAGAGCAGCAAGCAGCAGACATCTTCACCAAACCACTTCCTGAGGCTAAGTTTAATTATTTCCGTCAAATTCTTGGTTTAATTGATTTATCTTAATTAGTTTAGATGTTTTTATTCTATTCGCTCTTAAAGATTTTCGTCACTACAGATCGATAATACAATGTTCAGAAAGACACAGACCGGTCCGAACTTTCAGACCGATCCTTGTCAGTCTGATTTTATCCTATGATCTGTTTGGACAATTATTTGTTTTTAAAAACAAAACAGCCCGGACTGATTAACCTTTTAACTAGTTGTACTTTAACCGCCTTATCTTTCTTCATCCTGACCGTTTATTTTGAATAATTTATTTCTCAGTCTTGGAGATAAAGACACGTGTCTTCTCTCTCCTATTTAGCGGGCTGAACATTTCATACTTTTTCACTTTTTACAGTTTACCGCTTTCTACCTTCTTACTCTCCTACTCTCTTACTCTTCGCACCTTCTTTAAACTTCTTTCATATGGCTACCATTACTCATAACTCACTCTCCGTTGAGTTTGATGATATCTACAGGGAAGAAGATGCTGCGATGGTGTCCATTTTTAGAGCCCTGGAATCATCTGGTTTACGAAATTTTTTGGAGTGCGGATCTGTTGTTTATGAACCATAAATCCGCGAGCTGTTCGCCAACGCCGTCTCCCGGAAGTCATCCATCTCTACAACTGTCCAGGGCAAATCTTTCGAGATCTCGCCAACAACAATGGCCAAGACCTTTGGCCTCCCCAGTTCCGGCCTGACAGAGTTCGGACAGACTCCTCCAGCATCTCTCTTAGATCTTCAGGGGAAGATTTCTATTTCTGGCCACCGATTGCAACCCTCATTTAAGAAGAAGGAAATGCTCTTCCATTTCCAGGTGCTGTGCGAAGTGGTAGCCAAGCCACTTTTGGGTAAAGCAGGAAGCTTCGATGCTGTAACCGCCGAGAAGTTCAGGGCTATGGCAGCTATTGTATCTGGACAGAAGATAAACTGGTCCATGATTCTGTTTGGAGTACTGCTGGAAACGGTGATTGCATCCAAGCACGCCGTATGCTTTGCTGTTCCTCTCAGCAAGCTCTTGGAGTCCTTAGGCCTCGAGCTGAGCAAGCCGTCTGCTCTCCGCCCTTTTAAGGTCCTTAACTCCAAAGGGCTTGCACTGCTGAAATCCAAGAGTGCTCCGCCTACTCCTACAACTCTGGTCTCAATCAAGATTGAGAAGGACGAGGAACAAGCTGATGTGCGCAAACCTCGAGTCAAGCGGAAGCTGACCATTCAGACTGACTCAGAAGAAACTCAGTCTGCTCACTCATCCCCAACCAAGCCACTTCCCAAAAAACCCCGAACCCAGATTACCAAACCAACCAGACATCTACCTCCACCCATACTGCCACCCACTAAAGCAACCCCTGCACCTCAACCCCCCACTCAGCCTTCACAAGCCTCAACCCCTGCACCCAAAGTCACCCTTAGAATTCCCTCTGCCAATCCCGTGGTCAAAGGGATAGTTATCACTGAGTTGGGTGACTATACCCAATCAGGGATTAAGTCCCCTTCCTCCACCGGCAAGGGAAAAGCCATTCTCACAGAACCCATCTCTTCTAAACCCAAATCTGCTGCACAGACTGCCATCGACATCGCTATGGAGGATGTTGATGAGAAGCTAGCTGAACTCCTTGTGGTCTTTGATGAATATGTCCAGTACCGGACTGTCAACCACATTGATCTGTTCTACGGAAAGTTGCACAGACTGAAGAAGATGGAAGACGAAGTTCTGAGAGGCACTGAAACTGATGATGTTCGACTTGCGGTGCAGCGCAGAGAGTTATTCACGGCAAAACACAGATTCAGACTGGCCAATCTGCTTCTCACTGCCAAAAAGAAGAACTTCGATCCGCTTGCTCCTACTGCCAGAGATGATGGGGCTGTGATTGCTCAACTTGAGATGGATATTCATGCTCTATCCCTAGCTGTCCGCTTTCAACGACAGAAGCTAGGTATCTCCACTCCAGCCACAAGCCCGGATCATCCTTCTGTCAGCAAGACTCTGGCAGAACCTTTTATCGAGGTTATCCCTTCTGCTGAAGCAAAACAGACAGAAGATCAGCCTGCAGAACTCGTACCAGAACAGACAGCGGAGCAGCCATTGCCTAATGCTCCGTCTGCAACAGATGATGAATCAATGAATGTTCTGTTGGATTCTCCGACAACATCTATTCCATTGAAGTCATCAGCCTCCCTTGCTCAAAACAGTCCAGCTGAAGCATGTGCAACAACTGAAGTACCAGACCTTCTCGATCCGGATTTGGTGGTATCTACAGTGGTTGCAGCTCTCCAAGATGAGGAACCTTCCAGTCCCCACTCTCCTCCGGGACCATCAGATGAAGATTTGGCATTCATTCATAGTTTTTCCTCGGATCTGGTCACTCTGATCCGATCCGAAATTCATCAAGCTGCCATTTCTTCCATCGTGCCGATTGCTGAAGCAGATGCTCCTGCTATGTCATCATCAGATCACTCTCCCAGCCAGCTATCTGATGCACCTCCATCCCTGGCACGGACTCTCCAGCACTTTTCTGATAACTGTCTGTCATTAACTCAACGAATTCTCGAGGTTCATCAAAGTCAAAGAGTCACAACTTTGGACTTTAATTCTTTCAAAGAGAAAATGACTGCCAGTATCGGAAGCCTCCAGCGCGGCATCAACGATCTGTTTTCTCAACAAGCCTCCTACAAGAACAGTCTGAGGAAAGAGCAGGTCGAGTTAGCCACTGAAGTCAGAGCATCTGTTTCTAACTCCCTCCGTGCTCAAGACGTTCGTCTTGACGCTATCAGCGCGCAGCTAGCCCAAGTTGTTGAATTCCTTCAAGAGCTTGCTGCTGACAAAAAGGGGGAAAAGAAGACAGACTTCAAGCCGCCTCCAAGCTCAAGAAGATAGCAGTCTTAGTCATTTAACTTGTCAGACTGTCTGTATTTAGGATTTCTTGATGAAAAGAAGACAGACTTCAAGCCGCCTCCAAGCTCAAGAAGATAGCAGTCTTAGTCATTTAACTTGTCAGACTGTCTGTATTTAGGATTTCTTGATGATCAATAAAATCCTTCTTTTGATTAAGTCCTTGTTCATTTATTTTGAACTTTAATAAAGGCTTAATAATAAAAGATTGAATCGATCAAACTTAATGATGTTCATTTATTTTGAACAAAGAAGTAATCGATCCAAAAGCATTCGCTTCAGAGCTCTTATCAAGACTGGTTAAAAAGACTTAGAAGCTAGGTTTTGTCATCATCAAAAAGGGGGAATTTGTTAGTTCCGGACCTTATCGATGAGATTTTAAAGATGACAAAACAGTTCAGACCGGATCGATAGAAATCAGATTGACCAGATCAATCGGTCTCAGCAGAGCAAGATGGCAAAGCATTTCAGACCGGATCGATGGAAACTAGGCATACCAGATCGATCGGACATATCAGAGCAAACTGATAAAGAATAGTACATATCAGACCGGATCGATGGATTCCAGAATGACTAGATCGATGCTTCAGATCGATCTCAACCTTTATCAGATCAGAGCAGTTAAGGATACATAAAGGATGGCTTCTCAGTCCGAATCATCAACGGATATTTATTGCAGCATTTAATGCTGCAATTAATGCTACAAAGAACCAAAGACTGAAGATTGCCATAATAGGTAAGAAGACAAAGAAGAGCTTACCTGACAGTCGCCGAAAGCATATACCAAAACGGCAAGTATCCTGAAGAAGAAGACTGTAGCTTTCTCAGAGTCTAAAAAGAGTCATAGCTGCACATTAAGGGAAACAATGCCGTTGCCACCTTCAACTATAAAAGGATGCAACAAACAGATGCAAAGGGCTCTCGACTCTACAACTCACGCTGATCAATTGAAAAATATACAAGAAAGCTAAACAGCACACGCTCACAAAGTACAGAAGCTTTCGAGCTGAAGTTATTCATTTAAGCGCAATTACTTTGTAACATTTGATCATTGTAGGATCACTGTGCGCATTGTGTAGTGAAAAATAGAAGTGAGCAACATATTGTAACTGTCAGACAGAGTGTGTCTGAGCAGGTTGAGTGGCTAGGAGTTTCAGACTGGTAGTGAGGTAAATCCAGCCTGAATCGGGTTTGTACAACAGGATTGTATAAATCAAAGTCTTCTAGTATAAACCTTCCTTAATTGGAAGAAGGGGAGACGTAGAAGGATTACACCACCTTCGAACTTCCAGAAACATATCCTGTGTCTTATCATTCTGCACTTAGCCATCGAGCTGTTCTTACTTATACAAGAGCAGACCGTTTCCGCACTTACTTATTCGTGGTCTGTTCTGTTCAAAGAGTTGATTAAGAAACAGATTTCTTTCACTAATCAGAAAGAAATCACAAGGGATTAATTTTGTAAGGAGTGTTCATTCACCCCCCCCCCCCCCCCCTCTAAACACTCCGGACCGATCCTAACATCATTGATGTGAAATATCCAACATCAATTGAGAATAACGGTTGATGTCTATTCAAGACACTGCTTCAGGATAGGATCAAAAAGTCTCTTTTAAGTGGTAGTTTCGTTTTGGTCTGATATTGCAGTATTAAATAATAAAATTTCTTCTTTATGTACTTTTTATATATTTAATTTTTCTTTAAAAAATTTTTATATTGAACTTAGAATTTTATTGTTCAGAATATATTCCTTACTTCGTTATTTTTTAAAAACTAAACAAAGCCAAATGCAGGTTAAAATTTAAACCACTTTATTCGAATATATTATATTTGACTTCTTAGATATTATCTTGTATATGACCTAGTTTGTAACTACTTGTATCACCAAAAAGTATGATTACTTTCTGATAACAATAGGAAGTGAACAATACCTCCCTGTGTCTTTAACTCAAATAATAACGTTAATATCGCTTAGGATCCTCAACTGAAATCACGAAATAAACGTGAGAAGGGGGCAGGAGATCCAAGAGTTACCATGCAGCAAGGACTCCTCCCATGTTTATCCAAATCATATCCAGATATGCTAAGATCTTGTGAATACAATCAAATCTCAGATATTGCTCCGTGGATCTAGGACTTGCCTAGTTTAGGGGACTTCGTTTCCTTGCTGTGCCATATATCAAGCAGGGAATGAGAAGAGCTCGGCCAATGAGCTCGGGTTCCAAAAGAGGTCGCCGAGAAGTTTGGCGAAGGGACAACAGGTAGGGCGAAACACGTCGGCCCTAACAAAGAGCGCGGAACAACAGGCGAGATCTTTTGAAGAATGTCAAGTAATACACGGCGGAGTCAGGTCGGCTCATCAGGTGATGTCTTCCTATTTAGGGGGTATAGAGGTTGATTGTCATTTTGGTTATTTACAACCATATAAAGATTTTTTTAAAAACAATTTTTTAGGGTAGGAGGAAGACTCGAACCCGAAATATCTTACATTGGGAAATATATAACAAGCACTAGGTGAATGCCTTGTTGTCATTTTATGAAGATTTCCTAGTTTTGAAGTTCAAATTCGCGTTACTTGATAATATTAAAAGAAAAAAAAACCCAAAAGCAAGAGCGCCCGCCTAACTAATTGACGGATACTGTAACTTTTTTTGCTATTAGTTTGGCGTTTTGCGATAGATTTGCAAAACCCATGAAATTGCGCTATTTTTGTAAATATATATATATATATATATATATATATATATATATTTTTTATTTTTTTAAAATTTTTTTTTATAAAAAAAACCCAAATTGAGAGTCTAAACAAAGTACATTGTTCCCCCTAATTTGTATCTTTTGTAATTATTAGTATGGTTTAGATCAAATTGAAATAAAAAATAAAGGCGTAAACCAAGGAAAGTAAAATTTGTTATTTATATTTTTAATGCAAGTGGTTAATTAAAATAAAGAATTGTTTGTGTTTGGTGGGGTGGGGTGGATGGGTTGTACTTTAGTGACTTTACACCTTCTCATTTATTAAAAAAAAATTGGAATACTTTTTTATACATTTGTTAATGACGATGACATCAGATCAACTTGGAAATATAATACCAATATATTATAATATAATAATAATAATTATCAATTAATGTAACAATTTCTTGTGCATGTGGTGTTGTAATCCACTTTGACTCATGTATAAAAAAAAAGTATATAAACCAGATTTTTTTAATTTAGTAGGCTAAAATTACGAAGTACATGTATAAACATAACAAAGTAATATGTAAATGCAGTATTAATTTCAGCAACAAAAATATAAAATATTGAATCTATACTTAAAAATATATTAAGATATTATTTAAGTTGTAACCAGAATTTTTTAAAATATCAAACTTGTCAACTTTGTATCACTGGTAAAAGCAATATCCCACTCAATATAAATAACCATGATATTGGTCAGAAATTCATTTTTCATTTTATTTTGAAGTTGTGTATTGATGAATTTCATCACATAAAAAGTTCTCTTTGTGGTTGTCGTATAAACTGTAAGAGTCAATACCAACCTAATAACATATCAATCAAGGGATAAATGTATTGACTCTTTCGTTGTAGTAAATGTTTAACACAAGTGATGAAGAGAATCACGGTTCTGAAATTGTTTGTGACGAAGTACATCAATCTGTCTCTCGAATCTTATCTTTCTTCCTTATTAAAGTCTCGAAAATAAAAATTATCAACCGGAGAACAAATAGTGTGAGGTAAAAATGATTTAAACCAATCAACAGGACTCAGAGCATTACTAAGATTAAGAAGTTTCATAATATTCTAAGTAAACATGTCTACTTGTTTGTGATAATAAAGCTAAGGTTTGATTACAAATTTCTAATACACAAAGTTCTAGTGGTAAGCATCATATGGTTGTAAAATACTTAGTCTTCTTGAACAATAATTTTTTACTTCAACAAAAAAAAGCACAAATATTTTATTTCTACACAGATCAAGAAACTTCGATAACTAAGAATTAAAAAAATATATCAGATGATTAAAATATGTTAATCTGCGACTATATAATGGACATAGTAGCATCAAAGCGTCAACATCGTCTATGATGAATTTTGCAAAATTGCTGGATGCGAGCATGATTATTCTCTCTTATTCTAAAAAATACCTAGTTATTTTGGGTTTGAAAATTTTAAGGCTTTAAAATATTTAAGAGTTGGGACTGAGAAAAAAACTAATGGGATATATATATAGGGTAAACTACCCATAAATCCCTAAACCCAAACTTTTCTTTAACCTAACTCCCCTTATCCATTATTCTATATTCTAACTCCCCAATCATACTTTCATCTTCATCCTAACTCCCTACTACACAACGCTTTACCATGTTACCCTTGCAAGTGGAACGGGATTAATTGCAGTTTACCCCTGGAGTTTTTAATCTATTTTCAAATTAACCCAAAAGTTACCATTTTCTCATAAACTTGTCCTTTTCGATCCAACTTTCAAAAATTGGTATCAGAGCCTAGGTTTATTCTGGAAATACTATGATAATATCTTGAATATTAATTTGTAACCTATACGGAGGAGACGCGTCAAGAAAAATATGGACCCGAACGAATGTTCGAAGTGTCATTCTTACAGGTGGTATTTCCAGAAATTGGAAAAACTAAATAAAAAACATATGGCAGAAGCTCAACGCTTCAACCATAAGTGGAAATTTTTACGAGGAACAGGTTTATTAGACACACCCGGAATAAACCATTACAAGAAACTCGAAAGGATGGCTAAGAGGCTTCATCAAGTGAACCTCAAACTTCAGTTCCAGTTAGCCGAACTTCAGGAGGACGATCATCCTGAACACGAGGACGTTGTACCAGACCCCAATGATCCAACAGGGTCCGGACCAGATGATTAAGATGGGTGAGCCAACCTTTCGAGAAATCGAGCCAGATTCTTCTAAGATTTCCCAAGATCTTAGAGAGATCCAGAAGACAGTGCAGCGCTATGGATACCTTCAATACCATGTCCCTGCACAAATCCATCAGATCCAGAGTCAGATGGAGACCATGATTAAACATCAGAAGGAGATTCTTGAAAACCTTTAAGATGTTCAATCCCGAGTAAAGAATTGGAGTCAAGGCCCATTCCTACAGGAAGAAGAAACGAAGGATGGTTGCCACCATCTTACGGAACAGAACCCCTTTTACACCAAAAAGGGAAAGCAGAGGAGGTCCGACGGCCTATGACAGAGACTGAAAAAATGATTGCAGTCCTACGAGGAGAACCATTACATCCCACAAAGTAATGAAAAGAATCAACCTGGAAGATCTTCATGATCTTGCTGATTCATTTGCGGGATTAAATCTCGTAGAAATCAAGACAGGAGTGCTTGTACAAAGACCTCCACCACAAGAGAGCTTCGGGTCACACAATCCACCCGAAGGAGACCAAAGTATGCCACAAAGAGATGATTTCACCTCAGCAACTTTGGATCCCCCAGTTGGAACAAGAAACCATTCCCGAAGGCCAGATATTCATCAGACACCCTACGGGAAATCGCAGCTAGATCCAATCCATCCATATGGACTTATGCTCAACATGGATATTTTGGATTTTAAAAACAGAGAAATTCTTATTGATGAATGGGCTTCAGCAATGAGAATAGCAGCAGGAACACTTGACTTAGGCAAAGAAGGATTCATTTTACTTCTAAAAATGAGTCTGGAAGGATCAGTCAAGATTGCCTGGGATCTTGGAGACCGAGGAACCAAGGAAGAAGTTTTGGCCGGAGAGTCCCTGAAAGAGATTGTGGACAAGATGGCGAGATTCTTCAAAATCTGTTTCATCGGAATAAGCTACTTCGAAGGAATGGAGGAACAGAAGGCTAAGAAATACAGACAAGCTCTAATTAGCCTGGAACTACATGACATCTGCTATGTAGACGAATACATCAAACTCTTTACGGAGTATCGATGGAAGTCAAAGATAGCGGAAAAGGATGCAGCAGAGCTGTTCTTTGCCAAAATCTCGAGCCCATGGAGAGAAATGCTTATCCAGGAGTATACACCGAATGCAATCGAGACGGTGTCTAGGAGAATGTCATTTCTCAAAGTAAAGCTGGCGGAGTGGTGCTACCAAGCAAAGCTCCAGAAAAATTTCAAGAAGCTTAGAGGAATCAACAAAATGGCTCCTCTTTGTTGTACGGGAAATGATATCCCTACAATCATTGGAAACTATCCACAAAGGCGTAAGATGAAGAAACACAGAAGTCATCCATATGCCCGAGGAGGTAGTTCAAGAAGAAATAGGTCATCATGGAGACCTAGAAAGTTCTGGTCAAAGCAGAAAGCCCGAAGCTACAAATCGGGGCAAAGATCAGGACCAACAAGGAGTAGAATCTCGTCGACAGGTTCTAATCAAGCTAGTTCTAGCAGAGCACCAACGAAGAGGACTTTCAGACGCACACTGTACCAATTTGAGGATATTCCCTCAGATGAAAGCATCTACGAAGAAGAGATCTATTCTGAGGATGGAGGTGAATCGAGCTCAGAATCAGAGTGAAGGAGAGTTCCTTCAGCATGTGATTAGAGAAGAGCCATCGGGGTTTTTCTCACATACCACTGTTTCTCATAAAACCCTTATGAGGATCATGAAAGAAGAGCCAAAGCTTCAGATGTATGATGGATTTACAATTGGAGCAATGGAAAAAGCCATGGATATGATTGGTCTTCGTAGCAGAAAGCATCAGATTATCCATGGGGTAACAACATGTGAATTTGCGATCCCGATGGAATTCACGGGAAACCAAATTGAGATGCAGCTAATCCCCCACAGAGAAATCCAGGAGATTAAGAACAAGGTCAAAAGAGAAGTTGCTAACACACTCTCATGGATTCATATTGGAGCCATTCGAGTCATCATCAAAGCAACTTTCAAAGAAGGAATTGATTCGCCCCTCAACCTGGCGATCTTTGACAAGAGAATCCCGAACCTAAAAGATTCTTGTTTGGGAGCAGTGGCAGGAAATCTGTATGCAGGAAAGATGGCCTTCAACATCTATCCAAGGATTGCATACAATTTAGGCGATCGAGACTTCAACAAAGTTCTCACTCTTCATCAAGATTTTAAAAGAGAAGATTTGATGAAAGAAGGGAACATGCCTTACTCGATCACCTACAAGGTGTCATACGCACTCTCGAATACTCATCATTCCGAGGTATTCTTGAGAAAGGAATTCATCGAAGTCCCCAGAACTTCGAAGACTTCGCTAAAGTTGTATTGCCGGACATCATTGATACTCTGACAATAGGAGAGATCGACATGAGGATACAAGATCAACCTGTTCTAAACAGAAGCAGGAGCCTTATGATCGAACCAAGAAGGATGTCTTTCCAACAGGATAGGTTAATCAGCAACTATCCAGGGGAAAAACAGAAGGCAGCCTCAAGCAGAATTCAGAAAATTCCTGATGTATTCACAACAATAGGAAAACTGAAATGCCCAGAAGGCTGGAGAGAAGTGCAGATAGTTTTTGACATCACCGAGAAGAACAACATCTTCCCTTGCGATGTCCTATATTATTTGCAACAACCTACAATTGGCAAGTTTCAAGGAAACCTTCAAATTGGTAAAATTGATCTCACAATTGAAGGAATGGCCGGAAGGATCCCAGAACAGCTTATTCTAGGGATTGAATTTCTCGAGGAACATAAACCTTGGGAAAGATTGCAAGATGGAATGGAGTTCACGGTCGACGGAAAGAGATATCGAATTCGATGACTACTAGTCCATTCTCAATATACATCTCCGTTGGGATGTTATATGAGAAGTACCGGGCATAATATTTTGCAGCCTACATTGACTCAGGAGCTGGAATCTGCACTGCCAGGCAAGAAATCTTCCCCAAAGAAGTTGGTGAGAAATTACCAGCCATTGCCGGAAGAGACTTTTCCAAACGGATCCTTATCCTTAATGAAGGAGTCCGGGGAGCGGAAATAATAATCGGAGGAGCAGGCGGTACCCCATGGTACAAAGTCAAAACTCCACCTATATATTTCCATGATACCGGTGCGGATATGCTGTTAGGAAACAATTTCCTACAGACATTTAAGCAGTTCACACAGGAGAACGAGACCCGGAGACTTATTTTCACAACCCTTTGTGATCATAAGATTATGGTGCAGAGACTACGGGAGGCGTTCCACAGAAATTCCCTATTAGTTTTCGCAACAAGCGTGGTGATGAAGGAAAACTTCGACACCCAAAGATGAAAGATCAGCGGAAATTTGGAGAGGCAATTCTTCAGTTCCGACAACAAGGTCCTAGTGAAAAGGATTCGCAAACTTTTGACTGGGTTAATATCATGGCTTTCAGAGAGCAGGATGAGGAAAGAGTAACTCCAGAAACCCTGTTGCTGCTGAAAAATGCTTTACGAGAAGAAGTTCCACAACCTGAATCTACCCTCGAAGAGCGAATCACTCTAGAGGATGTAAAAAGAAAGATTCGTAGGAACTACAACGAGGATCCACTGGCATGGTGGAACAAAAATGAGCTCAGAGCTACTTTGAAGGTGAAAACTGGAAAAGAAAATGAGTTTGTGAGGTACAGGCCGATCCCCATGAACCAGGAAGATCGGAAGGATATGCAGATCATACTTAAGGAGCATCTTGACCTTAAGTTAATCTCAGCAGGTATTTCTCCATATAGCAGCCCAGGATTTCTGGTAAGGAATCATGGAGAAATTAAACGAGGAAAGCCGAGATTAGTGATCAACTATAAAGGGATCAACGAAATCTTGGAGTTCGATGGATATTTTATCCCAAGCAGAGAACATTTGGTGAATAGCATCAAGAATGCCAAAGTATTCTCTAAATTCGATTGCAAGTCTGGGTTCTACCAGATTAAAATGGAGGAAGCAAGCAGAAAGTTCACAGCATTCTCCACACCACAAGGACATTATATCTGGAATGTCATGCCAATGGGATTAGCAAATGCTCCCCAGATATATCAAAGGAAGATGGATAATCTTTTCAAGGATTACTTCAGCTTCATGTTCATGTACATTGATGACATCCTCATAGCATCAAAAAACATGAAAGAACATCTTAAACATCTGGAGATCTTTTCAGATGTTTGTTACCAGGAAGGATTGGTGCTTTCCGAAAAGAAAGCAGTAATTGCTACAAGACAGATCGAGTTTCTTGGAATCGAGATCGACGAATCTGGAATCATCATGCAAAATCATATTATTGAAAAAATACAAGGATATCCGGATGACCTCAGGGATTTAAAACGGTTGTTAATTTTGCTGGAATGTTTATCAACAATCTAGCAAACCACAGGAAGGTGTTCAGTCCACTACTCAAAAAAGATGTTAAGTTTGAGTGGAATGAAGATCACAGACAAGCTGTTAAACAGCTAAAAGAGGTTTGTAGGCAACTACCAAAACTTGCAATACCAAACGACGAGGATGAACTGGTATTATACACAGATGCCAGTGATCATTGGTGGGCTGCTGTCCTCATGAAAGTTACACCAGAAGGAAAAGTGTCATGCAGATATTGCAGTGGATTATTTGATAACAACGAAGTTATCAGATGGCACATCAACGAGAAGGAGTTCTTTGCAGTTCGAAAGGCTTTTAAAAAATGGCCATTATTTTTACTTGCAAAGAAATTTATCTTAAAATAGATAATACAAGTGTTAAGTCTTTTCTGAAAAATAAAATTGAATCAAAACCAGAAAAGGCTAGACTTTTACGATGGCAAGCTGGGTGTCAATATTATGATATGATATTGTCATTGTGAAATCTGATAAAAATATTCTTGCAGATTTCTTAACACGAGATGGAGGGACACATTGCTAGCGATACCCTCAAGCGAGTTAGGAATCTCAGGGAAAACCTGGAGATCCTGGAACGAGATTTTGGGACTCTTTGTCTCAATGCAGAGGTCACGGGATTACTTCAACGTGCAGATCAGGAACTTGTTACTGATCATATACGAGCATGCTTTCGGGACTACGAACGTTTGTTTGAAGTCTTGAAAGGGCCTATCCTTCAGGCAGCACCTTCAACGGTGCAAAAAGAAGTGTTTAGAGAACGGGGCTCATCTAACCCGGAGGCAAGGGATTCGAGTACCCATGTCACGAGTACTTCAGATGATGCATTCCTTGAGGATGTACAAGCTGAAGCGAATGTTGAAGGTCAGGTGTCATCACAATCTGAACCTTCAAGTCAACCCAGCACCTCTGGGGTAAAAGATGGAGAGTTGAATCTTAGGCCAATGACGGGCAAGTCTAAGGTTCAAACTAATGACGATTTAGTTTCTTCACCTATGCAGGATTACCAGCGCACTTGGGAGAAACTAATTACCAGGCGATGTATCAACCCAGAAAAATCAATAGTTGATATCTCCGGAAAATATCCGAGAGTTTGGATGAAACCAGGCAGCCATCCAAACGATGTTCAGGAATGGTATAATTTCGGAGCTCTGGCTTCGGTTTATACTGTGGCACCAGCCTTCTCTGAAATTTCAAAATTAGCAAAATGGATCAGAGAAGCTGTATACGAGACTTGGGCCAATAATCCACATTTGGCCAGAGGCGATATCTTGGAGTTGTATTTTTTCAGTGCTGCTCCAGAACCGGCAAAGAAAGGCTTCATTGAAGCTTTTTATTTTATCAAGCTGAGAAGACCAGATGGAAACGCCCTAAAAAATATAAAAATGGCGCTACCAGAAGAATTCTAATTTTGACAGGAACTATCACAGACAATGAAGTTTCAACCAGACGAGCATGAGGTCTTTGGGTTTGTCTAACAGAAATGGACAAAGTCAAATACACATTCAAGTTCTTTCAGAATTCAGCCAACGGAACTTTCTTGCTGAATTCCATGACAGGAACCTCCACGAGATTTGCCGAAGAACTCTTTGAAACAAAGAGAATAATTCTTTGGGAGAACAAGATTCCGGCAGGAAATGAGACTTATCGGAAATTCTGCAACATGGCACACATTGGCCGATGGATTGATCATATCTGCCAAGCATGCCCGGAGCAGAGAGAACCAGAGTTCGGGAAAGGATTCCGATCCAAACCCGATAGATCAGAAGCAGGAAAAGACAAAAGACCTGCTGACAAGAGAGTCCGTTTTCCTAAAGCTCGGGGACCACAAAAACCAATAATGTAAAAAGATTCCCCGACAAAGGAAAAGAGGTGGACCATTAGAAGTTAGTGCGGATACTGTTCAACTCACTCAGACAAAAATAATGGACCACTCACGAGAAAAGTTGGCACAATCAGACAAAGATGCCAGACCACGTGAAAGTTAAGGCGCACTCACAGGCGCACTCAACAATTATCAAGATTTGGAATCCGCATTTGAAGTCCGGATTCATGCCTATATAAGGGCACTCATTCAGGAAGCTAAGGACATCGAAAATTCTCCATAGTTTTCTGAGAATAAAAATTAGAGTCTCCAAGCTTTGTAATATTTCAACTTTCGTAGCTTGGTAATCTTCTTTCTTTTCTTTCTTTGTAATCGTTTGTACTATTGTTCTGTTAAGATTGTTTAGTTTATGTGTTCTTGAGTCCAGCCTCATCTATATGAGAGGCTAAACAAGTCCGTCTCCTCCCAAAAGGAGACGTTTTAATGTAAGAGATGTTATAAGTATTCCAGAATAAAAATAAGGCTTTTGCCCATCTATCTCCCAGATTTCTTTAAATCTTTCTTATATCTTGATTATACCTTACGCCATAAGGTAGAAAACGAATTAGGGTTGTGCTGTGCGGTTTCTGAAGGAGTCGGATAACTGGCAGACTAACCTCGCCCGTGAGCTGAGGTTGAATGGTGAGGAGTCATTCGTAAAACAGTCTGGAGGCAGTAAGTTTTCGACTGGTGGCGTTGCGAACCACCTCACCCGGTGCCGTTATGGTCAAAATGGTATATTTCAGTTTGTTAAAATTTTATTGTAATTCGGAAGCATGATGAGCCTGTTATTTAATTTTACTTCATAAGGGATTTTGGGGCTTTGATTTATCATGAACCGTGAGTCCTTTGCAAAAGTATGCTCTTGGGTCTTCTCAAGATGACAGAAACTGAAGGATCTCATGTTCATATAAATCTATTATGGCCTATGCATTTTCGTATCCCTTTTAGGAGTTGTTTATTGGAAAAAATGAGTTTTGGGTGTGTTTGGAAACATCTTAAGAACATTAGGGAGTTTATTGCAATTAAATTTAAGGCTTTTATGTCTTTTTAAGTGGGTAGGGAGTTGGAATAAAGAAAAGAAGTATGGTAGGGAGTTAGATTAAAGAATCTTTGATATATGGATGAATGTTAAAGTTATGTTTGGAGGTAGGGATTTTAAGTGAGTTTACCCATATATATATATATACATAACTATTTATTTATTTATTTGTAAAATCGAGTAAAATCGAGAGGTACAAAAAGTAAAGTGATAAAATCATGAATATTATATATCAAAATCTCTACTAATCACGATAATATCAAGTTCAATTTATTTATTCTAACATAGAAATCGAGTAAGCATTGGCAAAAGGTGCGATTTTTATCAATTTACAATAATTTACGATATTAAATATTGCAAAAAATAATACAAAATGCACAGGAATAAGTGGCCATCACTTTTGAACAACCTGTGATGTACAATATATAGTGTATACTTGAGCAACTTGCTTACTTGTATGCCATTTTTAGGTCAAAACTTGCTTGCATTGCCCAAAAATAATTTACCAATTTTTATAGCAAAATAATAATAATAGTAATATACTTTTAAATATTATGATTGTGATTGAATTGATTTACTGAATATTTAATTTAAAAATGAAAGTGAATCTAAAGGATACTCAAATATATAAATTATCTTGAGTTGGAGATACACTTGCAATTAAATTTATTAAACTCTAGTTCGTTTTGATTACCTCATCTATTAATTGTCAAACAATTTTTTAATGGTATTTCTTATTATATTTAATTTGATTTATATGTAGAATGATTTTGTGTATGAAATTCAAGTACTATTTATTTAGAAGATGGTATACTTTTAATATGCAAAATATTATTGTAATAACGTTTTTATTTATAATTAATATCTTGTACTCCGATTATGTGGTGCTTGATGTTTATTTGATGCTACCTTTAAGTGCATTACCTTAGGGGAGGGGTGTATCTCACTATTGGTTCTGAAAGATGTCAAATCAATAATGATGCTGCCTTCCAGAGCATTGTCCTGAGGCATCGTCAAATTTCCCTGTATCTACAAAAGTGAGCTTAAAGTTAGTAATGCACTCTCTCCAACTAGACGTGTAGCTTTACCTCAATATTCACAAATCTACTTGAGTTACTGCACGTTATTCTTCATATTATACCTATCTACAAATCTACTTGAGTTACTTCCAGAGCATTAAAAAAGATAGAGTAATCATTTGGTTATTTTTTTCCAATTAAATTATTATAGCATAGTCGTTTTGTAAAAAAAATTTGTTAAAATCAGTCAAAAAAAAAAGATAGAGTTGTCATTTGGTTATTTTTTCTCATTCAATTATTATAGCATAGTCGTTTTTTAAAAAAAAAATTGTTAAAATCGGTCATTTGAATTGTTATATTTTTCGATCAAACCAGGAAAAAATTGACCAGAATGCTGGTACATGGCACCGCACATTGTGCGGTGCCCAAAAAAAACTATTGTGCGGTGCCCAAAAAAAACTAGTATATATATATATATATATATTGAAGCCCGATCACAATCAAGACACAGGAAGGGACAAATGATATTATGGGGATGAAAAAACTATTGCTAGAGGAAAAATCAAGATTCTCTATCCCATGTTACAAATATGAACCTGCTGCATCTACATTTGATTTAGCATTTCGGCCGACTAAGATAAATGAACAAACAAATACTCACTTTTTGCAGTACATGATTTTGACACTTCGAAAACCGCATGTATCTTTTTAACAAAACTAAATTGAGAACCATTTCTCCATGGCGCCCACTAGAAAATTAACGTATACATCCGATTTAAACATCATTTATACACAAACTCAATATTAAAACATAATTTTTTTTTTTAAAAATGCATAAACTAGCATATCAACCATTTTAGATCAATGATATTAAGGTACATAAGTGGGTGACTAAATCAAATCCATACAAGTATTTTCCACGTCCACTGACTACGCCTAGGCAACACATGGCTAAGCGGCAGATATATCATTTTAAGGAAAATTTCAGGATGACAAAACTGTTTACCCTTGTTCAAACATCGACAGAGCCGTTATTTTAGGTCCCATATATTAGGAAAATTCAGAGTAGTGTCGATGCATAGTCCCAAATTTCAATCCCATCCATGAACCATCTAAAAACGTCATTTCACGTGCACTTAGCGAAGGGCCAGGGAGTGTAGCACAATAAAACCAACCATTCAACAAAAGAGAATACAGTCTCATTTGTATAAAACTAGAGATGTCAAACGGAGCAGATGGCACGAGGCACGATACGACACGGAGTGATAGGACACGACACGTTTTGCTACAGTGTCGTGCCGTGCCTTCATGTGTACCGAAGGGCCAGGGAGTGTAGCACAGTAAAATCAACCATTCAACAAAAGAGAATACAGTCTCATTTGTATAAAACTAGAGATGTCAAACGGAACAGACGGCACGAGGCACGATACGACACGGAGCGATAGGACACGACACGTTTTGCTACAGTGTCGTGTCGTGCGAGGCACAGCACGGGACATGGGCCGTGTCTGGCCAAGGGGTGCCAGCCCGTGGGCCGGCATGGGCACGACACGACACTGTAGTTTTTTTTTATAAAAAAAATTGTCGCGATCGATCGGCAGTTATGTGTCAATCGATCCCGCAATGTCGTAGGTTACGCACAACGAAAGGTGTGTGGCGATCCGAAGCACCAACGGTAAAAAAAAAAAAAAAAAACCGTTCAACGGCTTTTTTTTGTTATTTTTTTTTTGTGTGGTTATATATAGGTGTGTGTTGAGGAAACATTTTATCATCTCAATTTCAAAGCTCTATATACTTGAAACACTATACTCTCAATTTGTTCACAAGAATAAAGAATTACGTCTCACGCTTGCCAATACAAGCACAAGCAACAAAGTCAATACTCCTCCTAGCAAATATTTGGTAACTTTTATATTTGTTGTATTAGATAATTCTAGTCTATATACATAATGGACGATTCATCTTATAATGTGAATTATGATGATGAAATTGATCAATTTCAAGAAAATAAAGAAAGTACACCAAATATTCAATCATCAAATAGAAGAACTTCAAAAAAAAGAACTAGTAATGTATGACAATTATTCGATGTAGAAAATTTTGAGGGAAATAGATCAATGACAGTTTGTAAAAAATGTAAGATTATGCATATGCTTCTTCTGGTGGTACATGTCATTTACTAAGACACATGGCTAAACATGAAAGAGAACCAAATGATGGTAACCAAACTACTCTTTCACAATTTGGTATTGGTAGTAGTAGTTCGAGTTTAGGTATTTTCACTTATAGTGTTAAAAGAGATATGAGAGAATTATCTAAATACATAGTATGGGCGGAGAAAACCTTTTTCAATGGGGGCGGATGCGAAATTCACTAATTATATTCATTTAGGTTTGCAACCTCAACATAAAAGGTTTTCAAGAAATACTATTAAATCAGATGTATTCACAATTTTTAATGAATATAAAGCAAATTTAATTACGTATTTAGGTAATATTTCTTCGAAAGTAGCACTAACTTATCTTGGCAATGCATTATATCTGAACTTTGGCCAGTACTTTCCATCATGTCACATGATCTACTAACTCCTCCGATATCCACAGTTCCATCGGAGTTTTGTTTTATTGCAGGTGGAAAAGTCATTGATAAAAAAAGAAGTAAAATGAAACCAAACACCGTGGAGATGTGTATTCTTTTAAAGGATTGCTTGGATATTGATAGCTGCTTACAAGGTTTGAGAGGACATGAATTTTTTTTAAACTCTTTTGTAATTTCTGACATTTTTTTGTTGAATGTAATTTGTAGTTATTCAATTTGTAGTCAAAATTTTGCAAGTATATTGTGTCAATCTATATTTTATTATACTATTACTATATTTAAATAATTAAAATTAAAGAAAAAAATAATTAAAAAAACTTTAAAAAATTTTGATTTGGGACGTGCCGTGCATGGAACCGTGCTGGGCGGCACGCCCGACACGAACCGTTTGCCATCTATATATAAAACCAACCATTCAACAAAAGAGAATACAGTCTCACATCAGTCACCTGTAGAATAGAATCCCAATTTGTTCGAACATCAGATATTATGATGATTTATGACACAAAACACAGAGGTTTGCTTCATTACATAAAATATATAACAAAGAGATCAACAGATTACCATCCACTTTATGCATCAAAATCATCTCTTCCACTCACAACTTTACATCGTTGGCCTCACGTTAAGACGAGAAGCGAGTTTCTGACCAAGAGACTTGTCGGCCTGTAGCAATATATCAACCCAGGTAAGTGCGCAACAATTCAAGGCAGAGCCACTAATGAATAGCCAGATTACTTGAACCGAACCCCGGTTATAACTTATATCAATTAATTCCAATTCTAACAAGGCACAAGAATGGTACCTGAGACCAGTATGAAATCCAGATGCTACGGATCTCATGAGTGAGACGGGGTTCAGATAGTGCATCGACCCATCGACGGATAAATCTTTCTTGCCTGTAAAAAAAGATATGATTAACAAGTATTAAACTTTCATGTACTCTGGCCACACTATACACAAAGAGGAAGTGAATACCTATCTTGTTCCCAGGAACGGTATCTTTCTCCAGGTTGCTTGAAGTTGTTCTCCTTCTCAATGCAAATCTGCATAAACATGTTAAGAAGCCGAAGTGAGATATATTTGGCCACTCAGTCTTCACTATAACGATACTGATTCAACTGCTCAATTAAATTGGGCAATACACAAATTTCAAAATCCACAAGGTGTATCAGGGCTAGATTCTTAATATGATCAGGAGTGAAAGGATACCCCTCGTGGATACCTTCAGAGCATAATCAGTAAATGTTGACCGAGATAACAATTAAAGTGTCCCTTGTTCAATTAAACTTGAACAATAACACACACTCCGGACAAGCGGATTTCATAACTTCGTATATTTTTCAAGTGCCTGCTTAGCTTTTTTTTGCTCTCTAATAATTAGAAATTGAGGACAAAAGTGAAGGAACTTGAACGTTGATCCTTGGCTTCTCATTATAATTCCCCTCATCCATTGGAAAGAAAGGCATAGTAGTTATTGTTGTATACATTTTACCTATAAAAAATTTTCATGTTGGTCCTTATATACCTTCCGCTTGCATTCTCAATTTTCTCCTGCATATCGCTTAGGTTACTAAAATGAGTTTCATAATATGTTTATAATAACCTAAGGGAAAGGATCCACCATCATTCAATGCTTAGGAATCGGACTCCCCTTTGTGAACCCCAAACTCATTCTAGACACGAACAAAAGGTGACTTGTCCCGTTACATTTAATTTTTGGGAACAAAACAATAAACGCCATTTAAGTTACAACAGAGAACATAACATAACATGAACGAATCAAGCAAACTGAAAAGAAATACCTTGTCCCGCTTCCCTGACAACACCACCGGAGGAATGGGGTACCTTTCAGCATGACGACAAGGATCGTATCTTGATGGGAAATAGTTTACCTGAACCAAGCCAATATATTTGATCATACATCTGAACAATCAAGTGATTAAGGAATGTGTCAAAGGCAATACGCTCGATGTAAGAGAATTATGCCATTTGAAACCCAGTTGACCAGAGTTCGGATTTTAACAAAGGTAATACAAACCCCCAGTTCTTACTAGAGCGCATGTGAATAAAGGAGTAGGGATGAGTCTGAAGAAGCTTCTATCAACAACACAGGATTATAATGAAGCAGCAAGTGAATTCAACAGTAAAAATTACGCTTTTTAGACCGACCAAACACTGAACCATCATACCTCCTCATCCCGGTGCATGAAGTTCATGAAACCTTCGTGGTGATTGTTGTGATGGGCACATTTGGGGGCATTAGCGGGAAGCTGCAGATAGTTTGGCCCAAGACGGTGCCTCTGAGTGTCGGCATAAGAAAATATCCTAGTTTGAAGCAGCTTATCATCAGAATAGTAAATTCCAGGGACAATAATAGCAGGGCAAAATGCAAGCTGTTCATTCTCTGCAAAGAAATTATCAATGTTCTTGTTCAACACCATGCGCCCGACAGGCTGCAAGGGTAGGATGTCCTCGGGCCAAGTCTTGGTTACATCAAGTGGGTCAAAGTCGAATCTGTCTTCATGGTCAGGATCGATAACCTGAATAAAAAGTTTCCACTCTGGATAGTTGCCAGCTGCAATTGAATCATAGAGATCCTGGGTGGCATGGCTATGGTTAGCTCCTCCGACCTTAATAGCATCTTCCTCCAATAGACACTTCACTCCACAAGTAGGCTTCCAATGAAACTTCACATAATGTACTTTTCCGGCCTTATTTATCAGAGTATAAGTGTTAACACCAGAGCCCTCCATGTGCCTATAATCTTGTGGAATGCCCACATCATCAAAGAGGAACGTGAACATATGCAAACTCTCAGGATGGTGGGAGAAGAAGTCCAGGATTCTCCAGTTCTCCTGAATGTGGGACTTTGGATTGGGTTTCAATGCATGAACCATGTCAGGAAATTTCATTCCATCACGAATAAAAAAGACGGGGAAGTTATTTCCCACCAAATCAAAGTTACCCTGCATCCATGAAAAGAAATCGATGAAAAACAATTTTGTAAGAGTTCAATATTAAGTAACAGCATTTCCCCCAATTTCTTCTGTGTCGAACAATTCCACAGTTATAATACTACCTGTCTCAATTTCGATAATCCATTTTGACAATAAAATATCAACAAATAATACACTACTTACAATGAAAATCTTATTTCAAACATGCTAACCAAGTAATACTACTTACAACGTAGAGTCAATCAATTATCTCCTCACACATCCAAGCGAATTCAAAATCGTACGTTCAATATATGGGAAAAGTAAACAAAGAAGAGAAAAAAAAATTGAACGGTTCAAGTATCTCACTGGGCAGATATACATTTAAGCTGATGCTGAAAAAATAATATGTAGCTGCTAAATATGAAAAAAAAATCCACTTTTTACCTCTCTGGTGTAAAATTTCACTGCAAAGCCTCTGGGATCCCTGAGGGTTTCAGGGCTTCCACGCTCATGGATGACAGTGGAAAATCGAAGAATAAGAGGTGTCTGAACTCCTGGAGCCCGGAGGAAATCAGCACAAGTAAGGTGAGTAATATCATGAGTGACCTCGAAAAATCCCTTGGCACTGGCACCTCTAGCATGGACAACACGTTCTGGGATCCTCTCACGATCAAAATTAGCTAGTTTCTCCACCAAATGGTAATCTTCAAGGAGGATTGGGCCTGCCAAGTTCGAGAATCTTGCATTAGGACCTAAAAATCTCAGGTTTCACCTTGACTATGTACTGCGGGAGACAGATGACCTTTACATGTATCAAAATGCACCATGCAAGCAAGCTACAATTTAACTATACAATCAAATAGCTCCACAGTTCCAAGCAAAGTAAACGCATGGCAGAGTCTGCCATATAATGTGAATTCACATGGTCCCCGACGAAGAATTCATTCACTTTTGGAAGACCTTGTCACATAATTAGGTGAAAAGAACAAGGGCCCTTTAAAAACAGTAAGGCATGGCAAAGGAATTAAAGGCTCTTTCTGTTTTCGCAGGCATTTGCAAGTGGTAGGCTATAACTGATCAAATATATGTAGCCAGAATGGATTTCTCTCATTTTACAAATATAAATCTAAAGAACACATTTACAGGGCCTAATAGGTAAATAAGGTTAAATAAGACATAGTAACTACTGTATTTTTCTCTTAATATTTTGGGGAACCGTTGACTAGGATCCCAATATGCTATAGAACAATTGAGGTGAAAAAAAAAAAAGGCGACCTATCGACGTGTTGAAGATAGAAAACTTCAATCAAAATCTAGACAGGAATAGCACAACTAGGAATTCTGTCCCAGACTTATAATAAAAGTGTATTTTTTTTTCCTTGGATTCTACCACCAAAAAACGAATTAACACAAACAAGGACAAATCCCAAAGGCTGCTGAAGAGCGAAAACCAAAGAAATACCTCGAGTTCCAACAGTCAAGGAGTTGTTGTTGTTCCACACCGGAGCTCCAGAATTCGTGGTCATAAAAGGTGAATTGAAAGCACTGGACGGCCGGTACTGGACAATCAACACATCAAAAATTAAAATGAAAATCAACCAAAAGTTCAGTTCAATCCAACTGAACCCCCAAACCACTCGAAACAAGGGTTTACAGTACAATCATATTCATCAGCCAAAAAATATTCGCGGAAATAAATAAATCTATATCCAGAAACGCGAAGATCAAAAGTCAACATTAAGAAAATGATAAACTAGAACAAAATCAAACAATAAACTCTTGAAACATGTTGATTGCTAACAATTTACCTTGTATGGATCCATGGAGAGAGATTAGCGACAGAAACGAGGCGGTTGTTCGTGCGTTTTTAGGGGACGTGGTCTGCAGAGAATAGAGGAGAGGAATAGTGTGTTCATGCAAAGGCGCAATACTTGCAATTTGTATTTACACTAACAAATAATATTATCCACAACCAACATAAATATTATCATTTCCATTTTTTATGAATTATATAATTTATCATTATTATATTTTATTTAATTTACATTTAAGGGGGTAAATATTATATTATATTACATTTACATATTATTATATTATATACAATCATAAAATTTGTTTTATATTAGATTTACATACATATACAGTATTTAGTAGAACCTCGATGGTTTAATATTCAGTTAATTAATAAGCCTGTTTAAATAATAATTTTAGTCCGATCTATGGTCCAAACTAAATTGTAAAATTCATTTCTCCCCTACTTCGTAACAATCTAAAAAACTTCGATAAAATCAGCTACAATAATGCATCTTAAAAGCTCGTATAATCCCTACATCACAAGGTTGAATCTTTGATGTTGTATTTGGTGGCAAGAAAAAAATAATTCAAATTTTACATCCCTTCAAAAATATTTGGATGAGCACGATAATTATCCACAAGCAAGAAAACTTTTCTACCTTGTCATTCTTCTATCAAGTTGTCGAACATAATCTTCAAATAATACACAGTCATACATGTTCGTTTATTAGAGACTCACAATTTAAAGTTTGCATGTTTACATTCTTGAAACACCGTGATTTATCAGGAATAATCTTTTAAGGGCATAAACATTTTGTAAAATCATGAATAATAAGTTAATACAATAATTAATTTTAGTACTCATTAATTTATTGATTATTTAATATTCGATAAATTAATAGGATTTTACCAATCCCAATCTTTTAATTTATAGAGATCTAACTGTATATAACTACCATGCTTAATTAATAAATAGTACTATTAATATTAATTAAATGTGAATCAACATTAGACATAATTAACCCATTCAAATAAATTTTTACATGTACAACACAGTTAAATCACCACATTAGTGAAAGCCCTAGTTATATTCTGGATCAAATTATTACCATTAGGTCAAAAGCTATTGTTTTATATTATATTTATATACATATATTTTTGTCATACTTAATTAATAAATAGTATTTTTATATATACATATATACATATATACATGACTACAATACTTAATTAATAAATAGTAATTAAAGTTTGAATCAACATTAGAAATGATTAACCCGTTCAAATAAATTTTTAAATATATAACACAGTTAAATCACCACATTAGTAAAAGCCCTAGTTATATTCTGGATCAAATTATTACCATTAGGTCAAAAGCTATTGTTTTATATTATATTTATATACATATATTTTTGTCATACTTAATTAATAAATAGTATTTTTATTATTGTTCATATAAGTGAATGAATTAAAGTTTGAATCAACATTACAAATGATTAACCTGTTCAAATAATTTTTTTAAATGTACAACACACTTAAATCACCACATTAATAAAATGCTAATTACATAATGTTATGATCAAATAATTATTTTTAGGCCAAAATCTATAGCTATTATCAGAAATATAACTTTATTTCTTTATATATGGGTAGCATAAAGCCCAGTACGAAGCGACAGCCAGACATGAAGAGCTACACCATGTGGATACCGATATACAGTGGCGGGCTCAGGATTTTATGTTTGGAAAGTTGATGTAGATAGTTCAAATTTCCCTTTCTTTTTTCAAAAGATTTCTTTTATATTTTGGATGGATTTGAAATGACAACAATCTAAATTTCATTTCATATCCATGAATTTTAAATGATTAGATTTCAAATAATTTACTCTAAATCAAATCATTTCATCCAAATGCAACCTTAATTTATTTACATAAAATTATGTACAACCGGAGGGAAAACTGGGGAAATCTTACATATATCCTCGGTGTGAACCTCATCCATATACCAAAACAAACAAAATGACATATTTACCATCATTTGATTAACCGGGGAAGGTATGGAGATATTTTGAAATATAAATAAATAAATACATAAATTGTGTGGTGAAATTTTTGTAATAACATAATAATTATAAAATGCAATTTTTTCTTTGAAAAAAGGAATAATAATAAATAATAAATAATAAATGAGGTCATAATGGAGTGTGGGTTTTTTGTGGCGGTCATGAATAGGTCCAATAGGGAACTGCCACGTTGATTTGGCATTGAGATGTGTGACTGAAGATAGGAGGATTGTTTCGAGGCAATGTGAACGTAGAAATATTCCGATGACATGGCTCTGTCGGGGCCCACCCACCTTATTTATTTTATTTCGAGTCTAAAAAAAACCTTGAGAAAAATCAAAATTATTTTCAGATTTGGTAAATTCAATAAAGATCCTATAGAAATATAGAATAGATATAGATCTTTATAATACTAATCTCAAATTTATAAGTTTAATAATCACATGAAAATTACTTTTAACAAAAAAAATCCCTAATTTTGTTTTTAATTAGTACTAATCTCGAACTTTTATTTTTAATCAAATGATCTCAAAACCCCATATTTAATTGTGAGACCAATTTTGTTAAAGATTGATTTTTATGAGACTATAACATTTATATACGACTATTTTTTATTAAAATTAAATTTTAGTGGTATATCTGATTAGTAATAAAAAAATTGGACTACTATTGAAAAAATCCATATTCTATGGAACAGTTTTTTTAAATTTATCATTATAAGTGATTAATAAACAAAAAAAAATTAAGTCAAAACATTCAATTAATAAAACCACATCAAACTTTTCTTAAATTAGAAATTTTAACGAATAAGATGCAGATAAAAAAAAATCATGCCATTAGTATTCAAAAGATTATCATTTTGACAACAAACCAAAAAAACATGAATTCATTCATCCATAATGCCGACAATTCGTAATGACAAATATGTTCAATGTGAAGATTATGACGGGAGCTTTCGGTCTTAGCCGAATCGTAAAAGCTCATGTTCTTCTTTGGGATGATATGGGTTCGAATCCGGGCAGTGCCCTAAAAATCTTTAAAAATCCACTCCACATATAAAAATAAATAAATAATAATATATAACTGGATGATTGGATCCTCATAAAAAAGATGAGTATTATTAAATAATAAATTGTATTTTAATGATATTTTTTGTTTTTTAATCAGATTTTCACAAGTCATAAAGATATACAGAATGTCACATATGAAGATTACATGCTTGCCAATGCAACCATACAACTAAAAAGTCACAAAGGGAAGAATATTGCAGTCATGCAAACAGAAATCAACAAGTAATATAAACATAGTCAGTCCATCACACAACTAAATAAACAAGTATAAATGACAAGAAGTTCCTACAACATTTTACCTCCTAAGAAAGGGAAAAAAGCTAAAAACAAAATTTCCAAGGAGACTTCGAAGCCTTCCAATCTGAGCAAACGATACATTTATACTATAACCTACCTGGTTTCTTTATCCGACTGCTACAGCTATGTTGATGATAACAATTTTTTGTTCAGACAAGGTTTCCCCAAAATATTCAGCGCTTTCATCCGTTGCATTTCGTTTCCTGCCACATACAAAACAGAATATAGAGGCATTTCACATTTGAATTTGGAAAAAGGAATTACATGAAGCAGCTTTCGAAAATATTTGCAAAGACTCTTTCAGAATTAAAAGAAAGATTTCTGTCGCAAATTCGTAGGTGAACATAGATATCCACATTTCAAGTTATCAACATCTCAATTTTACTATGAGAAATCTATTATTTATATATCAAGCTAGAAAACCCTTGAGAGTAATTATTTTGGTATGTCATGCTGACATTAAATATCCACAGAAAAGAAGCATTCAACCAAGTTCTAACTCGCCCGACGACCCATGTTTTTACACATGCCATTTCATACTAAATCTCAAAACTGGTTATATGTGTCATCTTGTGTACTCAGCTAATGAAACACAAGCATGGGAAGTTTGGAGATGATTTTCTAGCAGGTGGGAGAAAAGATAGCAAGCCATACAAAAATGGTATGCAGTTTTCACATGTCACGAAATAAAGGAAGATTTGGATTCAGTTTTTTAGCTTTGGGGAAGGTTTTGAGAAAATAATTGGAAATTGATTTTGTGAGTTTTCTGATGGGACAATTTTAACATCAACTTATGTAATCTTTTGTGTACTATTCCAGTCATGAGAATGAATAATATAAGACAAGACTTTCTTCCAACCAACCAACGTGACTTGTACGAGCCATATCCAACCAGCAAATATGGGCAATTTCAATTGACTCAAGCCCAGAACTCCACAAATAGTCTTTAAGGAAGTATTAACCCATATTTATTGGTGTATTAAAAATGATTGCCAAGGTACGCTACACAATTCCTGATTTTTTACTAAATTATTGGATTCAATAGTTAAGCACAGATGCAAAGGCATGAAATAAAATGAAATTCAATGTGCATTCTTCAACTCAAATACGTATTCCTGCAATCCATTATATTATTGTTAGATAAAAATGAATCCTGCATCATCAGCAAAAAAGTATACACTAAGTTGTGATTATGGTATCTAACCCGCAAACTCATCATATTGAATGTCACTCTTCACAAAAAAACAATATAGTGATGCAGGTTAATCAGTGCCATCATTTGTCATAGATATTATGTTTCAACAAGGAATGCTTTCTCACCGTACATCAGTCATTTTAGGTTGAAGATTCCTACTCTCGTAAATGTTGTATAGGAATACGTTTTAGTTTCACAACCACATCAACAATCCAATAGTGTAGTTTCAGAATAAGTGCCCATACAATAGGAAAATAGCCTAAGCATAAATGCTCTCCAACATGTACCAATAGTTCCTCATTTTGCACATGATGATGCATATGAAATAATATATAATTAAAAGTTCAAATAAAAGGAACTTTCTAGAACTCCAAAATTACACCAAAATCAGTTTTCACAATTGCATGGCATTGTGTATTTTCCTTCATTTCTAGCAGTCAAAAGGTTCTGCCTAGCAGTCAATTGCAAAGCTTTCAGAAAATTTATGTACTTCGATGACAAACAAAGATATAGAACTCGCAAATAACAATGAAGCAAACAAATGTACAAAATGTATATACCTTCCTCCACGGTTAACTGAATTGCTCTCTTCTCCAACTCGACAGCATGCTTGCTAAGATCAGCTGGAGATAAATGCATAAGCACTGACCCGAGATCCCATAAAACAAACCGTGATAGTCAATAAAGAATAGAAGGAAGTGAGTAACAGCAAGCAAACTCATGGAACAGGAGAACTCACTTTGCATGTACTCTCTTTGGTTGGTCTCGCCACATTGCTTTAGAAACTTCTGCAGGCGAATGAAGCGTTCTGTTCTTAGTTGATCATTAGTGCTCTTAATGTCAACTGTACAAGGAAGCTCTGGGGAGACCTTAGTAGCTTGAGTGCTAATATTCTGCTTTTTTGGAATGGATGGAACACTACATGAAAAAGCAGTGATAGGGGTCATATTATTTGATGTAGCCACAGGCATGCATTGAAGACTACTATCCCTTGTCTGAGCAGGCTTTTGAGGTATGTCCTGCGATAGTTGGACAATGTTCCTTAATTGCGAACTGTCTGGATATATTTCCACATTTTTCTGTAGTCTTCCCCTTCCAAGTTCTAATTCAAATCTCCTACGTACATTCATGACATTCTCGTTCATACCATTGTAGGTCGAGGACGTAAGACCCTGAGAACTTGAGGGGCGCTCAGGTGTAAGCCGCTTATTCCCGCTTACCTTAACTGCATCACGATTTGGTTTTCCAACACCAGTAAGCAAAGTATTTTGCTGCTTCGGCATCGATCCTGAGTTTTCATTCTGCACATCTCTCAGAGCAGTTTTTTTTAGTGTCATAGGATGTTGCGTATCATGAACAGGAGTACAACTTCCATTAATACCCGATCCATTGACATTGCCTTCCGTATCGATCATTTGTGAATTGTGATGCCAATAAAATTAAGCCCTCTAAATATGATCAATGCAAAAGGACCATCCAAAAGAACCCTTGAAAACTGGTGACAGGTAAAAGGGAGTTGGATTCTGTTTCATCAAAAATAAAACCTCTCATATCAAACAGCATGAGTAAATAACTACATAAATCAAGATTGAGCAGCCATCGAATCATAAATATTAACCAAGAAAAAAAAGATAGGTGGGAAAAAATTGAGAACATGAGTTGTAAATGTGCGGAAAGGAATAGAGAATAAGAGCATTTAGATTCCACCAATTTCAGATATTTAACGATTCCCTTAAAACAATTTGTCAACTTCTCAAGTACCCTACCGCTTATCAGTTTACAAGAAAATCAACTAAAATATGCCAACTATCATTCGCAATTACAAACAAAAAATTGATAAATTTGGTGAGTGTTGCCGAACAAAATTACTAAATAAATGAAAAATGAGCATGTGCTACCAAAAGTGTCCCAAGTCCGCACACCCGCATATTAAATTCCACATATATACAAAATATAATCAGCAAACTATTCAGATTCAAAATAAAGTCAATTACAGAAAAACCATTCAAAGTTGAAAATTTTGAAAAGAAAAACCACGCAGGCACTACTTAACAGATCAATTCGGATGGATAAAACTCATTTTTCGGCTCAAAACTAAACTACTCAAAAAGAAGATTATCCAAAGACATAAAACCCATGAGAAACCGAACTCATTCCTTCATAATTGCATCGAAAACATCCATAAAAACCCCGGAGAACATACAAGATCAATACCCAAAACTGAAAGCGGGAAGCAGCGTAAAAAAATTGAAGGAACCACATCGTAACTCACCGTAACAGCGGGAAATCGAGTGTGACAACTTATAACAGATCCAAAAAGAGGGAAAAGATAGACGGCGCGAGAGAGAATGAAGGTTTTCAAAACGTAGCGGTCGGGTGTATATAAAACGTGTTGATTTAATTTTTATATTATTGTTTTTAATCGAGTGCATCAACACACATACATTTGTATACATATATATGTATCGATGTATAATAGGATTCATTCGATACAAAAATAAAAATAAAAATATAAAAATATATATCTATATATGTATATATATTTATATATATTGGTGTATGATATGATCCGATCCATACAAAAGCTTTTCATAATCGAGGATTTTGTTTCCTCTTAACATTTTTATAGATTAATTTACTTTTTCATAGTTGGATTTTCAGATGCCTCAAGATATTCCATTAACATTTTAATCACATTTCAAAATAATTTTATATTGCTATATATTTATCCAATCACTTTAATTTTCAAATCTACAATTTCATGTAAATTATTTAAAAAATAAAAATATATGGCATGATATCTTTTTTTTAGATTTTTTTGTTTGTAAGTTGAGATTAGGTCTGTCAGACAACCGCAAAACCATCTCAGTCAGAACAACTCGGACTGAGAACGATCCTCTACTGAACCAATGATGTGAAACACTCGGACCATGGTGCTGATAATCACGATGTGGCCTTGCGGTCATATTTCATCCACCAGACTTGGTTTCCTGTCTCCTTAGAACTCAAGGACACAGAGATATGAGCCTATAAAACAGATCATGTTCAAGTAAGGTCGTGCATGATATCATTAATAGAATACATTCACAATATATAACAACTATAATCGTAAAAAACTATTTCACAAAATAAAATGAATTATGTATTTAATTAATAGTGTTGCTCGCACGATGTCTACAATCTCTCAGTACGTTGGATGATATACATCATCCTACCACTAATTATTCAAATTCAATAGCTACAAGGGCTTATCTTACCTTTGGCCAAAGCCAGGTTTTTGGCTTGCAGAAATTTATTGGGTAAAATTCGTGCCCGTCAAATAGAAAAAAAGTTTTTTCAGCCCAATCAACTAAAAATAAATGCTTGGAACAAGGTCCATGTTCTATGGAATTGACCAAATAGGCTTGAGCATTGAAAGGGACGGGAGGGAGTTTAGGCGGGAGAGCTCCAAATTTTACACCCCTTCAGTTCGCCACTGAATCCGCTATTCTGACACCACTGAGGATCGCCGAAGTTTGGTGGCGATGGTCAGATATGAGCAAAACGACGACTTAATAGTTGTATCGGATGAGCCATCGCAGCTGATGTTGGACGTTGAGGAGGAGAGGAAAAAATTCGTCAGCGATGGGAGTTAGCATTGGTTCTCAACTTCCTCAAACTTTTTAAGGCAGTTATCGACAATAATCTAAAGATATCTGCTGGAGATATTGAAATCACGCTTATCACACAGAACGATATGCTTGCACATCTTTTATGTGGTACTGTTGAAGGGAATTCCGCCATTGGCCAAAAGGACTTAACATCAGTTATGTGTGGAAGTGAGGGGAGCACTCGTTGCATGTATATTACATTTACATCCACCACATTAATCACATACACCACATGAGATTTCTTTGCATTTGATACCTACAACGATGGGCTTATTTCATTTCCAGAGTTAGTATATCAATCAAATTTTCTCTAGAGAATATTATATTAGCGGTGCACGTAAATTATGTGCATCTCTAGGCATTAATCACATACACCACATGAGATTTATTTGCATTTGATACCAAGAACGATGGTGCACTTAAATTATGTGCACCGCTAGGCAATGACCTATTAATTTTGTTTTTTACCCTAAACTCTACCTATAAATATCCTTCAATTTCATTCCAAAACCATCCCAAAATCATGCAAATCTCATCTTTTCAACAAACAAAAGTGTGGTAGTAAAAGTGAGATTGAGTGTGAGAATTTCTTAAAGAGAGTTTATCCTTGGAAGTAATAGGATTAATAGAGATAAAGTGAATCTTAAAATCAAAGTTGTTGGAACCGAAGAGGGGGGGTGGATGAGGTTCCTTGGCTACTTTATCTTTTTAAAATGAGTTTGCAAAATAAAAGAGTTTGCGAAGCGGAAGACTTCAAGTCAATCGATAAATAAAAGAAATGAAGAAATAAATAAATAAATAAATGCATAATGTAATCAAGCTGTAACAGACACGAATATTTTTTATAGAAGTTCGGCGATGAATCGCATACGTCTCCTCTTCCCGGCTAGATAACTTCCAACCGAGGTTCCACTAGAACGAATAATCTTGGCCTTGAGGGCTCCAAGTTAGCCACAATACAACTCTTCCCGAGTACACAAAGCTCTTCACGAGCACAACACTCTTCACGAGTCTTCTTGGCCTTAAGGGCTCCAAGGATAGCCACACACAACTCTTCCCAAGTTACCAACACTCTTCATGAATCTTCTTGGCCTTAAGGGCTCCAAGGATAGCCACAACACATGCACCAACTTTACTTGTTGATGACTTTACAATTTCCAACTTGCTTTGGTGTTGGAGGACCTTACAATAACTCAACAAACACCTTCACGGTGTACCAACACGAAGAACACAACACTCTAACAAAAAGAATGAATTACAAACTGCAATACAACACAAATGTATGGAGATTGCAATGCTATAAGAAATTTGAATTAGCAAAGCTTTGATGAAGTTTGTAGGCTTGTTTCTTTTCTTCAAAATGCTCCAAAGCATCCATATTTATAGTATAGGAGGCCCCCAAGGCTCCTACTAGCCATTGCTACACATAAGGCTTGAATCACTCATCGATCGCCTCGGACGTCGCCTCGGGCGATCACCATCGCCGTGCCCCAACGGTCAGCATAAATCACGCATCGCCTCAGGCGATGTCTCGGTCTCCTCAGGTGATCACCACTGAAAATAAATGACATAGCCTCAGCTGGTCCAAAATCTTTATCGCCTCAAACGATGCACACATTGCCTCAGGCGTTCAACGCATCGCCTCAGGCGATCAGCCCATCGCCTCGGGCGAACTCCCCCTGCACGCGAGCCTCGGCGTCGCCTCTGTCGATGTGCGTGGCGATGCCCAGCCTTGCTCCATCGCCTGGGGCGATCTGCCCTAAGCTTTGCATAATTGATTTTCTCCAATCAATCCACTTTTCAACCAATAAATCTGCACACTAAGTAGACACGTTAGTGTAACAAACACAAATTTTGTTGATCATCAAAACTCAAAAATAATCCGGAGATAAATTAAAGCATTAAACACAACCATGCGTTTAAGGCTCAACAATCTCCCCCTTTTTGATGATCACAAAACTTGATAAACTTGAATATGTAATATGCATGAAATGTGAGTAAACATGACTCCCCCTTAACAATTGCATAGCACATAAAAGATTACCAAGTAAAGCATTAAACAAACAACTCTCCCCCTCAAACCATGCTTACAAAAGCTCTCCCCCTCAAACTATGCATGTATTAAGCTTCAAGTTTATCACAAAATTCTCCCCCTTTTTGTGATAATCAAAAAGCACAAAATTCAAATAAACATAGCATAATTATTTGTTGACACAAAGCAATAATTTACACATGTTCCTCATCAAGCATGTAATAGCCATAACAAGCATAAGATTAATTCATTGAGAGGAAAGCAAACATGTGTTTAAGGCTATCAACAATGAATCTAAACATTTAAAAGTGTGCATATGTTCTACCAAGAGTTCATGCACTTAAGCCCAATAAAAATTATAATTCTCAATGCATCATTAGATAAGATTAATAAAATTATTAATCACATAATTGCACATTTCCACATTGCATATTCAAATTTGAATTTTAAGACAAATCAAGATATACACCATAAAGAGATAAGCAAAAATCATGCATCAAAATAATTTATATGTGCATATGCTAAGGGGTAATGCATTTTACTACCAATGAATATTGAGTTTTATTATTTATTGGTCACAATTAATTTGTGCCAATGAATTTTGAATTGCTCATTTAAAATGTATAAAATAATTTTACCTTCGATGACAAGAGTGCGTTCTTGTCATTGGTCATATGCTTCGCGCCTCTTCTATAGTGGTGAATGAGATAGTCTCCTCCTTTGAGTTGCTTGTGCCTTCATCCTCCATCCCATTATTGTCCGTACAAAACAAATTAACAATATGAGGATCTTTGGTACCCATTTTATTTTTGGGTCCTTGAGGGTTAGCTTTCACTTGCACCTTTGGAATCCATTTCCACCTCTTGTTAGGTTGGTATTGGATTTTGGCATACCTACACTAATTCTTAGAATGACCATCTTTGCAACAATAAGTGAAATTAGGAGAATCATGATTGGCTTTAGCCAACAAGCTTGAAAATGTTTTAGATTTGCTTGAGAAGCCTAGCCCGGCTTTATCAAAGCTACAACGTTGCAAGCCAAGCAATTAATTATTCTTTAAACTACTTTCACTAAATTTGCAAAAAGATTTCTTTAAAGAATTTAACTCATTTTTCAATAAATTATTTTCTTCATCTTTCTTGGTTACCTCAAGTTTGAGTAATTTGTTACTCATCTTGGTTTGCCAAGAACATCAATAAGCTCATGATAAGAATCTAAAAGTTCATCAAAAGATGGTACCTCATCGTCGCTTTCATCTCCTTCATCATTTATGTCATCTTTGGCCATGAGACAAAGATCTGGTCCTTCTTCATCGGAGTCACTATCACTCCATGTGGCTATTAGGTCCTTATTCTTGCCTTTATCTTCATTCTTCTTCCTAGCACATTTGTTAGCATAATGACCTTTATCTTGACAATTATAACAAGTTACCTCGTGTTTGGATTCATGTTTGGTAGCACTTGAGGTCTTTGGCTTGTTGTGTTTGTTGAAGAATTTTTTGAACTTTCTAGTGAACAAGATCATCTCTTCATCATCATCATCATCTTCATCCTCGGATTGATCTTTCCTCCCAACCAAGGCTATCCCATTTCTTTTGGATCTATCTTCCTCCTTTATTTCTTTCCTTGTTGACACTTCAAGTTCATGGGTTACCAATGTGCTAATGTAGGGTCCTCCTATCTTAACATCCTCTTAATACACAAATTATGGACTAAACATGCATTAATAACGTCTTAGGGTTTCGGTTGTAGCTTTGAGCTAATAAGATTACAAGCCAAAATAAAATGTCACGAGCTAATTAATTTTATCCTCAATAATGAATGTTAAAGCTATAGATTTACACTACTCCTAGAGTAGAGACTATCAAAATCATGTATCCTATAAGCGTCTTGCTCCTTTTAGCTCACTGCCTCAACCCGCCCCTAGGCCCTCCGGTCCAAAAGTGTACCTACAGGAACAACCCATCATGAGCATGTACATCGTTAACATCATAAAGCAATGGCATATAAATAAATGCATGAAAATAATTGGTGACGTATACTTCCTGGTTAATCGCATTAACCCTCTTTGGTTGTCCCTGTCTCATAGTCATGCATATAATCATTAATTCTTGACATGAATGATTAAAATCGTCTTATAAATATCACCATCTTATAACATCATCATCATATAAGCATTATCATCTTATAGCATCATCATCTTATAACATCATCATCATATAAGCATCATCATCTTATAGCATCATCATCTTATAACATCTTCATCATATCATCATCATCATATAAGCATCATCATCTTATAGCGTCATCATCTTATAACATCTTCATCATATCATCATCATCATATAAGCATCATCATCATATAAGCATCATCATCTTATAGCATCATCATCTTACAACATCATCATCATATCATCATCATCATATAAGCATCATCATCATATAAGCATCACCATCTTATAGCATCATCATCTTACAACATCATCATCATATCATCATCATCATATAAGCATCATCATCATATAAACATCACCATCTTATAGCATCGTCATCTTACAACATCATCATCATATCATCATCATCATATAAGCATCATCATCATATAAGCATCATCATCTTATAGCATCATCATCTTATACATATAACAGTAAATGTACGAAATCATTGTTAAGTAAACATACTGGTTATTCGTCAGCTTCTTTTTGTTGACCCTGATTCACATTCGTGCATATGGGTATCTTACCCCATCGTATGTCATCTTACCATATCATAATATCGTGTGGCGTCTTACCACGTGGGCATCTTACCCTATCGTATGTCATCTTACCATATCATAATATTGTGTGGCATCTTACCACGTGGGCATCTTACCCTATCGTATGGCATCTTACCATATCGCAATATCGTGTGGCATCTTACCACGTGGGCATCTTACCCTATCGTATGGCATCTTACCATATCATAACATCGTATCATTAAATAGGCATTATATAAACGTCATCGTTACTTATCATAATCATCCTCATAGACATCATATCCTCTTTACTCATCATAAACATCATCATCATAGACTTACTTATCATGATCATCATCGTAAACATCATATCATCTTTACTTATCATAAACATCATCATCATAAACTTGCTTATCATAATCATCATCATAAACATCATATCATCTTTACTTATCATAAACATCATCATCTCATAATCATCATCATAAACATCATATCATCTTTACTTATCATAAACATCATCCTCATAAACATCATATCATCTTTACTTATCATAAACATCATCATCATAAACTTACTTATCATAATCATCATCGTAAACATCTTAAGTACTTATACGATTATTGCGTAGTCATAGTGTAAGAATATGTTACCGTCCGATGCCCGTACGCGTCTTACGTACCTTAATTCCAAAAGTGGAGAAGTTGGAGAACTTTATCTCCTTGACGTTGTGGGTACCTGGGATGGTTCTACATAACCATACAAATCGATATTAGAAGCTAACTATAGTCCAATATCCAAAAAATCCCACAAAACATCAAAAACACATATTTTTATATCTCGCGATCGATCGCCGCCCAGGCCCGATCGATCGCGAGACCATACTGGACGTTGCTGAAATTTTCAGCTCTTGGCGATCGATCGCCACTTTTGGCGCGATCGATCGCCAGCCTCGCCGATCGATCGCCCAAATGTGGCGATCGATCGCCAAATGTTACTGGCGTCTACTGTTGGGTCGCGATCAATCGCCTGGAACGGGCGATCGATCGCCGATCCCTGTACTTCAAAAAATCGCCATTTTAGAGCATTTTCCAAGCTCTACCTCAAACCATTCAAACCCAAACTTTCCTACAACATCTACATCATCATAACCCACTAAAACCCACATAAAACACTTCAAAAATTATACCCCAACAACATGCAACACATACCCAAAACAAACCCACATAATTTACTTCAACATCAACCCATTTCAACACCAAACATCATAAAAACTTTAGGAAGGGTTCCATACCTCTTGTAGGCTCCAAATCTTAACAAAGATCACACAAACAAAGGTTTTGTGAAGCTTTCCTTCTCCTTCCTTGGTGCATTTCGAAAATGGGAGATGGGTTAGGGTTGAGGAATGAATTGGGGATTTTAAAAGTGATTGGTAAAGTAAGTGGGTATAGTGGGAAAAGGGGGGTTATAAGGTTAATATTAAAATTATACCCCAAAGTTAACATGATGTATAAAACACCCTAACATGGTATTTTAAATGCATTTACAAAAATGCATTAAACTTCCACCGAATCATGCTTTCCTCGTAATTAACCATCAACGTAGTTAAATCATGTTAACACCTTATTTTCTAACATGCATAACATGCACCCTGAAATGCAACCCCGGGTCACGCCTATCATGTGACTAAGCATTTCAACATGATAATTAATTTCAACACATAAATCAATTATCAACATAATCCATCATATTAACATCATTAATGCTCAAATTGCATATAATTAATTTCGGGGCATCACAGCCATGAAGTTCATCAAGATCATAAGATGCACTTTCTCCTTTGTTGGACTCGATGATGGCCGTCCTCTTGACATCCCATTCCTTTGGAAAGGCTCTTAGTGCTCTCCTCCATATTTGCTTTGGATGATACTTCTCTCCAAGTTGAGCAAGCTCGTTTATTATTTGGGTGAGTCTTCTAAACATTGAATCAACCTCTTCTCCGGACTCCATCTCAAATGTCTCATATTTGAGTTGTAGTAGGTCTATCTTTGTCTCTTTCACTTGGTTGGTTCCTTCATGACAAATTTGCAATTTGTCTCATATCTCCTTTGCGGTTGAGCACATCGAGATCCGGTTGTACTCTTTCATATCTAAAGCACAATGTAAAATATTTATAGCTTTAGCATTTTGCGAAATTAAAATCATATCCGCTCTTGTAAAATCGTCCATTTCTTTGGGAACACTTATTCCCCCAACTTCTTTTAAAGGAATGTGTGGACCTTTCATAATGATCTTCCATAGGTCATAATCTACGGATTGGATGTATAGAGAAATTCTATTCTTACAATAACCGTAATTATCACCGGTGAAGAGCGGAGGGCGATTTGTCAATTGACCTTGAGCAAACTCATTTGCTAGATTAGCCATATAAAAATTTTGATTTAAAAAGAAAAATCAAATGGCTCTGATACCACTTGTTGGAACCGAAGAGGGGGGTGAATGAGGTTCCTTGGCTACTTTAGCTTTTTAAAATGAGTTTGCAAAATAAAAGAGTTTGTGAAGCGGAAGACTGCAAGTCAATTGATAAATAAAAGAAATGAATAAGTAAATAAATAAATAAATGCGTAATGTAAAAAAGCGGTAAAAGACACGAATATTTGTTATAGAAGTTCGGCGATGAATCGCCTACGTCTCATCTTCCCGGCTAGATAACTTCCAACCGAGGTTCCACTAGAACGAATGATCTTGGACTTGAGGGCTCCAAGTTAGCCACAATACAACTCTTCCCGAGTACACAAAGCTCTTCACGAGCATGATAGGCTTAGATTTTAATTGTTTTTAGCTGTAATTTCTATCCGTTTTTCGTACTTTTTCCTGGATGAAATTATGTTTTTTGGTATTTATTTGCTTATTTCAGGAAAATAGTTCGGAAATGGAAAAATGAGCTAAAATGAAGAAAACGGGTGAAATCGAGGCGAAAAAGAGTAAAAAAAATGAAGAATTTGATTTTTAGATTTTCGATCGATCGAGATTTTGTCTCGATCGATCGATCGAGGCAGAGACTTCAACAACAAATTTTGAGAATTGTCGATCGATCGGAAAAATATCTCGATCGATCGAGCGAGCCAGTGGGTTGAAAAGGCTGAAGTGAACAGTGCACCGATCGATCGAAAATTCTTTTCGATCGATCGAGACGCGATATTCTGAAAATCTTATTTTCCATAATTAACGTGATTTTTCGGTGGTTTAAAGAGAGGATCTCTTCCAGATCATATATATCATATTGGACGAAAATTCTCTAGAAAAGGAGAACCCTAGCCGCCGCCTAGCCGCCGCCAAGGAGAGCCATCTTTTTCCGGTTTTCATCCAAGCTTGAGCGTACAATCCGGAGTGCAATGAAGGAGCAAGAGAAGAAATCACGGTGCATCGCACGGATTCATTCCAGCCGTTTATCGTATTTCTAAACTTTGATTTATTTTATTTTCATTCTCATTTGATGTTTTTGAGGTCGAGAGACGATTAAACTTTATATGTAATTGATTTGAATTGAATCTAGTTTATTTTATTGAGTTTTAGTAAAATTGTGTTTCATTTATTGTCGTTCGTGTTTAAGTGGATTGAGTTCTTATGTTCATGAATTAAACGCTTATTAAGATCAAAACCTAGCTAACTTTGGTTGAAATCTGTGATTTATAACCGAGATCGAGAGATAACGTTATAATACGCTATATTAATTCATGATGTATGTTAAGATTGAGATCGAGAGATGAAATCGCATACGTGAGAACTTTGAATCGAGAGATTTAGAGTAACGAGGTTTTGAAGATTTATGCAATATTGGATTAGTAAATAGGTGCACGAGAGTGACTTGTTCTAATTTGATATTAGTTTCTTTACAGCTCGAGAGAGTGTATTGAATAATAACAAAAACCTTTCACCTTAAGGATCAATTGTTTGATAATTGATTATTCAGACGAATCATTAAAGATAATACAGTTGAACGAAGAGCGAGATAAATTTCTCAAGCGAATTACCCTTGCATGTCCAGAATCCGATTTGTTTTATTTCATTTTTATCTCATTTAGTTCTAAGATTGCATTAGTTAATCTACTCCTTTGTTAATCGTAGGCTAAATATAATTTTGCTAGTCTTATTTGTTACTTATACATTAGTCCATGTGGATTCGACAACCTTTACTTACATTTCACTATACTAAAACTTGACAACCGTGCACTTGCGGTAGAATCGCTTCACACTACACTTTGAAATATTTTCTGTTTAAAAATAAAGCGGTCAAGTTTTTGGCGCCGTTGCCGGGGACTAATCTGTATAATATCATACGAGATTAGTTAATTGTAATTTAGCCAATTTTATTATTGCGTTTTTGTTTTCTTTTTCTTTTTGTTATTTTCGGAAAAAAAAAATTTATTATTTTTATTCAAGTATGTTATTTGTTTTTCTTGTGAGGTACTTGTGATGCTTCATCAACAAGTCTTCACAAGATTTGCCCAACAATTTTCAGAACCGTTTTATTCGGTGTGGGAGAGATTCAATGAACTGGCAGACACATTCAGGTATCACAACTTTTTGAACTATACTCTTCTACAACATTTCTTCAAAGGTTTGGATGCACAGACACGAGAATGGGTATTCAAAGGAGCACTGATGAATGGGAGTCCCCTGGTTGATAGAGATGAGGACAGTGTATTACACCTGTTCAATGATATGGTGGACTTCGATTACCACTGGCATTGTGATCCTTCCTTGCAAGGTTGGAGTCACCAATACCCACCAGAGCCTCACTACCCTAATGATACGCACCAAACCTTTGAGCATCACGGCGAGAAGAAATATAGTTTTGTAGAAGGAACGGCTCAATCAGAGACTCATGGCATCAACTGAGCAACGTTTAGAGAACCAGACCAATTATATACGTCATCTAGAGCAGCAATTATCAATCCTAGTAGAAACCATCTCAATGAGCTGCCAAGAGGAGGAGACGAGATCTACAAATCAGGCCTGGTTACATGATGATGATCACTCAACCAATCAAGTTTGGGGGAGTGATCCCACTCATGTGGAAGAATCAAGGGAAGTTGAACCTATGGAAGTGATTGAACCTACAGTGGAAAAGTCATCTGAGGAGATCCTATGGGAAAACAAGCCAAGAGTGATGTTGGAGGATGAGAGTTTCGAGAACCTTGATATGCACCCATCGATGGAGACATGTTATATGCCATATGTGGATACGTATTTCCCATCGATGCCCCCAACTTCACCGCACTACGCCCCATATGAGATGAAGTCAAGTAAAGAATCATTCTCACATGCTCACTATGTCATGACGAAAGTTGTTGGAGCGACGAGTTTACACTGGAGACATCTGGCCAATCTCGAGGGCATACTGAATGAAGACCATTAGTGGTATCATACGATACTTACTATGGGCGGCAACCGCTCTTTGATGGTTGCTTCTGATGGTCAAGCCGACGACTAGAAATTAGCGCTTCTTGGGAGGCAACCCAAGCGTATCCTTTTGCATTTAGCTTTGTTTTATTTTCAACTTTGCATTTATTTTGTTTTTCTCTCTTGTCGATTGTTTTTTAGCATCCTTCTTTTTCGAAGTACTCAAGTGGAGCGATGAACCCTTACAGCAGTGGAGCTTTCAAAAGCCAAACTTCCTCAATCCTCATGCAAGCGTCTTGATCAGGGGAGTTTACTTTTTCCCTTTTTATTCTTTTAAACATTGAGGACAATGTTTCAGTTAAGTTTGGGGGAGTGGTTTGCGTGTTTAACTTGTTTTATCCACATGTTGTGTGCTTAATTGTCACTTGAATCGTCCTTGAGCACTATCAAATTTTTTTTTTTTTTTTAGAAAATGAGTCAATACTTGAGAAATGATGAGTTGGATTTGCAACGGTAATACATGATAAAATTAATCCCATTTAGATAAGAGTCGTGAAAATGTTTAACTTGTTTGTATATATCCTTTGTTGAGCTTATGTCAAAATTGAGGAATAACTTGAGCACGTTTTGAGTCATGATTGAGTGAAGTATATATTGAATAAAGTGAAAACTTGTGTTAACTATGATTAGTCTTGAGCATCTTAGAAAACTATACAATCTATTTGAAAGCACTTTGAGGCGAAATTTTATAATTAGGAACTTGACTTGGAGATGATTTAGGCGATCTTTGGACCGTTTGTGCCTTTCAAGCTTACCTTGTGTACATCATTCCCTAGTGTCCCCTCTTGAGCCTTATTGAAAAAAGAATGGTATATGCATTGCGTATAATTAGACCCACATTCGACATTTTTTGGCTAACTCATCATACCGACCTTGGATTAAGCCTAAATGAAAAATTTTATCCGTCCCCAAGAGAGTATAATGAGTCTCATTCATTGCACTGAATTGCTATATGTAGATGAGTTCATTGTAAAACAAAATGAACAAAAGAATGAGCAATAAGAAAAGATGTAGAGAAAAGCCTTGAAAAAATGAAAACATTCAAATAAGACCCAAAGTGGCCAAGGCTAGAAAAAGTTGAAGAGAAGCTCAATGTTGTGCGAACAAGTTTGAACTGATTCTTTTATACTCTCTTCTTTGCATTCATCCTACCTTTTCTTTGGAGCCGACACCAAAAGGCCTAACGCTATAAGCTGTTTAAGACCTTCTAATCCAAGTCTAGGGAATAATTACATTAGTGGAGAAGTGCTGGATAGTAGATTTGTAGAGTATTTTAAAGTAATCTTGACTTTGAGTTTTTATGGCATAGTTTGATCTTAAAAGATATGTATATAACTCATCTTTGACAATAGCACACACGCACGTTCTGATGTTGCGATGTATTGTTTAGCTTAGGAGAAAATGCTTCATGTTGAACTTTGAATGATTCTTACTGATGTAAAAGTGGGATTGCTGAGTTTTTACACTGAGTTGTAAAGAAGATTCTTTCAAAGTATTAAGTTTGACTCTACTTTTTGAGCTTTTTGCTTGCTCGAGGACGATCAAGTCTAAGTTTGGGGGAGTTGATAGGCTTAGATTTTAAGTGTTTTTAGCTGTAATTTCTATCCATTTTTCGTACTTTTTCCTGAATGAAATTACGCTTTTGGTATTTATTTGCTTATTTCAGGAAAATAGTTCGGAAATGGAAGAAATGAGCTAAAATGAAGAAAACGGGTGAAATCGAGGCGAAAAAGAGTAAAAAATGAAGAATTTGATTTTTAGATTTTCGATCGATCGAGATTTTGTCTCGATCGATCGATCGAGGCAGAGACTTCAGCAACAAATTTTGAGAATTGTCGATCGATCGGAAAAATATCTCGATCGATCGAGCGAGGCAGTGAGTTGAAAAGGCTGAAGTGAACAGTGCACCGATCGATCGAAAATTCTTTTCGATCGATCGAGACGCGATATTCTGAAAATCTTATTTTCCATAATTAACGTGATTTTTTGGTGGTTTAAAGAGAGGATCTCTTCCAGATCATATATATCATATTGGACGAAAATTCTCTAGAAAAGGAGAACCCCAGCCGCCGCCTAGCCGCCGCCTAGGAGAGCCATCTTCTTCCGGTTTTCATCCAAGCTTGAGCGTACAATCCGGAGTGCAAGGAAGGAGCAAGAGAAGAAATCACGGTGCAACGCACGGATTCATTCCAGCCGTTTATCGTATTTCTAAACTTTGATTTATTTTATTTTCATTCTCATTTGATGTTTTTGAGGTCGAGAGACGATTAAACTTCTTATGTAATTGATTTGAATTGAATCTAGTTTATTTTATTGAGTTTTGGTAAAATTGTGTTTCATTTATTGATTCGTTCGTGTTTAAGTGGATTGAGTTCTTATGTTCATGAACTAAACGCTTATTAAGATCAAAACCTAGCTAACTTTGGTTGAAATCTGTGATTTATAACCGAGATCGAGAGATAACGTTATAATACGCTATATTAATTCATGATGTATGTTAAGATTGAGATCGAGAGATGAAATCGCATACGTGAGAACTTTGAATCGAGAGATTTAGAGTAACGAGGTTTTGAAGATTTATGCAATATTGGATTAGTAAATAGGTGCACGAGAGTGACTTGTTCTAATTTGATATTAGTTTCTTTACAGCTCGAGAGAGTGTATTGAATAATAACAAAAACCTTTCACCTTAAGGATCAATTGTTTGATAATTGATTATTCAGACGAATCATTAAAGATAATACAGTTGAACGAAGAGCGAGATAAATTTCTCAAGCGAATTACCTTTGCATGTCCGGAATCCGATTTGTTTTATTTCATTTTTGTGTCCTTTAGTTCTAAGATTGCATTAGTTAATCTACTCCTTTGTTAATCGTAGACTAAATATAATTTTGCTAGTTTATTTGTTACTTATACATTTGTCCATGTGGATTCGACAACCTTTACTTACATTTCACTATACTAAAACTTGACAACCGTGCACTTGCGGTAGAATCGCTTCACACTACACTTTGAAATATTTTCTGTTTAAAAATAAAGCGGTCAGAGCACAACACTCTTCACGAGTCTTCTTGGCCTTAAGGGCTCCTAGGATAGCCACACACAACTCTTCCTGAGTTACCAACAATCTTCACGAGTCTTCTTGGCCTTAAGGGCTCCAAGGATAGCCACAACAGATGCACCAACTTTACTTGTAGATGACTTTACAATTTTGTTGGGTTTTGGAAACGCGAATAATCTTGGTTTTGATGTTAACAAAACTTGTTATTGTGTTGCTAACATATTTCATCAAGTGTGCAGTTCATAGATCATAATTAAGAGCTTGATGAATTACAAAGAAATAGCTTGAAAATATCAAGCTGGACCAAGTCTGAAATCCTGGCAGAACGGATTGTTTCGATCATATCTCATAGCTCTGATATCGAAATGGTGTGCTTCCAAAGAGGTTGAACAGACAACTCAAAATACTAAAAGTCATATTTCACAACAGATCGGCTAGTTCGAATGTTATCAAGGAGAAACGACGCCTGCAAGATCGAGCTGTACCGCGAAGAAACAGCAAGCTGTTTCAGCAAGCAACTTTCAGTTTGTTGGCCATAAATCTTAGCTCGCTTATCGGAACGGAAAGATTCAGTATGGGTTGGAAAGCTAAGACAAAGATCTATAAGTCATCTGTGAAAGTCAAAGACTGAATCGGACGTTAAGATGGCCAAAAATCTTCTGCAAGTCACGCCATGTGCTGTTGCATCCAGCAAACAGACAGCAGGAGCATCACCTCGTATTTCGAGCATAACTCTCTCATACGAACTCGAAATCGAGCGATTCTTGATTATGTGGAAAGCTAAGAGAAAGGGCTACAACTTTCATGCAGATTACTTTGCCCAGAAATCAAAGAATCAAGAGCTACAAGCAACAGATCAGAAGAGCAAGTTTGTCAAGCTGTTTTTGTATCAAGCTTGTCTTGCATCAGTCTGACTTGTCCAGACCAGACCAGCAGACCAGACATGTTGACCAGACTGAACCAGATCAGCTGACCAGACCAGCAGACCAGACCAGTCCGGTCCGAAATACAAATAGCCCAGAAACCAGAATATGACCGTTGCAAGCTCGGGAATGGTGCATAACCTTCTCCAACGGGCTATTTCTTGTGTCTAACATATATATCATTACTTTGGGCTATATATACATGATTTGGAAGCTCAATAATAGCTGATTGAAGATCAATCCAAGCCTTCCAAAACAAACCCACTTGGGATTCAATTGGGGAACTTCAAAAGACAAAAGTTGCTAAATGAAGAGCACTCCCCAAACCTTTGGCACCACTTACCTTGCTATATCAGATCTAGTTAGAGATCATTTGTGCCATATATATTCACTCTATTCATTGTATATGAGAGCTTAATAGATGAGTGAATATCATTGTAACGGTTGATGATTTATCACAACCGATGAGAGGTCTTTGTATGTGAGACATTAAAGAACATACATAGTTGAGTTGCTAGGAGTTCTAGTTGGATGGGGAATTCCCAACTGGATCGGGTTTGTACAACGGGATTGTATAAATCAAAGTCTTCTAGTGGAATCCTTCCATGAGGTGGAAGAAGGGGAGACGTAGAAGGATTACACCACCTTCGAACTTCCATAAACAAATGCTTGTTTATTACTTTAATTGCATATCTTTAAAATGTCTTTCAAATGAGTAATCGGTTTAGAGCGGGTTATGTTGAGTGTCTTCCGCTCGGTTTTGTAACCGAACTCGATATAGTCTCTCGATGCAATTATTTCAAGAACACGAGCTATTGAAGCTCAAGTTGGTTGAACTCGGGCGTGGAATGGCAACCCACCCCCGAAATCGATCCTGACAAGTGGTATCAGAGCGGGTTGTTCTTGGAAAGCATTTACCGATTTTTTTAGCGTCCATCTTTTAAAATCATTTTCAAAATTTCTCATGAGCATGAAATATTTTCATAGCATATTTTTTCAAAATATGGTGTATGAAAATTTTTAGCATAAAAATCGATTCCATTGCATTCGTTTTGCACGAAAATAATTTTAAAATCTATTTCAAATGTTCTAATTTTCGTTCCAAATGTTCTAAACTCATTTTAAGTTTAAAATTTTTATTTTGAGATTTTACCTAACAATTTTCGAAGCATTTTAGTTTTTCTGGCAGCTTGCAGCGACTTTGGGAAAATTGGCATAACGTTTTGCTCGGATGTCCAAATGATGAACCGTTTTTTGCGTTGCAAACTAGACTCATAGAGGATCGCAACGGTATAGGTCTTGCAGCCTAATTCTTCACGAGGAAAAGCAGATTATTCTGCAAAGTTGACTCATGTGCTGCCACCGCAGAAAGATGAAATAGACATTGTTGAGTTTTGTCAAGAAATTCAGATTTGTTGCCAAGTATGCTTCTTCCATCATCAAAAGAGGTTATTTTATTCAAAAATTAATGTGCATTGCATTTTTTTAAATTTGTTTTAGCCTACCCCATTTGCCCCTAACTTTCTCAAAGTTTCAAACATTTTAAAATTAAGGGGGAGAGTTTAATCTCAATCCTTGAGGGGGAGTAAATTTTATTTGTCTTCCTTTTTGATTCACACAAAAAGGGGGAGATATGTTGTTTAAAAAATATGATTTTTCTTGTTATGCAACATTGTGCTTTAATGTTCATATTTTTATTCAAGTTTTGTGATCATCAAAAATGGGGAGATTGTTGGGTTTTGGAAACCCGAATAATCTTGGTTTTGATGTTAACAAAACTTGTTATTGTGTTGCTAACATATTTCATCAAGTGTGCAGTTCATAGATCATAATTAAGAGCTTGATGAATTACAAAGAAGTAGCCTGAAAATATCAAGCTGGACCAAGTCTGAAATCCTGGTAGAGCGGATTGTTTCGATCATATCTCATAGCTCGGATATCTAAATGGCGTGCTTCCAAAGAGGTTGAACAGCCAACTCAAAATACTAAAAGTCATATTTCACAACAGATAGGCTAGTTCGAATGTTATCAAGGAGAAAAGACGCCTGCAAGATCGAGCTGTACCGCGAAGAAACAGCAAGCTGTTTCAGCAAGCAACTGTCAGTCTGTTGGCCATAACCCTTAGCTCGCTTATCGGAACGGAACGATTCAGTATGGGTTGGAAAGCTAAGACAAAGATCTATAAGTCATCTATGAAAGTCAAAGACTGAATCGGACGTTAAGATGGCCAAAAAGCTTCTGCAAGTCATGTCATGTGCTGTTGCATCCATCAAACAGACAGCAGGAGTATCGCCTCGTATTTCGAGCATAACTCTCTCATACGAACTCGAAATCGAGCGATTCTTGATTCTGTGGAAAGCTAAGAGAAAGGGCTACAACTTTCATGCAGATTACGTTGCCCAGAAATCAAAGAATCAAGAGCTACAAGCAACAGATCAGAAGAGCAAGTTTGTCAAGCTGTTTTTGTATCAAGCTTGTCTTGCATCAGACCAGACCAGCAGACCAGACTGAACCAGACCAGCAGACCAGACCAGTCCGGTCCGAAATACAAATAGCCCAGAAACCAGAATATGACCGTTGCAAGCTCGGGAATGGTGCAGAACCTTCTCCAACGGGCATATTCTTGTGTCTAACGTATATATCATTACTTGGGGTTATTTATATATGATTTGGAAGCTCAATAACAGCTCAATAACAGCTGATTGAAGATCAATCCAAGCCTTCCAAAACAAACCCACTTGGGATTCAATTGGGGAACTTCAAAGACAAAAGTTGCTAAATAAAGAGCACTCCCCAAACCATTGGCACCACTTACCTTGCTATATCAGATCTAGTTAGAGATCATTTGTGCCATATATATTCACTCTATTCATTGTATATGAGAGCTTAATAGATGAGTGAATATCATTGTAACGGTTGATGATTTATCACAACCGCTGAGAGGTCTTTGTATGTGAGACATTAAAGAACATACATAGTTGAGTTGCTAGGTGTTCTAGTTGGATGGGGAATTCCCAACTGGATCGGGTTTGTACAATGGGATTGTATAAATCAAAGTCTTCTAGTGGAATCCTTCCATGAGGTGGAAGAAGGGGAGACATAGAAGTATTACACCGCCTTCGAACTTCCATAAACAAATGCTTGTTTATTACTTTAATTGCATATCTTTAAAATGTCTTCCAAATGAGTAATCGGTTTAGAGTGGGTTATGTTGAGTGTCTTCCGCTCGGTTTTTAACCGAACTCGATATAATCTCTCGATGCAATTATTTCAAGAACACGAGCTATTGAAGCTCAAGTTGGTTGAACTCGGGCGTTGAATGGCAACCCACCCCCGAAATCGATCCTGACAAATTTCCAACTTGCTTTGGTGTTGGAGGACCTTACAATAACTCAAAAAATACCTTCAAGGTGTACCAACACGAAGAACACAACACTCTAACAAAAGAATGAATTACAAACTGCAATACAACACAAATGTATGGAGATTGCAATGCTATAAGAAATTTGAATTAGCAACGCTTTGATGAAGTTTGTAGGCTTGTTTCTTTTCTTCAAAATGCTCCAAAGCATCCATATTTATAGTGTAGGAGGCCCCCAAGGCTCCTACTAGCCGTTGCTATACATAAGGCTTGAATCACTCCTCGATCGCTTCGGACATCGCCTCGGGCGATCACCATCGCCGCGCCCCAACGGTCAGCATAAATCCCACATCGCCTTAGGCGATATCCCGATCGCCTCAGGCGATCACCACTGAAAATAAATGTCGTAGCGTCAACTGGTCCAAAATCTTTATCGCCTCAAACGATGCACACATCGCCTCACGCGTTCAACGCATCGCCTCAGGCGATCACCCCATCGCCTCGGGCAAACTCCCCCTGCACGCGAGCCTCGGCGTCGCCTCTGTCGATGTGCGTGGCGATGCCCCGCTTGGCTGTCATCGCCTTGGGCGATGATCACCATCGCCTGGGGCGATCTGCCCTAAGCTTTGCACAATTGATTTTCTCCAATCAATCCACTTTTCAACCAATAAATCTGCACACTAAGTAGACACATTAGTATAACAAACACAAGTTTTGTTGATCATCAAAACTCAAAAATAATCCGAAGATAAATTAAAGCATTAAACACAACCATGCGTTTAAGGCTCAACAAAAGTGTTCTGAGTGAAATACTTTGTATTATCAATTCTCTTGTCTTCTTTGTTATCAATAAATAAGTAATCTCTTTGAGGGTTCTTGGGTGAACGTAGCCTAATTTGGGGTGAACCACTATAAATCTTAGTTTTCATCTTGTTCAATTGTTGCTTATATGCTTGTGATATCTGCTGTAACTACCTCAATTATATGTTGATTTCCATGATACCTCAACTGGTATCAGAGCCAGATTCTCAAATATTATAAGAAGTCCTCGTATGCTATGTGGTTGCAGCTTAGTCTGAACTTTCACATCAGAAAAGGCTTTCTAGACAGTATTATGGAAGTAATTTCTTTTGTATTCAGGCTTTAACGATTAATTCGTTGGTAGTAGACACAAAAGATGGAGCTACGTACAAGCAAGATGCTTAGCCTTAATGGTTTTAATTATCAACTTTGAAAAAGCAAGATGAAAGATCTACTGTTTGTCATCAATATGCACCTACCGGGGTTCAACGAGACTAAACTATAAGAGAAATCAGATGTCGAATGGAACTTTGACCACGAGCAGGTCTACGGGTACATCCGATAATTTGTCGATGACAACGTGTATAATCACATCGGTAACGAGACTCATGCTCGTACACTTTGGATGAAGTTGGAGACACTATATGCATCCAAAAGTGGCAACAACAAACTCTTCTACCTGAGCAAGAATTCAAGTTCGGTACAAATAAGAAACTCCAGTAGCAGATCACTTGAACGAGTCAAGGAATCGTGCAGCAGTTATCAAGTATGGGCATAAAACTTGATGATAAGGTGATTGCCCTGATTGTGATAGCTTCATTACCAAAGTTTTGGGAGACTCTGAAGATATCACTCACAAATACAGCCCCAGGAGGAGTCGTGAGTGTGGACTTCATCAAGAGCGGCATCTTGAGTGAAGAAATGAGGTGGAGATCCTAGGGTGCTTCTATATTGCAATCAGGTGTCTTGGCTACTGACTCAAGGGGGATAAGCAAGAACAATGGAAGCACATATCAGAAATCAAGGAGAGGCAAATCCTCGGGGAGATATGCCAATGTAAGTGTCGTCAATGTGGTGAAAATGGACATATAAAGAAATATTGTCGAGAGTTGAAAGGCAAAGGCAAGCATGAACATGGTGATTAGCAAACAAACGCCATTGACGAGTTCAACGCCGTTCACGAGCAAGAGCAAGAGTCCATAAATTTGGCGGCTCAAGGAACTAGCTGGGTGATCGATACTGGAGCAACAGTCCACGTCACATCTCGCAGGAAAGACTTTATATCCTATACGCCCGGAGACTTTGGGGTGGTTAGGATGGGCAATGAAGGGCTGTCCAAGATTGTCGGTAAAGGAGATGTGAGCTTGACTACCATGGAGGGCTAGACACTGGTCTTAAAAAATGCCAGGCATGTACTTGACATGCGCCTGAGTCTAATTTCAGTGGAAAGACTGGATGAGGAAGGTTTCTGCACCACCTTCCATAAAGGAGTATCCAAAATTCTCAGAGGCTCACTTGTGGCAGGGAAGTGATTAAAGATGTCAAAGTTATACATAGTACAAGAAAATTTTTGAGAGCATGAATAATGCAGCAGAAGAAAATGACTCAACAGAGTTGTGGCACCGACGTCTTGGCCACATAAGTGAAAATAATCTTACACGCCTTGTGAGTAAGCAAGTTCTGCCCGATATAAAGCAGGTTCATATGAAACACTTAATAGATTGCTTGGTCGGAAAACGGAATAGAATATCATTAAAGGTTCACCTCCTAGCAGAGGCGAGAAAATTTTAGAACTGGTGCACTCAGATCTATGTGAACCGATGCCAATATCACTCGAAGGTGCGAGATATTGGGTAACTTTCATCGATGATCATTCCCGAAAGATTTGGGTGTGGACACTCATAACCAATGACCAAGTAGCAGAAACATTCAACAAGTTTCTAAACTTGGTTGAACGGCAAACATGCATAAAACTTAAATGTATTCGAATAGATAATGGAGGAGAATGCATTGGATCCTTTGACGATATATATAAAAAGAACGGAATCGACACCAAATGACTCCGCCAAAAACACCACAGCTCAATGGATTAGCTGAAAGGATGAACAAAACATTGGCAGAAAGAGTCAGAAGTATGTTATCACGCAAAACTGTCTAAGGACTTTTGGGGTGAGACACTGGTTGCAGCTGCATATGTGTTGAACCGCTTGCCATGTGTTCCTCTAAATTATGATTTCCGGAATAGGTGTGGCAAGGAAAAGAAGTTTCCAATGATCATTTGAATGTGTTGCTTATGTTCATATACTAAAGGATGAAAGACAGAAGTTGGATGTCAAAACAAGAAAGTGCATATTTATAGGCTATGACGAGGATCAACTTGGTTACAAGTTTTACAATACAAATCTCAAAAAGCCTATAAGAAGTCGTGATGCCTTATTTCAGGAGAATGAATTCTTGGAGAATGCTAGAGAGGATAATTATGGATCTGAAGAAAATCTTGAATGGTGACCTTCAACGGTAAATCCACAACTGGTTGAAGATAGGGGTGATTATTGGCCCAATCCGATCCGACCCGATCCGGAACCAGCCGGTTCTGGATCCGCTAAGGCTGGAATCGGTCTGATCAGATAAGGAATCGGATCCGATTCCGGTTCCGGTTCTACCAGTTCTGGGTGGACCGGTTCCAACCCGGAACCGGTTTGTTTGAATTTTTTTTTTTAAAATCTAACGTATATTACCTTAAATAAAAATAATAATTTTAAAAAAATTGGATCCGGTTCCGATCCAATCCGGAATCGGATCCATTTAGTCCGGAACCGGTAAGATACCGATTCCAGAACGGTAGAACCGATCCGGACCAGTATCTTACCGATTCCGGACCGAGTCGAAACCGGTTAGCCCGGCCTGTTAAGCACCCCTAGTTGAAGATGAAGAAGTGTCGAACGATCATGAGGAAGTTCTACCTATGATGAGGTCGGTGTTCATAGTGAACCACAAGCAGAAGATTCTCATACTACACGTTCTGGAAGAGTAGTGTGACCCTCAACCAGATATTCCTCGAATGAATATATTCTGCTAACTGACGGGGAAGAACCAGAAAGCTTCGATGAAGCTATTACCGGTGAACACAGGGTAAGTGGATGGAGGCCATGCAAGATGAAATACAATCCTTGCATGATAATGATACATTTGAGCTGGTCAAGTTGCCGAAAGGCAAGAAAACTTTGAAAAATAAGTGGGTGTTCATGTTGAAGCACGAAGAACACAGTAGTCAACCAAGATTTAAAGCTAGGATCGTCGTCAAAGGTTTCAGTAAGAAACAAGGAGTCGACTTTGACGAGATTTTCTCACATATGGTGAAGATGGCATCCATCCGGATTGTGCTGGTGTTAGCAGCAGAGTGAAATCTGGAGGTAGAACAAACGGATGTCAAGATCGCTTTCCTCCATGGAGATTTGGAGGAGGAAATTTACATTGAGCAACCAGAGGGTTTTGCAGAGAATGGGAAATATGACCTTGTGTGCATACTAAAGAAGAGCATGTATGGTCTCAAACAAGCACCGAGACAATGGTACAAGAAGTTTGAATCTGTAATAACTCAACAGAGATTCATGAAGACTACTACATACCATTGTGTGTTTGTTAGAAAAACCTCTGATGATGATTTGATGATGCTTCTGCTGTATGTAGATAATATGTTGATTGTTGGCAAATATGCTTCTGAAATCAAAGGCCTAAAGAATCAACGAAGCAAAACCTTTGCAATGAAGGACTTGGGGCCATCAAAAAGAATTCTTGGCATGTAAATCCATCGAGACAGGTATGCCAAGAAGACCTGGTTGTCGCAGGAAAATTATATTGAGAAGGTACTTCAGAGATTCGACATGAACCAGGAAAAAGCGGTTGGATGTCCTCTTGCCAACCACTTCAAGTTGAATTCACGTCAAAGTTCTTCTACAGAGGATGAGGAAGAAGAGATGAGAAATGTTACATATGCTTCAGCAGTTGGAAGTCTGATGTATGCCATGGTATGTACTCGGCCAGATTTAGCTCACTCCATAGGTGTAGTGAGTAATTCCTTTCGAAACCGAGAAAGAAGCATTGGGCTGCAGTAAAATGGATATTAAGATATGTACGGGGCACCTATAAACACAGACTGAGTTTGGGAGGATCTAGACTTGAGCTGGTGGGCTACACAGATGCGGACATGGCCGGAGATGTTGATTCTCGAAAGTCAACATCAGGGTATCTAATTACATTTGCAGGGGGTTGTGTCGTGGCAGTCAAAATTGCAAAAGTATGTAGCATTGTCAACCACTGAAGCAGAGTTTATTGCAGCAACTGTGGCATGTAAGGAGTTGCTGTGGATGAAAGGATTTTTAGGGGAATTAAATTTTGTGCAAGATTAGTACAAGATGTTTTGTGACAGTCAGAGTGCAATCCATATTGGGAAGAATCCTACAATGCATTCAAGATCAAAACATATCAATGTTCGTTATCATTGGATACGAGATATATTGTAGAAGAAATTGTTAAAACTCGAGAAGATCCACACAGATAAAAATGGATATGATATGATGACAAAGACATTGCCGAAATGGAAATTGGAATACTGTAGAGCAGCTGTTGGTTTGATCGAATTCACAAATGAGCTTGATGGGGAGAATTGCTAAATAATCAAGCCATCCATTTTGGTTCAAACACATCACTTGACAAATTATTTAGCACATGTTTTGTTAGTTAAAAATGTTAGGTTGATTAAGTAAGCAATGACCTATTAATTTTTGTTTTTTACCCTAAACTCCACCTATAAATATCCTTCAATTATTCATTCCAAAACCATCCCAAAATCATACAAATCTCATCTTTTCTACAAACAAAAGTGTGGTAGTAAAAGTGAGATTGAGTGTGAGAATTTCTTAAAGAGAGTTTATCCTTGAAATTATAGGATTAGTGGAGAGAAAGTGAGTCTTAAAATCAAAATGTTCTGAGTGAAATACTTTGTATTCTCAATTATCTTGTCTTCTTTGTTATCAATAAAGAAATAATCTATTTGAGGGTTTTTAAGTGGACGTAGCCTAATTTGGGATGAACCACTATAAATTTTGGTATTCATCTTGTTCAATTGTTGTTTATGTGATTGTGATATCCGCTGCATAATTACCTCAATTATATGTTGATTTCCATTATACCCCAACACACCCGCCTCCTCTTCCCACGCGTCCTCCTGTCCACATCTCACTCGGGTTCTTCGTCACGTGGTTCGAGCCCCGCCTCCCAGAAATCCACCTGAAATCCATCTATTTCTCAATATCCAAATTCACCACGGCCCTAATTCTGTGGTGAATCCAGAACTATTGCAGCAACGGCTCCTCCAGAACTGCCGACGACTCCTCATTGCTTTCAAAAAAAGTAAGGTTAAAATTTAGGATGTTTGTAATTTGTTTATTGAAAGGGGTATTTTAGTCATAATTAGTGGACTAATTATATTAGGGTTTGATAAAATAGACTTAGTTGAAAGAATTTCTAAAAAAGTTGTACTTAGTTGAAAATAAAATATTTAGATGATTTAGTTGAAAGTTGTTTTTGTATGTGATATCACTTTATCTTTAGAATCATTTAATTTATAATAAAAAAATTAAAATTAATAAAAATATTATATTTTTCTTACCAAAAAAAATTATATAAGTTTGGAGGCTTCCAGTCCGGTACCATAAGGTGAAACATTTTTCAAATCAAAAATTCAAGTCATATAAATCCATTTTCTAATAAAATGACAAATATAGCCATACCTTGGAGAATGAACTCCGGAAAGGGATAGTCAAAATTATTATGAGAAAATATGTTTGTTAAATGGGTCGGTTTGAAAATAAATGAATTGCGTGTACGTGCACCGATTATATTCATCGTTCAACAGCAATTGCATAAATTAAATCACGGTCAAAAATAAACAGTAAAGAAATTAACATCAAAGAAATGAAATCAGAAATGAATCTGCTATTCATCGTTCAACAGCAAAGAGGAAGGAAAAATCTCGATCAGAAATGAAATCACGATCATAAATGAACTGATTCAGTTGTGTGGAAGAACAATCGACAACAAATCTCAAAATATTGAGATGAAATTGAAATATATAAATTATTAACAGAATGTGACAAACATAAATGAAGAAAGAAAAACATACAGAATTCGAAGACAGCAACCAAGCCAATCAACAAATTCAAAATCCCTACCCATGCACGTAGCTGGCAATTTAATGAGATTGGCGATTATAAGAGGGGAACCAAAATCCCTACTGGTGCACGAAGCTAAAGCACCTGCATGTGCACAATTCCATGACCAGCATTTGCCGGAATACTTTTTTGACAGCTCGTCTCTCAATGGCCTCGACCTTCTTCTTGGCATCATCGTCTGCCTTCCTCTCCTCATTGGCGACCCTCAAGGCCTCCTTTCGAGCCTCGCCATTGCGCAAATTTTCAACTCTCTGCAACTCCATTTCCTCGATGTAGAGCTTCCTAATTTGCTTCGCCTTGCGAGCCTAATCGCCGCGGAGGAACGCCAGCTGTGAGGCCGCATCCTTAGGGCTTTGAGGGGTTTCCAAGAGTTTATGTAGGTGGAGGGAGGAAGGAACACGCTTTCATTGATGAGGCCAGCACCCTTAAGGCATGTGCATCTAACACGTGTTACTTTTGTTTTTGTTTTTAATTTTTAACTTTCAGATTTTAGCAAATGATAATTTGACATGTGTTTTATTCTCCCCCGTTTATGTTGGGGTGCCCTTAAGAGCACTACCCTTTGGACATCCCTAATCATTGGATTGACATACTCAAATGTTGGGTGTGTCAATTCAATGATCATGATGCCCTGAAGGGCACATAATCAAATAAACCTATTCTTCCCACCCACTATGCAAATGTTATTTTATTTATTCTTTAATTTTATTTAGTTAAGTTTAGTTTACCACGGTAACTTTCAGACAGCGGGAGATTTCAGACCACGGGAACTGAAATTTGGAATTCAATTTCTAAACGATATAAGAATTTTAATGATTATATTCAATTTCTACTCCTCCATCTCTCTCATTTCTAGTTTCTTTTTTTTTTTACACATTCACAACCCAGTAGCGTCGCACAACCCACCTACCAAAGAAGTTTGTGTGTGTTGGTTTGTTGCTTGCTTCTATCTTTCTTGGGGGTGGGGCATCAATTTTGGTGGTCTGGTGGATTTGTGAATGCAGTGGGTTTTGTAACTTCAATTTTGCTGGTGGTGGGGTGGGGAGGATGGTCGAGGAGGAGGTGGGTTCTTTCGTGAAGGAAGATCAAGATCGTAAAGTTTGTAGGTAAAAATTACCATGAAGTTTGGAGAATAGGAAGCGCACAATGTATTGATCCTAGACATGAAGATCAAGATTGTAAAGTAGGGACTAAATGTTGAAATTGTGCTACTTGTGCAGGTGATGTATTGTGAAGAACTAAGTCTATTTACATCAATATACGAGTTATAACTTTCATGATAATGTGTAGGCAAGTAGGGACTAAATGTTGAAATTGTGCTACTTACAGGAACTTTAGGCAGAAGACAAGGAAACAGAACAAGAAAAAAGATAAGAGATGGAGAATTTTGGTGAAAAAAGATAGTGAGATCAAAGAGTATAACTGGTGCTCCATTCTTTGTGTTGGAATCAACAACGTTCAAAAAATGTATTCTTTGTCCATGTATCTTTCAAAATTTTAATTGTACAAACTTCAATTCTGATCATAGTGTTGAAACGTATCTGCTGAGTAAAATCTTGTGTCTGCTGAGTAAAATCTGCTGAGTTTACACCAATCCTCCAGGCATTGCCTGTTTTTTCGACCTCAAACAAATGCATGCAAATAATCCACAGTAGCACTGCGTGAAGACATAACCCTCTTCCTTAGATAGCAATTTGATATCAACAGTATGATAAAAGAACAAAAGCAACACCCCCTTGTAAAAAAAAGAGTGAAAGAGCTACATATCTATTCAACAAGAATTTGTACAATAGGGTGCACAGAGAACAAGTCAACAACTCATACTATGTTAACTTTATATGTTTAAAAATTATATAAGCATGCTAATAACCGAGTTTGCTGTCTTGTGGATTGGGGTTTGCTATCTTGTGGATCAGCAGACTTCGAGTAGCTGAAGTGTGCTTAGCTCGAGGTCTGATGTCTTGTGGATTGGGATCTTCTTCAACACTTTATTCTCTCTTTTTTTTTCAAGTTTAATTGTGGCAACTCAACGACCCTTAACTTTCTCTGATGATTAAGCTTGAATATTTGTTAATCTTGAATTTCAAGTTTAAATGTGGTAATGCATTTGGCGTAAGCTCCGCATATATATTCTGCTATGTTTCAATGTTCTGCTACGTTTCAACAATATGATCAGAACTGAAGTTTGTATAACTAAAATTTTGGATTAACATCAATAACATCAAGTACAACTAGCACAAAATAAACTATTTGATCAAAAGTTGAATACAAGATGAACTCATATAACATATGCATCACCCAACTTATATAACATCTGTATCACCCAACTTGGTATATTGGCACTAACTTCATTAACAAAAGAGGTGGATCCCAGAGGAATCATCTCTCGAATCAAGATGATGCAATACAGACTTCCAAAACTCTGGATGTGTTATGGCAATCACACCAACAATTGCCTTCACAGAGGATTACAGATCATTGACTATCACCAAAGGAACTCTCCATCAACTAGATCATCCGTCTCCTTCTCATTTGAACGCTTGGCATCAAACCGTGCGTATCAGTTGACAAGGGTAGTACTTTTGTTCAAGCCTCACCAGTAAATGGCCAATCTTTAGATCCTTCATCTGCTTCATTTGTTTGCATGAAATGTCGAAGTTGAGAGATTGCTTATTTTAGTGAAACAGAGGATAGTTTGAAGACACGGATAATAACAGTGGATGCATCAGCAAATTCAAATAGAGTGGCAATTCCAGTGACGAGGGTGGGCCTAAACAGCTTCATTCTAAATTTTCAGTGCCATATCATCTATCAATAAAATCAGAATTTTTTTTATTTCTCTCTTTAGTAGAGAAAGATTTAGTACTCGGTAGCAAATGCGAAGAGCAAGCGGCTGAATTGAGCATCTGACACTAAAACCTTTTGAATATGCATATTGACAATACAATCCATATACAACAAGTTCTAGTTAACTTCTCCTACTCCCAAAGTACTCTCCATTTATACTATTGTTAAGTTTTTAAATTCTTTTTTTTTTAACTGAACAAACAATTACAACACATATTCATCCAAGACCTATTAGACCCGACGAACAAACTAAAGACAACATCAAAACATGTGACAATCATAGTTAAGAACCAAGACACCCCTAAAACTAAACTTACGAAAAGGGGAACTGTTGATAGGATCACAATACACATCTTTGATGACCCTCCATGATATAAAGAATCGCCAACATCTTCAGGCATCGATGACCCTCCATGACATAAAGAATCAGCATCTGTTGACATTACAGCCTAGATGTTATAAAAACTTTTAAATGTCAATATTTACACTAAATTAAATATGACAGACTACTAAAATGAAATTAAAGTTTTAAAATGAACCCTACAAAGATGTATGCCAAAAGGGCGACCGAGTTTGCCCATGGGCGCCAGAGGCTTTGGCGGTTGCCCTTGCTCCTGACAAATTTTTTCCCTCAAACTATATATTTTATTTTATTTCCACACTTAGTCCATCAAATATTCAGTAATTCTTTCTAAACATCGTGAATGAAACAAATGCAACTTATCCAACCTATTTATTCTATTTTATCATTTATACACCAAAAAAAAATTAAAAATATACACCAAAAAATCATAATAAATACTTATAAAATAAACACACCTTAAACTGAGCTGGTGAATGAAAAGGCTCAACAGGCTTTCATCTCCGGAGCTATTAAACAATGATTAAATCCAGAACAAATCGGGTCAACAATGGAGAATGAAGAGTTGGTCGGATATTTGTGCAATATTAAATATCGGCAAGATACAAGGGTGGTTAGGCAGCTTTTGGGGACGACGTGGAGACTGGGTGAAAGATGAATAGAGAGGAGAAAATGTGCCGAGAAATTCCCGCCGAGAAAATATTCTTGTAATTCAATATATGGAAAAAAAATCGTTTTATGGATAAGTTTTCCGAATCTTACTATATTATAATGCCTAAGCCCCTTATACTAACTACCTTGGTATGGCAAATTTGAATTTACCAAACTACACCCTCCAATGGTTTGTTGTGGTTCTTTGTTGCATAATGCCTAAGCCCCTTATACTAACTACCTTGATATAACAAATTTGAATTTACCAAACTACCCCCTCCAATGGTTTGTTGTGGTTCTTTGTTGCATCTTTTGAATTGTAATATTAATCAATGTATATGTTTCATTTATTTCGTATGCATTATATATTACGTTACACACGCAACGCGTGTGCGTCACCTGCTAGTATAAATAAAGTTGGAAAGTGGGGTAGATATAGACATGACCACGGTTAGACATGACCGCGGTTAGTGAACCGTCGATTCGACAGTTCAAAAGAGCTCGACCATTAACCTTAACCTTCGTAGACGGTTCCGGTTCCGGTTACGGTTCGTGAACTGCCGGTTACGGTTACTGTTAACCACCGGTTACGGTTACGGTTCAACCCTTACATTTTTTAAATTAAAAAAATAAAAAAAATTATTTTAAAATTTTTAAAAATTACTATAAAAGAATCATAAAAAAGAACAAATGAAATGTATGGGGGAGGGTTTGCACTTTTTAAGTTGCCATTAACTCTGTATATTCATATTAATCATTTAGCAATCCATATGTTGAGTTCTAACGAATGGGTATATCTATTGGAAATTTTCTAAGTCGCGTGTCATTAACCTTACAAAACTTACCCCATTGTTTCATCAAACTCGATGGGACCACAAATAAGATAATGTCATTTAATTAAATGAACCTGATTATCTAACGATACTAATTACATATGAAATTGGTATGAAACATATGTAATTTTGGTATTAATTAAAATGATATTGGTATGAAACATTTACAATTATGATACTAATTACATATAAAATTGGTATGAAACATATACAACTTTGGTACTAATTACAAAAGAGTTTGGTATGAAACATTTACAATTATGATATTAATTACATATGAATTGGTATGAAAAATATACAACTTTGGTACTATTTACAAATGGTATTGGTATGTAACATTTACCATTATGATACTAATTATACATGAAATTGGTATGAAACATATACAACTATGATACAAATTACAAATGATATTGATATGAAACATTTACCATTATGGTAAACATATACAACTTTGGTACTAATTACAAATGATATTGGTATGAAACATTTACAATTATGATACAATTACATATGAAATTGGTATGAAAAATATACAACTTTGGTACTAATTACAAATGATATTGGTATGAAACATTTACCATTATGGTACTAATTATATATGGAATTGGTATGAAACATATACAACTTTGGTATTAATTACAAATGAAATTGGTATGAAACATTTACAATTATGATAAAAGTATACATATGAAATTCGTATGAAACATATACAACTTTGGTACTAATTACAAAAGAACTTGGTATCAAACATTTACAATTACGATACCAATTACATATGAAATTGATATGAAAAATATACAACTTTGGTACTAATTACAAATGATATTGGTATGAAACATTTAACATTATGGTACTAATTATATATGAAATTGATATGAAAATATACAACTTTGGTACTAATTACAAAAGAGATTTGTATGAAACATTTACAATTATGATATTAATTACATATAAAATTGGTGCGAAACCTATATAATTTTGATACTAACTGCAAAATAGATTGATATGAAATATTTACAATTTTGGTACTAATTACATATGAAATTGGTATGAAACTTATACAACTTTAGTACTAATTATTAGCATGAAATATTTACAATTATGATACTAATTACATATGAAATTGACGAGTATAACATTGGATTATTTTTTATTTATCTATAAAAAACAACACAAAAGTTCTTGTCATGTTAAAAAAAAGTCAGTAATGAGATTTGTCACTATCAACTTAAATAAGAAACAATTGTCAATAAAGTTATTTTTATGCTGATTTCATTGATTATTCATAAATATATTAAGTCAGAAGTTATTAATTTATATAATATAAAGTTAGTGAATTATCAATTCAATAAGTTGTTCCCAAATCAGTATAAGTAAATTATTAAAAGATTTTATTAATTAATCAAATATTACATTATCGAGTTTCTATTGTAAGTCATATTGTGATAAACTAAGATATACTTATCTAATTATTAAATATATAATGTAAATCAAATAATAAGCATAAAGTGCTTATACAATAATTAAAAGGTATATAATATATTTGTTTTATAATAATTTGGTTCATTATTATAATATTTATTGTATTATACATATAATGTTTATTTAAGAGCATAACATATGTTTTTAGATAATTTTTATTTGTCAATATAAAATAATATATTGTCTGTATATATATTTATATTATCTAAAATAAAACAATATCAAGACAGTTGCTTAGTGGTAAGAAGCTCTATATACATGATAGAGGTCAAGAGTTTGAATCTTCATCAACACAATCGTCGAACCGGGTCAACGGTTAACCGGCCCGTTGACCCAATTACGATCCGGGTCGGGCCGCGGTAATTATTAACCACGGTCAACCGCGGCCCGACCCAGACCGTAACCGGGTCAACGGGCCGGTTAAAATTAAAGTGTGTTAATGAAGATTCAAACTCTTGACCTCTATCATGTATATACAACTTCTTACCACTAAGCTACTGTCTTGATATTGTTTTATTTTAAATAATATAAATATATATAATAAAAGACAATATATATTATATATGTAATATAATAAAAATTATTTTATATTGACAAATAAAAATTATCTAAAAAAATATGTTATACTCTTACATTAAAATTGTGTAATACAATAAATATTATAATAATGAAGTAAATTATTATAAAATAAATATATTATATACCTTTTAATTATTGTACAAGCACTTTATGTTCATTATTTGATTTATATTATATATATAATAATTAAATATGTGTATCTTAGTTTATTACAATATGACTTACAATAGAAACTCGATAATGTTAATAAAATCTTTTAATAATTTACTTATACTGATTTGGGAACAACATATTGAATTGATAATTCACTAATTTTATATTATATAAATTAATAACTTCTAGCTTAATATATTTATGATTAATCAATGAAATCATCATAAAAATAACTTTACTGACATTTGTTTCTTATTTAAATTGATAGTGACAAATCTCATTACTGATTTTTTTTTAACATAACAAGAACTTTTGTGTTGTTTTTTTTATAGATAAATAACAAATAATTCAATGTTATACTATTCAATTTCATATATAATTAGTTATCATAATTGTAAATATTTCATGCTAATATCATTTGCAATTAGTACCAAAATTGTATAAGTTTCGTACCAATTTCATATGTAATTAGTACCAAAATTGTAAATGTTTCATATCAATCTCTTTTGCAATTATTACCAAAATTGAATAGGTTTCATACCAATTTCATATGTAATTAGTGTCATAATTGTAAATATTTTATACCAATCTCTTTTGTAATTAGTACCAAAGTTGTATATGTTTCATACCAATTTCATATATAATTAGTACCATAACGGTAAATATTTCATACCAATATCATTTGTAATTAGTACCAAAGTTGTATATTTTTCATACCAATTTCATATGTAATTGGTATCGTAATTGTAAATGTTTCATACCAAGCTCTTTTGTAATTAGTACCAAAGTTGTATATGTTTCATACAAATTTCATATGTAATTAGTATCATAATTGTAAATTTTAATACCAATATCATTTGCAATTAATACCAATATCATTTGCAATTAATATCAAAGTTGTATATGTTTCATACTAATTTCATATATAATTAGTACCATAACGGTAAATGTTTCATACCAATATCATTTGTAATTAGTACCAAATGTGTATATTTTTCATACCAATTTCATATGTAATTTTATCATAATTGTAAATGTTTCATACCAATATCATTTGTAATTAGTACCAAAGTTGTATATGTTTCATACAAATTTCATATATAATTAGTATCATAATGGTAAATGTTACATATCAATATCATTTGTAAATAGTACCAAAGTTGTATATTTTTCATATGAATTCATATGTAATTAATATCATAATTGTAAATGTTTCATACCAAACTCTTTTGTAATTAGTACCAAAGTTGTATATGTTTCATACCAATTTCATATGTAATTAGTATCATAATTGTAAATGTTTCATACCAATATCATTCGTAATTAGTACCAAAATTACATATGTTTCATACCAATTTCATATATAATTAGTATCGTTAGATAATCAGATTCATTCAATTAAAATGACATTATCTTATTTGTGGTCCCATCGAGTTTGATGAAATAATGGGGTAAGGTTTTTAAGGTTAATGGCATGCGACTTAGAAAATTTCCAATAGATATATCCATACGTTAGAACTCAACATATAAATTGTTAAATGATTCATATGAATATACAGAGTTAATGGCAACTTAAAAAGTTCAAACCCTCCCCTATACATTTGTTTTTTTTTATGATTTTTTATAGTAATTTTTAAATTAATTTTTAAATTTTTTAAATTTAAAAAATATAAGGGTCGAACCGTAACCGTAATCGGTGGTTAACTGTAACCGTAACCGGCGGTTCACGAACCGTAACCGGAACCGTCTACGAAGGTTAATGTTGGAATCGAAGAGGGGGGTGAATGAGATTCCTTGGCTACTTTAGCTTTTTAAAATGAGTTTGTAAAATAAAAGAGTTTGCGCTTGCGGAAGGCTTAAGTCAATCGATAAATAAAAAAATAAAGAAGTAAATAAATAAATGCGTAATGTAATAAAGCGGTAAATGACAAAAGGATTTGTTATAGAAGTTCGGCGATGAATCGCCTACGTCTCCTCTTCCCGATTAGATAACCTCCATCCGAGGTTCCACTAGAACAAATGATCTTGGCCTTGAGGGCTCCATGTTAGCCACAACACACTCTTCCCGAGTACACAAAGCTCTTCACGAGCACAACACTCTTCACGATTCTTCTTGGCCTTAAGGGCTCCAAGGATAGCCACACATAACTCTTAACGAGTTACCAACACTCTTCACGAGTCTTCTTGGCCTTAAGGGCTCCGATGGTAGCCACAACACATGCACCAACTATACTTGTTGATGACTTTACAATTTCCAACTTGTTTTGGTGTTGGAGGACCTTACAACAACTCAACAAACACCTTCACGGTGTACCAACACGAAGAACACAAGACTCTGACAAAAAGAATGAATTACAAACTCCAATACAACAACAATGTATGGAGATTGCAATGCTTATTTGAAATTTGACTTATCAAAGCTTTGTAGAAGTTTGTAGGCTTGTTTCTTGTCTTCAAAATTCTCCAAAGCATCAATATTTATAGTGTAGGAGGCCCTAGACTCCTACTAGCCGTTGCTACACAAAAGGCTGAAATCACTCATCGATCGCCTCAGCCATCGCCTCAGGTGATCACCATCGCCGCACCCCAACGGTCAGCAGAAATCACGCATCGCCTCAGGCGATGGGTCGATCGCCTCAGGCGATCAATTGCACAAATCAATGCCGTAGCCTCAGCAGCTCAAAATCTTCCATTTCTTCAGGCGAAGTCCACATCGCCTCAGGCGTTCAACGCATCGCCTCAGGCGATCATGCCATCGCCTCGGGCGAACTCCCCTTGCGCGCGAGCCTCGGCGTCGCCTCTGTCGATGTGCGTGGCGAAGCCTCGTCTGGCTGCCATCGCCTGGGGCGATCCAGCCCACATTTTGCACATTCGATTTTCTTCATTTAATCCACTTTTTAATCACTTAATCTGCACACTAAGTAGACACATTATTATAACAAACACAAGTTTTGTTGATCATCAAAACTCAAAAATAATCCGGAGATAAATTAAAGCATTAAACACAACCATGCGTTTAAAGCTCAACAGTCTCCCCCTTTTTGATGATCACAAAACTTGATAAACTTGAATATGTAATATGCATGAAATATGAGTAAACATGACTCCCCCTTAACAATTGCATAGCACATCCAAGATTACCAAGTAAAGCATAAAGCAAACAACTCTCCCCCTCAAACCATGCATACACAAGGTCTCCCCCTTAAACTATGCATGAATTAAGCTTCAAGAGGCACATCCAAGATTACCAAGTAAAGCATAAAGCAAACAACTCTCCCCCTCAAACCAGGCATACACAAGCTCTCCCCCTTAAACTATGCATGAATTAAGCTTCAAGTTTATCACAAAATTCTCCCCCTTTTTGTGATAATCAAATAGCACAAAATTTTAAATAAACATAGCTCAATTATATGTTGCCACATAGCCATATTTCAACAATTTACACATGTTCTTCATCAAGCATGTAATAGACATAACAAGCCTAAGATTAAATCATTGAGAGGAATAAAAACATGTGTTTAAGGCAATCAACAATGAATAACATTGCAAAATATGCAAATGTTCTACCATGAGTTCATGCACCTATGCCCAATATTCATTAAACTTTTTAAGGCATCATATGATAACAATATTATTAAGGTCATGATAGCAAAGATTTAGTATCCAAACACTAATAGCATGCTTAATCACATAATTTCACATAGCATATTCAAATTTGAATTTAGGCACTTCAAGATATATACCATAAAGAGATAAGAAAAATCATGCAACAAAATAATTTATATGTGCATATGCTAAGGGGTTATGTATTTTACTACCAATGAATATTAAGCTTCATATCTATTGGTCACAATTAATTTGTGCCATTAAATTTTGAATTGCTCTTTTTAAAATGTATAAAATAATTTTACCTTCGATGACAAGAGTGCGTTCTTGTCATTGGTGTTATGCCTCGTGCTTCCTCTATTGATGTGAATGGGATAATCTCCTCCTTTGAGTTGCTTGTGCCTTCATCCCCCATTCCATTGTTGTCCCTACAAAACAAATTTACAATAGGAGGATCTTTGGTACCTATTTGATTTTTGGGTCCTTGAGGGTTATCTTTCATTGGCACCTTTGGAATCCATTTCCACCTCTTGTTAGGTTGGTATTGGATTTTAGCAAACCTACATTTATTCTTAGTAGGACCATTTTTACAACAATAGTTACAAGTGGGAGAATAATGCTTGGCTTTAGCCAACAAGCTTGAAAATGTTTTTGATTTGCTTGAGAAGCCTAACCCGGCTTTATCAAAGCTACAACGTTGCAATCCAAGCAATTCATTCATCTTTAGACTACTCTCACTAAATTTACAAAAAGATATCTTTAAAGAATTTAATTCATTTTTCAATGAATTATTTTCTTCATCTTTCTTGGCAACCTCAAGTTTGAGTAGTTTGTTACTCATCTTGGTTTTGCCAAGAACATCAATAAGTTCATGATAAGAATCTAAAAGTTCATCAAAAGATGGTACCTCATCGTTGCTTTCATCTCCTTCATCTCCAAGAGCCATTAGGCAAAGATTTGTGGCTTCTTCTTCATCGGAGTCACTATCACTCCATGTAGCTATTAGGGCCTTCTTCTTGCCTTTGTCTTCATTCTTCTTCCTAGGGCATTTGTTAGTATAATGACCTTTATCTTGACAATTATAACAAGTTACCTCGTGTTTGGAATCATTTTTGGTGGCACAAAGCTCTTCACGAGCACAACACTCTTCACGAGTCTTCTTGGCCTTAAGGGCTCCAAGGATAGCCACACAACTCTTCACGAGTTACCAACACTCTTCACGAGTCTTCTTGGCCTTAAGGGCTCCAAGGGTAGCCACAACACATGCACCAACTATACTTGTTGATGACTTTACAATTTCCAACTTGCTTTGGTGTTGGATGACCTTACAACAACTCAACAAACACCTTCACGGTGTACCAACACGAAGAACACAAGACTCTAACAAAAATAATGAATTACAAACTCCAATACAACAACAATGTATGGAGATTGCAATGCTTAAATTTGACTTATCAAAGCTTTGTAGAAGTTTGTAGGCTTGTTTCTTGTCTTCAAAATGCTCCAAAGCATCAATATGTATAGTGTAGGAGGCCCCCTAGGCTCCTACTAGCCGTTGCTACACAAAAGGCTGAAATCACTCATCGATCGCCTCAGCCATCGCTGCGCCGCAACGGTCAGCAGAAATCACGCATCGCCTCAGACGATCAATTGCACAAATCAATGCCGTAGCCTCAGCAGCTCAAAATCTTCCATCGGTTCAGGCGAAGTCCACATCGCCTCAGGCGATCATGCTATCGCCTCGGGCGAACTCCCCTTGCGCACGAGCCTCGGCGTCGCCTCTATCGATGTGCGTGGCGAAGCCTCGTCTGGCTGCCATCGCCTGGGGCGATCCAGCCCACATTTTGCACATTCGATTTTCTTCATTTAATCCACTTTTTAATCACTTAATCTGCACACTAAGTAGACACATTAGTATAACAAACACAAGCTTTGTTGATCATCAAAACTCAAAAATAATCCGGAGATAAATTAAAGCATTAAACACAACCATACGTTTAAGGCTCAACAGTTAAGCTTAAGGTCGAGCTCTTTTGAACCGTCGAACCTACGGTTCCGAACCATCAATCAGCGGTTCACGAATCGTGGTCATGTCTAGGTAGATGTATTAACAAAATGTGCAAAATTAAAATTAAAAAAGAGAAAGAAGAGGGACACGTGTGAGACGAGGAAGACTTCAGGGTAGTGGCATTACTGCCAGCATCAAAGACGTGGTTGCTACAGGACCCAGTTATGGCAGGCGAATAAGAGAATTGGATTGTTTTGAAATAAGGGTATTGCAGTAAAAATAAAATACTTAATATACAAAAACAAATTTTCTTGAAAAGTTGATTTATATAGAAATCTGATCAAATCTGATTTTTGATCAGATTTAGTTGAATAACGTTTTATAACGGATACTTATAAATTTTTGCAGACTCAATTTTAAAATTCTGATTACGCCCTAAATAGTTGTATTTAGAGGTATCAAAACAGGTCAACCTCACCTAAATGGGTTGGCCCGTCCAACCAGCCAACCGAAATAGGCTAGCCGTTTAGGCCCGCGTCCAAACTGGTTGGAAAACCTCCAAAGTCCAAACTAACCAACTCGAGGCGGATTGCGGGTTAGGGGGTCAGCCCACCAAAAAATTAAAAAATAAAAAAATATTTTTAATGAATTAAAATAGTAAATAAATTATTAATAAATCATGTTTTAATTAATTAATTCAAATTTGATTATAAATTAACTAATTGATCCAACACATCCAACCTGCCAACCCAAACGGTTTGGTCCATTTAGGCCCGCCTGGAAACCTTGATCGAGTGAAAGCTACCATTATCTTTTCTTAATCATCAAGAATTTTCCACGTAAATCATATGTTGCTTTATGCTTGTCGCATATTTTCATTAATATGGCATTATTTTTTTGGTGAATTGTATTTATTTCTTTTTGAAAATGCCGTGGTATAGAGATTTTTTTTATCAATTTTTTTTAACAAGGTATTCAAGCTTGCTCCTAACTAATCATTGGATGATGACCCTCGCCCCTCAGGACAGCCACAAGGTAAATCGAGGGATGCGCACGGATGGCAGGTATCTGAGGAGCGGATCAACAAGATCGAAAGCCGAGACAAACTCTCACAATATTTCAGTATAGAATTTGTCCTCTTGGTAAACGCCTTGTTTGCTTGTCAGCTATGAGTTTCAATATTGTTGATGCTGTATTTATTACGTGGAAAATGGTGTTAGAAATTATTTAATTAAATGGGTATTGATAAGTTGATTTTGCGGATACCCCAAAAAAAATTTGATTTTGGAGATTATATGTTTTTAGAAAAATAGTATTGTGTAATCTCAAAATATGATTATTTATGTAAGTTTTTAAATATATATATATATATATATATATATATCTTAGGTGGTCCCATATGATTTTTGATGATACATATTGTCATTAAGGACACCATCAATTCTTAATACCACGAGTCACGACCACTTTGGTCTAGTGCCATCACATCTCCAATTTGAGAGAAGGTCATGTGTTCTAAACTTAGTGTTGTTAAAAAAAATTAAAAAACCCCCTCACATAATAATAATAATAATAAAATCCCCCTCATTAGAAGAAACAAAAATAAATCACTAAATTACAAGATTGTATTAATTGTGACACAGAAAAATAGTATTTAATATTTTCAAAGAAAAAAATTATAGAAAATTTTTATCTTTTTTTCTCGAATGAGTGATTGTATCCTCTTTGTCCTATTGATAATTCCTAATCACAATCCTTTTTATTAAATTAGATTGAGATAAAAATTAAAATATTCCAAGCCAAACAAACATTAACATCACATTAGGCTCCAAAAAGTTAAAAGGAAAGAAGAAAAACTAAAGGAACCATCATATATTTCAAAATCAAATCATCATTGCTTTGATAGGAAACTTTTTCCAAGTAGATTTATTTTTTTGTGCCCTAATAAGAGCTCTTTTTTTTGGATGTTTAGCAAATTAGTTGGGAGATATTAAGGGTTAAATGATTTTGTTTATCGGAGCTCAGATCATGAGATGGTAATATTTTACATTTCATAAATTAATACTCGATGAATTAATAACATCTCTAAAATAATATTTTTTTGGGTGACTTGGGCTCAAGATAACTAATATTTACGTGGTATTTTTTCCTTACAAATCCAAAAATTAACTATTCTCTTTCCTTTTTAGATTTTTAAAAAAATGGCTTCAAGCATCTTTCTAGGATTTGCAAAATGGCGAATTTCTTGGCCTTAAAAGTGCCTCTTAGAGGTGAATGGCATCAATCATTCAAACAACCCAAGACACACAACTTCATTTTATATTAGATATGAAATGGTATGAAAAATGGAAAATAAAAGATTTGGCTTGTGGTAATATATCATAAATTACAAATACAAATTTGATAATTTTAATTATATTATATTTTAACTATTAAAATTATATAACTATCATGGTGTCAATAATTATTGTTTTAAAGAAATAAGTAGCGGGGGGTGAAGTATGGTCTTTTTTTTCAGAGGAGGAGTGACTAAATATTTTTTCTCACACTGCAAAACTCGAGTTTCTCCCAGTGAAAGTGAGCTCTTACCAATTGGATAGTATGATCTTTGATTGGTATTAAATAGTTGTTGGCAAGAGAATGGCACTTAATACAACTATACAAGAAGACTTTAAAGGGAGAAAATTAATTAATGGAAAAATATTTGAAAGAATAACAAAATAACCGTTGGCCCAATCACGGAACCACGCGTCCTTCGATCAAACGGCCCGGATTTACTAGCCGTTGGTTTCAAATGTGTGCGGACATATATCCGCTGTTTACGTTCTCTCCAAATCTCTTCTGATTCAAGGATTTTTTTAAAAAGAAATTCAAGCACGGCATTTGAATTGAGGGACTTTTAATCTATCAATTGTCCATTGATTGTTTTGATTTTATGGGTGTTTCTCTATAGCCTCTCGCTGAATCTTTGAGATTCCCGGAGGAGTTCTTCACTGGACTTGTGTATAGTTTTCTGGGAATTTCTTGATTTGGAGGTTTGAATTTTTTTTTTGAAAAAGGGTTAATGTTGATTATATGATCTGGGTTCTATTATACATCTGTTCTTGAATATTGGGTGATTGTTACTGGTCCAAATTTCCCGTTTTTCAGATGAAATTTTAATGGGGTTTTGATTTCTTTGATGGGTTTATGATTGATTGAAAGTACAAATTTGCAGAAATTGCGTTTAAAAAAGAAATCAAGATGGGTGGATCGAACGAGAATTTTCCGGGTGTAATCAGGCCTTCAAACATTCAAGGTAATTTGAATATTCAAAATGCATAGCTCATATTCAAAAAGTAAACCCTTCCTTAGTTCTTGTTTATTTTCTTTTTCATTCACTTGAGAAGGCATTGGAGTCTTTGATCTTGTTTCCATTAAACCCTATTATAAAAAAAATCTTTTTATGATGACTAGGAGTTGGGCAAAATAGGAGGGCTTTGAGTGCAATCAATAAGAACATTATAAGAGATCCTACTTACCCTTGTGCTGTGCACAAAAGAGGTGTTTTGACAGAGTATGGTTTTCATAAAACTTAGTTCTGGACAGTTTATTTATGTTTTTTTTAATTCCATTGTTGATTTAATTTTCAATCTTTATGTTGTTTAGGAAAAATGTTGCTGAACATAAGATTCCTGTTATTCCGGTGCATCGTCCGGTCACTAGGTTTGTGATATCTCTTCTCGTACTATTTTTGTCGGTTTGAAGAAAAAGAGAGAGCTTGTATTGTATAGGAAGACTTAATTCTACAAAAATTCCTTGATAATCTATTCGATGCCAAGGCTTGATCATAGAAAACTTTTTTATGCTAAGAATTAGCTTGTGGACCTTGTTTTCTAATCCATATTCTTGGTTCTTGTTCAGAATGTTTGCTGCGCAATTGGCTGGCAAAGAATATTATCCATCAGTTGATGTATGATTCATATAATTAACAAGACTTGAGTCCTGTTAAGTTAGATTTTAACTGTGATTCTGATAATTAAATGGTTCTTTATTGTAGGAAATCAGGCCATCATTTAAACCAAGTGTGAGTATGCATCAAGCAAAGGACTACACCATTATTGATGCAGAGGACCAAAAGCCCGTGGACGACGATGATGTGCCCATGTTTGTGCAGCACACAGAAGCGATGCTGGAAGAAATAGATGAGATGGTATTAATTTCTTTTTATTTTGGTACTTGCTAACAGTAAATTTGTCTATTCTCATGTTCTAAATGGATTTAGGATGCGGAAGTTGAAATGGAAGACATTGATGAAGAGGATACTATAGTTGACATAGACAGCTGTGATAAGAAGAATCCACTTGCGGTTACCGAGTATATTGAAGATATATATGCTTATTACAAGAAGATAGAGGTGAAATATCCCTCCGTTTGTTTGAAATTAATATCAATCAAGTTAAATCGACAAGAAATTGTGTGGTACAATCTTAAGTTTTCTCCCGTTGAAAGCAAAAAAAGCGTCTTTCCTTCTCTATGCAACACTCTATGGTATACATTGGGCCATTATCTCTATTGGATAGTTGGTGAAGCTAGAAGTGTTTCGTGCAGGGTAGCAAAATTGAGATTCAAAAAATCTTAAGGGGTGACATCATATTTATGTTGTATAGGTCTTTAGAAAACTTTTAAGAAAAGAGAAGCGGCCGCTCGGACATCCTCTTATAGCTCAATTTGTTTGAAAATTACTACTATCTTCTAATATCAATCAAGTTAAATAAACGAGAAAATGTGTGGTAGAATCTAAAGTTCTCTCCTGTTGAAATGCAAAAGTATGATTATTTCTATGCTAGAATCTGTGGTATACATCAATCAGGCCTAGAAGTTTATACAGGTCTGAAAGAAACTTTTAAGAAGAGGAGCAGCGGCTGTTCAGACTGCCCCCTTAGCTCCACCACTGTGTAGGATCGGGTATTCAGGTGGAGCTTATATGAAACCTGTAGAATCATCGAGTGTAGCATGGAAAAAAATAAATATATCTTCTTGTTTCTTAACGTTTTTCGTCTATTTTGCTTGCACCCTCAACTAATGTATGAAACCTGTAGAATTCAAGAATCAACATGGTATTTCATCGAGTGTAGCATGGAAAAGAACAAATATATCTTCTTGTTTCTTAATGTTCTTCGTCTATTTTGCTTGCATCCTCGACTAATGTATATCCCTTTCGATGTGATTTTGATTACAGAGCTTAAGCTGTGTCCCACCAAATTACATGGAAAACCAATCTGACATTAATGAAAGAATGAGAGGTATTCTTATTGACTGGCTGATTGAGGTAATAAACTGAATTTCTGTACACTAAGTTGTGCCCTTGTTAAAGAATAAGAAAAGAGTACTAGGATTATTAACATTTTACTTTGTACAAATAGGTGCATTACAAGTTTGAACTGATGGAGGAGACGTTATATCTAACAGTCAATCTCATCGATAGATTTTTAGCATTACAGTCTGTTGTGAGAAAGAAATTGCAGCTTGTTGGAGTGACTGCCATGCTCCTTGCTTGCAAATATGAAGAAGTTTCCGTTCCTGTCGTGGAGGATCTTATATTGATATCTGACAGAGCTTACTGCAGAAAAGAAGTTCTTGATATGGTACATTACTACTACCTATTCAAAAACACAACCAGGATTTCGATTTAAAAGGGCGATCAATCTTTTCATTTGAAGTTGCTCATGAAAAATGGTTTTGTATTTTAATTGGCTACAGGAGAAACTGATGGTCAACACCTTACGATTTAATCTCTCTGTGCCAACACCATATGTTTTCTTGAGACGCTTTTTAAAAGCCTCTCAATCCAACAAAACGGTTGGTTGAATTGAATCTTAACTTAGTTTGGTTCGAATAATTTCATGGTCTCATACTGACTTGTAACGTTTCTTTCTTCGAACCTGAACTAGTTGGAGTTATTATCCTTCTTCACAATCGAAATCTGCCTCGTTGAGAGTGAGATGCTTAAGTTCCCACCATCTTTATTAGCTGCTGCTGCTATCTATACTGCTCAATGTGCTCTCAACGGTTTTAGGCAGTGGAGCAAGACACAAGAAAAACATACAAGCTACACGGAACAACACCTTCTGTAAGTAAAGTACAAACTACAACACTTTTTCCCATTTTTTCGAGTAAAAGTCGATCTTTGATACTAATTTGGTTTGGTGGATGTGATTTTGCAGGGAATGTGCTAAACTTATGGTGACTTTTCATAAGAATGCAGGAACGGGTAAACTTACTGGTGTGCACAAGAAATACAGTACTTCAAAATATGGCTATGCTGCTAGGATTAAACCTGCTGTTTTTCTTTTAGATGTGGCAGAGCCTTGGTAAGATTTTTAGAATGTAGTAATTTGCTTATGCTTGTGAAAGGCTGCAACACTTGAGCAACATAAGTTGCACTTTCAAGAGAACGTTTGATTTGTGTGCATCATCATATATCCATATAAATTCTCACTTTTTTTTTTCTTTTGAAGATTATCAATTCTCTTTTTGATGCGCTTTAATCTTTCATTTCTCAGAAGTTTTTGATGTTTTTAATTTTTTCTGATTGGCCTATTTTTTTTTTATATCAGTAAATGTAAATTATATTGATCAGAATTGTCTAAATTCAAAGTACACCAGGCATACCCGTGCTATACAAAAGCGTCAAAAACGAATGGAACCGCTACGGTACCTAAAACCAAACAAGGCGAAAACTTATCAAGATAAAACTTGAGCGGCCGAGGGAAAATACATGTAGGAACATCTAAAAACATGGACTTTGATCTTGAGAAAAATATCATCCATATTAGGTTCAATTCCCTCAAAAACCTTTGCTGTTTCTCGCTTTCCAAATTGCATATATTACGAGACACTATAATTGTGACTCGAACTTGTGATCTTATTCAAGTTCAAATGATCAGCAACAAACAATAAGCAAGCAAGTCTAATGAAAAGCTAGAAGGAAGATGAAAACATTTAAGTGTCGCTCCAAACCATCAAAGAGATAACTGTTAGATTTATCATGTAAGCATTCACAATCTGCGATATTGACACAAAGCAACCAAGTAGTCAATCAAAATATGATCATCATTCATCGTCCAAAGTTATTGTATCCAGTACTTCCTCTCGACTCTGCCCAACTTCATCTTTTTGCAGAATTAGTAGTATCGTGCAACACATCGCCTATATCTGCTACCTCATTAAAACTTGTGGAGGCATCGTTTACATTTGAGCTCTCTTCTTCGACTCTATAGTAAACCTTCAAAAAGAAGTTAATTCATTAATAACCGTGAATGAAGTTGGATTTGTGATCGTTTCTATGTTAGACACGAAGCTACTGTCTCAGTGTGTCTCAACACAATTTTGACTAAAGTATACATTGTTGGAGAAAATACATTCCCCATAACAAATTAAATTTTTTTATTAAAATTTTACACAAAATCGAATATGTAGTCTTGCTTTCACACAGAATACTAGAAACTAAATTCTTTTACTACGTGGCGGACGAACATTTTAGGCGACGAAATTTAAATATATAATAGAGGCCAAAAGTGGAGTACATGCAATAATACCAGAACAAGTTGGTCATTCATGTGCAGCTTAAAATAACGTGTGCATGTCGAGACTTAAAAAACTTAAAGCTGAGGCGTTACATTAAAATCATACTGAAATAGGTCCAAAAGGCAGATTATACATACCACACATGTACGAGGAGGAGAAAGCACTTTGAAGGAATTGGGACGATTATTGAAATTCGTTTCATGAAGACCAGGTATGCCTTCAGGGTTTGTGAAGTGGTCTACATCGTGGCCTACCTATAATAAAATATTTGATGTCAAGACAATAGGAAGATCATATAGCGTGTTATATGAAGCGTATTCTGCATGAAGTGTTTCATCAAATGTTCTCCCAGTAGATAAGCTCCATAAGAGCACCGGATATTATAACCTGATATACATCACTCATTCCCAGAAAAAAAAAACCAGATTCTGCACCTTGCAAAAAGCAGGAAATGAGACACATCTTTTGTATGATTTAGGCACATTCACTTGTGTTAAAACACCAAAAACATCAGTTAGAAAAGAAATCTTTGAAAAAATTCCAATCAAGTTACATGTTCAGCATCTTTTTAAATATGCTGCATAGTATACAACGGGAAAGGGGTTTTGAGTGTAAACTACCAGTTCCAGTTCCTTACCCTTCCAGGTCCACCGAATTCCCAAGCATCACTGTCCAAGGCTACTCTATATTTTCCTGGCAAGTCACAACCAACTTTGTACCTGCACATGAATTGAATTGGAAAATTTCATGAAACAGTAAAATGAACTTAATATCAATTGCGCTTCTAAAAGGTCTACATATACCCCTCGTATGTATTTTCTGGGTGGAAGTTAAACACAAAGACTAGGTCTCCTCGTTCAAAAACAATGACCTGTAATAAATGATCAAGCAAAATCAATAGAATACTATAAAGCTTTGACAAGGTACTGAACATTTTTTTCACCTTTTTATCCTCAGCCACATCACTAACGATCTGTTTTGCCGATGAAAGAAACATAAAATTTTCATCAAGCAAATTCATGGCTCTGTTGAAAGCATTCATAAACTGCATTTCACATCACAAGTGTAAAAATTGTTAGGAATAGATAAACATATTTCAATTCAACACACACTCTCAATTTTATATTGAAAGTTCTGTGAAATTAGATGGAAGTATGTGTCATAGTTAAGATGGAATAAATCTTTTATTTTGTTGCAGAGATTGAATTTTTCATTTATAATAGATAGCTCATCCATATCCAAGATCTGGATAGACCAAACTTAATACATAGAAAATAGATAAAATGTTGTATAAGTAAAAAATTGATTTGTGAATAATAGATAATAGTTATCAGATACAGATGTTCCCCAATGATCAAAATGTGTTGACCACAAATCCATGGCAAACATATTTAAAAGTGGACCTTGAATCTAAGATGATCTGTATCGACAAGGTCCCATTGGCGTCTGCACTTATCATAACTCCAACCATTGCCTTCTCTAGGAAAATCAATCCAGTCTGGGTGGCCAAACTACAAGTAATTGACCGTTTAGCTTTGTTAGGATATTGGAAAAGAGGGTACCTGCAAACTGTCAAACTAAACGTTATGTGGCTTTTCTATATCTCAAAGAGTTAGCTTTAAGTCATTTTGATGTCGCTGATCTCCATCAAACACAAAGAAAGTGATGTGGCTTTTCGATAATCTCAACGAGCTACTTCTTTAAGAGTTAGCTGTAAGTCATTTTTAACATTTTGATGTCGCTAAACTCCATCAACACTAAGGAAATCCGGAAAAGTTTCAACCTACTGCTAAGCTATCTTATCTACACGCAACCAAGCAATTTAAGGCTGCATAAGCTCCAAACGCAAGCAATCATTTTAAAGACAAAATGAATTGTCTATAGAAAGTTTCAGCTTTAGTGCCATCTTACCTCATTGCCCATGAAATTAAGGTAGCCCTCTCCTCCTAATGCCATTGTTATGAAATGAATCATCTGCAAATAAAGAACAGTTAACAATGTTCTTCAATGACTCAGCACAACATAGAAAAGGCACGAATCAATGAATGAATTCAAATGGGGAAAAAAGACCTTGTGAAGTGCAATGCCTCGCTCAATTACTGGAGAGGCCTCCATCAAGCAGGACATACCGGAATATATTTCTTTGTCCATCAGGAAAAATGCAAATGTTTTATCTCCCACAATAGCCTAATCATGGCGCAAAAGCAAAAAAGAAAAGGAAAAAGAAAGTAAATCACTGGATGCTCTTGAAAGAGATGAAAATTGTGGGCAATACAGTTCAGCAGTCCCACCCTAATTTAGAAAGACCAAAACGTGTGCATTCTGCAATTTATAGCAGCCAAATTAAATGAAAAAATAAATCATATATATATATATATATCTAATCAGTATACATTGTAGACAAAAGAGAAGAAATCAAACTACAGGTGATAAGATGCTTTTAAATGGATGTGAATTTAGGCTCAACTTTATATCATAGTTCGCAGAGTGGATCACAAGTCCAAGGTTCACAGGACCAACCCCAGAAAAGTAAATTGTACAAACCTGATCATGACTCTCGGCATATGCTATACACTTCTCACTATATCTTCTATTCGTTAAACTCCAACATATTTCGGTCATTGACCATTCTTCATCCTTCTTATTCTTCAAGTACTCAATCCATTTATCAGGAATGGCCATTGCCAGACGGTAATCAAAACCAATACCTCCCTCAGAAACTGCCCGACCAAGACCAGGCATACCAGAAACATCTTCAGCAATCACAGTTGCATCAGGTAAGACACTGTGGATTAGATCATTGGCCAACATCAAATATACAACAGCATCAACATCTGTGGCCTCACTAAAGTACTCATCATAGTTCCCAGTGAATGCCATGTTTATTCCATGATGATGATACAACATCGAGGTTACTCCATCAAACCGAAATCCATCGAACTTGAACTCATCGAGCCACCACCTCAAATTGGATAAAAAGAAACGGAGAACTTCCCAATTTGCGTAGTTGAAAACTCTACTGTCCCACAATTTGTGATACCCTCGATCTCCAGTGTGAAAGTAAGAATCTTGTGATCTTTGACCAACATCGAAACCATTAAGGCCATCCGTGACATTGTTACTTGCATGGCTGTGAACAACATCCATGAGCACTTGTAGACCTAAGCTGTGTGCTTTATCAATCAAATACTTAAGGTCCTCTGGTGTCCCTGATCTACTGCTCACTGCAAAAAAGTTTGTGACGTGATATCCGAATGATGCATAATAGGAATGTTCCATCACAGCCATCAACTGCACTGTATTATAATTGTTTGCTTGAATGCGAGGCAAAACAAAATCTGCAAACTCCCTGTATGTATTTACCCGACTTTCTGAACTACTCATCCCAACATGTGCTTCATATATTCGTGGTGCCTTGGGTTTAGGTGGACGAGAGTGATTAAACTCATATCTGCAAGCATATAACTGAATTTTATCAATGTTTATCGTTTAGAAAATATTTATTCTTGTATGCCACGGTTTTTATATTTATATTGAAAGAATTGGAATACCTTTCTGAAGGTGGCGGGTTCCAGAACACCCCATCATAAGATGCAGCAAATCTAGAAGGGTCCTGAGTGGCATATTTTATCCAAGCAGGGATGCGCTCGACCCAGATTCCATTCCCATGCTTAAATCTGAATTTTACTCTTGAATTATGTGGAATGGCTGGATTCCCACCCACATCAGGAATTCTGATAGTCCATATACCATATTGGTTCTTTTCCATTTTATGTCCAGAACCATTCCACCCATTAAAGTCACCTATAACTTCTGCTTCCCTGAGTAATAAATGATTTAATTGTGAGGCAAACAACAGATGTGAGAAGAACAAGTCAAACAAATCAAGAAATAGCATCCCTGAGGTAAAACTGAAAGAAAAATAAAATAGTACAAAAGGTAAACAGAAACTTTTTACATCTAAGAGCTGAAGAGACTCACTGTGCAGCGGGTGCCCATTCACGATACACAATGCAACCTTCTTCCCAGTTGAATCCAAATTTTAAATAACCTGAATTTAAGTATTGAAATCAATGTTATCCTCAACTGAGGATATGGTACATGAGATTCTTTCGTTACATAGAGTTGCACAAGTCTGGATAAAACAATATGATTGCTTGAAATTAATGGAGACAAAAAATTCATTAAGTTAATGTTACCCTCAACTGAGGATCTGGTATATGAGATTCTTTGATTGCATAGAGTTGCATTAGTTTGGTTAAAAAAACATACAACAACAACAACAACAACAAAGCCTTTAATCTCCATGAATTGGAGTTTGGTTAAAAAAACATGATTGCGTGAAATTAATGGAGACAAAAAAAACTCATTAAGCAGTTTTGAACTTCAACATTCAAATATCCCCACACAAAGGCTAAAAGAGCTTACTTTTATTCCATAATTACCTAGTGAAAATTTATCGAGGCTTCCCTCGTGTTTTTCAATTAGCCCTTTTTGGTCACCGTATCTCTTCATTCTGTACCTAAAATGATCTTTATAAGGTTCCAAGCCTGTATCCAAACTAAAGAGGCCAAAGTTTTCAGCAAAATCCCCCATATTTGCTGTTTCGTAACTGTCACTAGTCAAGACTGCCGAGACAGATGCACTGCACACCTGGTAGGAAGAATAAAAACTACTTTATCATTAATCTATGGACATATATGGATGTACAACTACTGAGATGAAAATGGAAGAGTTATCTCAAATTGAATATTATAACAACAGTGCCATCATAATCTATTTGTATCATTTCTATTAAATCCATGTTCTAAAAGATGCTCAAGGCCTGGTTCAACTTTTCGTTGCTGAGACCAGAAAATAATGAATAAAAGACAATATAAAACAATATGACTTGAGGGTATTAATTATTGTGGAAATCATTGGGAACGTACATCCTTCATCAGTTCACGATGTACATCACCAGAAAACATAATTCTTGCGGGAAAGCCAGTATCAACAATGGTTTGGTTACACTAAATTCCAGCACTACAAAATATGAATATACACCATAACATACTTTTCCACGAGCACTAATACTTTCTGGGGTTATGATTCTGCTGTTTGCTATATATTTTTGAGGTCTAAGGTTGTCTCCTTTTGGTGGTCGTGACGTGCCAGACCTGCGACTAACTGAGTCCTGTCAAAAGGATTGTACAAGAAGTTCAAGGTAATAGTCATAACTAATTGAATAAAAATAGTACGTACAGACTGCTCAGTAAAACAGAAGAACAGACTTGTGTTCTTTTATCTTGTTTAGTTAAAACGTTGCATATATAAGCTTAAATAAATCTAGAAAACCAAAGTAAGTACACGTTGAAACTATAACTGTTTAAAATGAGCGAGTCCATGAGGAAGTAAAAGACAAAGCAAATTTCTTGCCCTAGCATCTCATGTTGTGAACATACTATGTTTTCTTGCTGGATCTTTTCTTTGGCCTTATTTTTCAAGCTGAACTAGATATTCAATTGTGAATTCTCGCTAAATTAGAAAAGTGGATAGGCCAATCAAAAAGTTCAAAACAGGTGGCCAGCATATGAAAAAATAGATACTTGATTAACTCTTTAAACCATATATCACATAATCTTTTCAAACTTGAAGTACTTGCATCATTCATACAAGAGACAAAGTCTCCAGATGGTGTACTGTACATCTATTTTACCGCTACTATCATAATTATAAATTTTATTTACGCACATAAAAATTGTTAGCATAATCATGATGTCACATCTAGTGTAATGGAACTCTGTAACCTATATAAAATACATCCTTGAATAATTAAAGCACAAAAGAAAACAACTAGATTCCTCATATTTAGTTGAAATACTTGATATTGTAAAAAATGTCTTAAAATTGAATATTGTGAATTAAAATCCATGGATTTCAAATTAGTCAAACAATTTGAATGGATTTGTATTAAGGATTTGAAATCCAATCCATCAAATCCTTCCCTCCAAATGGAGCCTTAACTAGCTAAAAATTACACCTTGCTAAATAAATTAGCAAAAATAACTCTTTCTTTTCATTAGTGCTTCAATCATATTTTGAAATACTAACAAATCATATCAATGATTATAAGCTATTATTTTCATCAAACTTAATTTTTCTTTCATTTAAACTAATCCACAGAAAAAAGTAACTCAAAACAAAATTCTCCATCCTTCGTACTTTTCATTTCAACTCACTTGCTGTAGAAGAATTTTCCTCATTTTACTTCCGATAATTCTGCTACGACCAAATAAACACAATTGCAAACAAAAAAAAAATCGATCAAACGAAATTCGTACAAAAAATAACCAACAAATCAACAAAAAACATGATGATAAGAAATTGAAGGAAGAAACAAAATAATGATAAATTACCGCCGATGAATCTTCACTTGAAAACCAGCGAGAAGGCGTAGAGAGAAGATTGCACGAACTGTACATTTTCGTTTTTCACCTGGAGGGGAAAAGATGGAACGAACTGGAACATCTCTCACGTAACAAGGCACTCTCCCCCACACCATTCTTTCTGCTCCACATTGTTGATAGTGCCAGATAGCTTTTGGTACTGCCAGAACAAGATTGAGGATCATTGACATGATTACCCTTATCTTTGATCTGAATTTAGTCTTAGCTGGACTATGACACAATGTGTTACAACAGTTAAAACAAAAAATATTATAGAGAGTAAACATTTGTACTTGAAAAAAAATCACAACATTTAATTTTGTTTAATGGTAAAAAGTATTCACCTTCACAAGCCCTGCATTCAAGTTTTAATTTGAAGAAAATACAATTATACAACTATATATATATATATATATATATATATAATTTGGGTTAAATTGAATTAAACGAATTGGATTTCAATTTCAAAAGATCGGTTAAATCAGTTTGGTTTCGATCATTGACTTTAAATATCTGTTTAATCGAACCGATATAACCAATATAATTTTAAATATTTTTTGTACTTTGTATATATTTTAATAATTGTAAATATAATTTTATTGGTCATCTCAGTTCGATGATATTGTTTTTTTGTATATATTTATTTTATGGTGCATTTGGATTAAGTGATCTGAAGTCATGGATTTTAAATCCATTTAATTGTTTGGATGGATTTATCTTGATGTATTCAAATTTACATATTTATTAATTTACGTAAATGTAATGATAATCGTGACAGATTTGAAATGCACATAAGACATGTATCATTTCAAATCGATTATAAAATCAAATCCCCAGGTCATATAAAATTCATTTATCTAAACATAATCTTATTGTAAATCAATAATTTATAATTTACAATTATTACATGATTCTCTAGCTTCTCTCTATTTTTATATTTACTTATTAAAAAAGCGGTTAATTTGGTATTACATTAACCGAGTTTGATTCTGTCTATGATATGGAGACACGATACGATACGAAATGGATTTTCAAAAATTATAGGACACGACATATTTAAGATATGACAATAATTTTTTTTATTTTTATACATATTCTTCATATACATTATGTTCTAATATAATAAAATTAATAAAAAATTAATTATCAAATATTTGAATAATAAAATTGTAAATGATGTAAACTTGTAGATACATCATTCACCAATTAAAGTAAACAACATATATCACTCAAACTATAAAAACATAAAAAAATTATATATTTTTTTTAACATTTTTCTTTTTATACTACAACAAATCCAACTTAAAATACACAAACTAAATAAAAAAGTTATACTTTTTAAAACATTTTTCTATAACAAAAGTTGTAATTTTTTTAAAAAAATTCTTCAAAAATGTTTTTTTAATAAAAAAATTCAATTTCCCGTGTCCTACCGTGTCGGAATTTCTTTTAAAAATAATGTTTGATACGCCACATGGCGCGTCCGACATCGTGTCGATCCTTATCCTGCCGTGCTCGTGTCCGTCGAGTGTCCGACAATGCATGTAGTAATTTTTTGGAGTATCGATGCAACATAGGATTCTGTTTAGTTTATTTGGTTTTTACGAAAAAAAATTGGATGCTTCAATTTGATAAAAAAAAATTGCTGCCCTTAATTAGGATTCTCATGACATTGTTTTGCAAGCACATCTCATAAAATTAAATAGTTGAATATAAACACATTTTGAAGTACTAAGTAAATAATAATAATAATCTGAATTTGTGGGTTTGGATTCTGGTGTTTTTTTGTTTATGTGATACACTAAGACTGATAATATGTATTTGAGATCATATTGTAAGACATGAAAAAATAATAATGTGTTTGGTATAGTTGATTAAATATTGTACAGATGTAAATTATGTATTAAATGACCAAAATACCACTGAATATGTTTTCACTTAAAACAGTTCCAAGTTAGTTTACAATAATTCTTATATTCAGTCAATAACTTATTTAAAAATTTATTAATATGTTTACATATTAAATTTTTTTAATTAATATTTAATTCATAAATAATAATAAATACAACAGAAACACAAATAAATAAATAAATAAAATTAATTAATTATTTTAATTAAAAAAAAATTAAAACAAATGGAGGCTGGGTATCACGTGGGAATTCTAATATAAAAGACACGAAAAATTAGGGTGAAGGGCAATTACGACCATTGATTGTTAATACCGGGGGCAACATGTGGGTTTATCAGCCCACATTTAATACAACGTTTTCACTTGGTCACGTGATAATGAGGGATTGTGAATAAACGAAACAAATAATTGTTAACCTACAAACAGGCTCTAAACGTTATATATAAACTATGATGCATGGATACTGACATGTCGATACTAACATGACATAGACATGGTGACATGGATTTTCTAAAATTTTCAGGATACGACTGTATATTTCTATATTTTTTATATATATTATGCATGTGTTATATTACAAAATACTAAAATTCACATTTGTTTTAAATTCTAAAACCATGTAAAAGCAACAAAATATTCTTACCAAATTCAAGAAGCATACAAATATATGCATACCATTGAAATCATCATAATATCACTCATAATAACACAAGAATCATATTATTTCAATTAACATAAAGTTTATCAAATACGTTCAAATAAAAGATAACACCAAAATATTCTTACCAAATTCAAAAAAGTATATAAATAAATGCATGACACTAAAATCATCATAGTATTACCCATACTAACACAAAAATAGATATTACTTCATTTAACCTAAAGTTTAACTAACACGTCTAAATTTTATTTTAGCTACAAAAACATTTTAAATTGTACAATTAACCCTCAAAATTGTCATTTCATGTCGGACACGCCCATCTCCGATTTTGAGGGAAGTGTAGGACACGGGTGTCAGATTAATTGTTTTTAAAAAATTAAAGACATGCCACGTGGTGTGACCGATGAATATCGGTATCCTAAAATGTTCGATACTGTATCGAGTGATTTTTAAGAGTGTTCGTGTATCATAGTATATAAATGAAACTTGATCATAATTAAATCAAACTTATTTTTTTCTAAGAAAAACTTTGAGTTAATCTGCAAGTTGGCAAAAGAGACAAAAAGAAATGAACTAACCTCAGATTCCAGGATCCTAACACAAATATTTTGACGGACAACAAATTATTTGCATATTAATTGATGTTGACTACACAAGCGGAAAAGTCTCGTCAATGTCCACAAAAAAATTGATGCGCATAGGGACAGTGACATCAACTAAGCATCGGTGTTGGCTGCCTCATACGATAAGTCTAAATTATCAAAATATTATATAAGAAAAAATATTTATGTTTTACCATAGAGAAAATCATAAACCGCCACTTGAAGTGGCAATTTCATATAGTTTACATAAAAATGTAACTTGTAGTGATGGGTTCAACTTAACCCGTCAAAAAGTTGAACCTACACTACAAGTGACGGTTTCTTTTTTATTTTATATATTTTTTTTGAATTCTCTTCTTATTTCTCTCTTGTTTTCTTTATACTAATCCGAACAACCATCACTCTTCGTTACAAGTCCTTTATTTTTTTAATTAACAATTTATAATTTTAAAAATAAAACAATATTAAATTACATTTAATCTGTTATACTAATTTCGCTATAAAATCGATAAAATATAGTTCCGATTGATCGGTTTTTTCTTATACAAATATTCAATAAATAATATCAAATCAAACTATCTATCTATATGAACGTTGTCCTAAACGCCCTCCAGTGCCACATGTAGTCGGATTTGTAGTTCCGCGTCCTCTAACCCTCCGACCGATAAGCTGAGAGATAGGCTCAGCAGTTTCTTCATTTAGACTTGATGATGGAGTGGACTGTGGTACATCTATATATGCTGACCACGTATCATCATATGGAGCAGGAGATATAAAATGTGGACATGGCGGCGCGGGAGCTAGTACTTGATGCTCCTGGGGTCTGGAGTATGATGTCATAAACATCTCATGATCATATAGAGTAAACGGTGTAAAATCACCTAATGTCATGAATGGTCAATAAGCATCCTCCGCACTTACACCATAACGAGATGTAGAAGGCTCGCCAATGTCAAATCCTCCTCTAGCATGGTGTGAACTACCCGCCCCACTCGGTGAATCCTGAAGTAATATGTACGTCAACACCAGTAGAAGTATCATCAATTGGTCCACTAACCCTCTGAGACTGTGAGACTCGCTGGACAGGAGATACTGGCTGAGGATTCCGAATATTCTGAAATATTCTGTTGTTAAGAATGTTCATGACATTATCACAAACATAAGTATAACGATCTAGTAATGAATCGCAAGCTGATAAGTCATCACGAGGCCTAAATCGAGCACTTATGCTTATAGATGCCAACATATCAGCCTGAAATACATATAATAACCATTAGATTATCATAATATATGCGTTACAATTATAGTGAATAATAAATAAGAAGCATACTCAATTACGTACCACAAAAGTCATAATAGAAGCGTCACCATGTTGATATTCCGTACTTTGAAGACTGTCAAAAGGCGGTATCAATCGACGTTAGGGCTGCTTAAAGGATCGGATCCGGTTCCAATCCCAAATAGTTGCGGATCGATCCGATCCGATCCCCAACCTTTTTTTATAAAAACTTACCGGTGCGGATCAGTCCGATCTTGTCCCACCCTTTTTTTATATAAAAACTTACCGATTCCGGTTCCAAACTGGTAGCACCGGAACCGATGGTGCTACCGGTTCTGATTCGAGAAACAGCTTCATATAATTATATATTGACCCGGCCAGTTAAAAAGCCCTAACCGGCGTGTAATTCTATCATACCACTCAATATATCTATCTTCGATCGTGATAGAAGAAGTGATACAGTCCACTAGCAAACCCCAATTTCGATTTTCCCACATAGTTATATATTGATGGTGAAAATACGACCAGTTAAATCCAGATCGTCCCCGACGATCATACTTATGAAGATGTAAATTTTGACATCCTGGAGTTGCATGTATCTGTTGTATCATCACAAACTGCCGTAACACCCCTATCAGGATAGTGACACTCAACAAATGCATGGAATATACGGTGTTGTAGTGTTATACGACTGCCATATAAACTGATGCAACATCATGAGAACAAGTATCTCACGGAATATTCGAACTGAATAGCGAGCCATCTGAATATAACTCATGGTGGCATTCCATCTGCCAATTTTTTAGTGCAGTGTAATATATTAGGATATATGCATGTAAAAAAACTCAAATCAAATGTAATATTTTACCGTGCACAGTATTGAGGACTATGAAGTATCAATTCAAAATCATTGTAAATCAAATGTAATATTTTATCGTGCACAGTTAGGGCTGCTTACCGGTTGAAACCGGTCCGGTCCGGTCCGGTCCGGAACCGGCCGGTTCCGGACCCGTTATGGGCGGAACCGGATCAACCGATTCCGGTTGGTTCGGATCCTTAACGGATTTTCGTATTTTTTTTTTTTAATGAGGCGTAGCTACGCCCCATTCAGGCGTAGCTACGCCTAAGCTACGGGTTTTTTTTTTTAAGAGGCGTAACTACGCCTCCAAAGTGGCGTAGTTACGCCTCATTTAAAAAATAAAAAAATAAAAAATAAAAAAAAATCTAAATAAAGTGGTAATTTTTAAAGGGTTTAGAAATTTAACAATTTTTATGGGTTATTTAAACATGTCTATGTGTTTAAATACTTCTAGCATACAAATAATTGTAAAGACATGACAATTGAAAATCTAAATAAAAAAATATTACAATTTAGTACTTAGCAGTCTTCATAATTGATAAGTATTGTTTTGGCTATCTCTTCTTCTTGCTCGTCATAATGATTTACGAATTCGTCAACCGTCCCATCTCTTCTATTTTTGCATTCTGCTTCAAACCAATCTTTAAGTAACGTGAGCATGCATAACGAATCAGCTGATAGACTACTTCTGTAGTCTCCAATAATACGGCCGCATGTTGAGAATGCCGATTCAGAAGCGACGCTTGAAGCTTGTACAGCATACACGTCTCTAGCCATTTTGGCTAAGATAGGGAATTGTGCTGCATTGGACTTCCACCATTGTAAGACGTCGAAGTTGTCTTCGGTTAGAAATTGATAATTCAGATAAATTTGCAACTCAGTCGACGTGCTAGTAGAAGGTCCTTTTCCTTAAGTTTTTTCCTGCCCAGCAGTCTAAGCAAATTGATGCCCCCACCTTTAGATTGAGCTTGGGGTTGTTCTTCAACAGGCCTTTGTTGCGATGATTCACTTGCCTGTTGATTATAATACAATTGAAACATATTTTGGAGAGATTGCATTGTAGACGTCTTTTGATCGTCAACAACCTTCCCCAAAAATTTAGCATAATATTCAAAAAATATCTCAAATGAAGTTAAACATTGACTAGGATCTAGCAATGTTGCGATGCAGTGCACGGGTGGGATTTGTTCCCAATACTTTATAAATTTAGTTTCCATTGCACTAACAAAAGCATGCAAGTCATAGTCATCTCTAAATTCTATAAATTTATCAAACATGTTAAATACTAAAGGAAGAAAATAACGGAAGTTGGATAAGTAACACCAGAGAAACGTTCCGTCGCTTCTTTGAAAGTACCTAACAATGATACACAATTTTCAACAAATTCCCAATCCTCATCAGTCAAATAAATACTTTCATCGCTATCAGGCATTTGATATGAATTATAAAATGGAGTTAAAATATCTTTGTAAGGTAACATAGCATTCAACAAATTGTACAACGAATTCCACCTAGTTTCTATTGGTGATGGAAAAGAAGATGCTTTAAACCATTAGATAAACATAATTGTTTCCAATCACGCTTAACACGGCTCGTGCGTAACCATTTAGCGCAGTATTTCATTTTGTCAATACATGCTGAGTGATTGTCCTCATAACCAACTTTAACAGCCAAATTAATCACATGACATGCACATCTAACATGAAAAAAAATACCATCAAGCATTGGTTTAAGATAGGTCTTTAAATCACGCATCGCAGCATTGTTATTCGCAGCATTGTCTAATGTGATTGAAAATACCTTATCCTGAATTCCATAATGTCTACAAGTGTTGAATACATATTTAGCAATTACATAACCAGTATGTGCACAATCTAACTCATCTAAAGACAAAATCCTTTTTTGCATACACCAATTATCATCAATCCAATGACAAGTGACAAAAGATATGAATCAGAATTTACATTTGTCCAAATATCAGTTGTTAAACTAACCCTACACCCTACAAGGCAACTAGAAAGATGTTGAAACAATGTATTTCTATATTCAACAAATACGTCCATACAATTTCTTTTTAGTGTGTGCCTGGATATATGTTTAAACATGGTTGTATAGACGAAGCAAATTCAATAAAACCAGCACGTTCAGCTTGTATAAAAGGTAGTTCACATCTGATCACATATCTAACAGTGACCTACGATTAATTTCAGCAGTTAAAATAAAATTCGTGCCAGTAAGAACATTAATTTGTGCTTGTGTTGCTTCTCGACTTAATGGTTCTAATGTTGTCTCATCAAAATTATGTTTTTTTACTAAGTGTTTTTTAAATGTTCCGGTGCCTCCACTGGAACCACCGGCTTTATATGAATACTGGATCTTACATAATTTACATATTGCAAACAGATTCATTAGTACCTTCTTTTTGACCGAGTTCAAAGTGATCCCATATCTTACTTCTTTTGGCACGAGTAGGTAGTCTACTTGCTGCTGTAGTGGCTCCGGATGACTCCACATGTTGTCTTTCTTGGCTTGGGCAGCAACAGGTTCGGCAGGTTGTTGGGGTTGTTGTGGTTCGACATTCATAGAAGAACCACCAACATCGAGTCAGCAAAAAAATCATAACTTTCATTTAACTCAGGAATTGGCACATGCAAATTCATTGCAGAAGATGAACTCAGTGATAGACGACCCAGAACGAGACCCCGACTACGACCCCGGCTACGACCAGCACCACTGCTAGATGAAGATGCCATTATGATATAAGACTATAAGTAAATTGTAAATAGCACAATTGAGAGAAAATATGAGAGTGAAGTAATTTTCGTTACAAGAATTGTTATGAAACAATACACAACACAACATCCCCTATTTATAGTTTTTTTTTTTTTATTAACGTTGAAGGCAACGTTAACAAATGTTAACGTTGCCTTCTTCAATTTTTTTTTTTTTTTTTTTTTTTAGTTTTTAATCTACCGGTTTCTAACCGGTTCCGGGGCGAACTGGAACTGTTAAGTCCGGTTCCGGTTCGGACCGGACTTAACGGTCCGAATCCGGGCCGGGTCCGGTTTGACCCGGCCCGGTAAGCAGCCCTATGCACAGTATTATACATGTCTTGTTTTGTTTGTCCTATATCGTCTCGCCATTTCAGATAAACAGCATAAAATTCAACCATAAATTTATAATCCACCTTCATTAACATTACTGAAGCAAAGAAATGTATTACGGTTACGGCCATTTGCCACACAATTGCAAGAACACACACATTGATGTCTTTTGATCTATCTCAAAAGGTACTTAAAAATATAAAATATATGAAGCTACACATTTA